>VXBO01001539.1:0-22486 GCA_013400135.1 Rhinoptilus africanus | reverse complement strand
GGAATACTGATACCCCCGGGCCGAGAGGAGTTAACCCTGTCCCCGCCGGAACCAGGACAATGTTTCATCAAAATGGATCTAAGGGGAAAAAAATTAAGATATGAAGTGATTAGTCATGTCTGTGACTCTGTCAATAGACAGAAAGTATCATAGTTTCTCTCCAGTCTACTCTCTAAATTACAGAAGGAATGAAGCAAGTAGGGTTATGAATGTGAATGCGGGTGTGCATCAAGTAAATTACATGCATGCAATAGAAAATAATTAGATTAAATAGAGGAAAGGATGCAGAGAAAAATAGTCATTTTCCCCATTTCACACAAGATGATCTAAAGCCCAATGTGGATGAGAACATTCTCCAAGAATACACAGGAAGTCTCTGGCAGAGCCAGGGTACAAACCCACAGCATGTGATTCCCAGCACTTGAACAACAGGCTCATTCTTAACCACTGAAGAATCTTTTCTCCCAAGACTCCAGCTGTTCCTATTATATCTGCTAGCCAGTTAACGTATAAACTTGCATACAACAGCATGGCTTGAATTTCCATTCCTTTTCCATAACTCTGAACATATTTATCGCAGGCACCAGAATGATATAACTGCCCATGTTTAAGCTAGAAAGCTTTTCCTCAGGTTCAGGCCTACGGTAGACAAAAGAACTCATGCTTCATCAGAAAAATATTTCTTTTTCCATCAGGAAGACCCAGTATTTAAAACTTTCACAAGAGGGAAAAGGCTTCTCTTCTCTTTGAAAGATTTTTTTTTCAAATTGAATTTAATAAAATCAGCTTTGTTAAGACTTGTAGTATAATTTTTGATAAAAAAATATGTAACAACATTTTAATTAAGTGCTAACACTGTGGAAAGATAGAAATACGGATATATTGAGAGAAAAAAAAAGCCTTTTCTGCCTCTTCAAATGCCTTATATATTTTTTTTTGAGGTTTGTGGTTTGGTGGGATTTTTTCCACACATAAAGTTGTTTTTAAAAGATTTCTTAATTTCCTTCAGATGCTAACATTGTTTTTTTCATGCATTTTAGGTTGGAAAATAATTTACTTCTTTCAGGGTGTTTAGTGGCATTTCCTCCAGAAACCTCTGACCAGGTGTCTGACCTGTATCTGATCTTTATAAGAACTAGTGTTCTCTTCAAAAGGAGTTTTGAAAAGAGCTCAAAACCCAGTTTCATAGTTCTTTTAAAAATCGGGCTTGTGTCTACATCTAGTACTGACTTTCTACACGATAAAATTAACCCAGTGTAATCATTTGACAGGACAAGGTTCATGAGGATTAAGTCATGACTCCACTGAAGTCAATGATAAAGTCCCCAGTTGACTTCAGTAGAGCCAGGATTTTACTCCGGGTAAATATTAATATAATAGGATTGCACTATCTGATGGTTTCTTATGTCAAATCTTCCATAAAATATAGATGCTTATTCCTCTTTCACTGAGAGATATATTGGGCCTGTTGATTGAGAGGTGTACAACAGCATGTTATCGTCATGTGGGCTTGAATCATAGCCCAAACAGCTAGTACACTTTCCCCCATGACTCTGAAAGATGTATTTGGAGACAAAAAACACATGCTCCAGGACACTGCTGCCTATATGTGAGCTCTTGCTCCTCAGAAGCAAGTTTTTCAGCATCCTACACCAAGTCAAGTTGCTTCTTAGAGCAGCTGAATGTTCCTTCATGAAAGTGTTTAGCATTTTAATAATTCTATATAGGAAAAGCTAAAAAAAAAGCTTTTCTCATATGCATATAGGATGCATAAAGAATATGCATCTCATATTTCATTTCCCATACTGGAAGCATTTTCAGCAGTATGTAACCTTGGAGAGGTTTTGTTTGGATTCCTATCACAAGTTTTAGAACATGTTAGGGTCATACTGCAGACTGATGGTTTAACTGATACACAGAGAGCCAGACTGAATCACAGGACATATGGCTCAAACAGAGAGTATCATCTCAAAGGGAATACACAGCAGTGATACCATTTTACTGCTGTGGTAACAGTATAGTTATCTTCCTCTTCATATTCCTGACCTTAAAGTCTTGGTGAGCAGGCATTTAAAGAAAACAGGAAGAAGGAAAAAAAAAAAAAAGAAACTTCATGACTAGAGAGAGTTCTTGGCTTCTTCGATTTGCATTTCATAGGAAATAATTTTCATTTTATTCTAAAGCTAAAATAGATCAGTAGTCCACTGCTGAACAATGAGTCCAAAGTACTTTCCACATGGCCCAGTTCTACTGAGCAGTTCGTCAATGTATAACATAAGAGCCAGATTTAAAGATCCTTTGGGGAAAGACAGCCTGCCACAGTTTCCAGAGAAATAAATGCTATGAAAGAGAGTTTTTTCACTTGATCAAGTGCAGTGAAGGAACTTACATAGAAATGTTGTTTAGCATTATACTTTATAGGTGAACTGGTGTCAGTAAGGATCGTCTTAATATAATAATAGGGCAAAAACTCATATGTCCTCCCCAGGATGCTTCTTTAATCTTTACTCAGTTTGCCTCAAATCTTGATATCCCTTATTATCAGTTATTAACTTTGCCAAATGACAAATTATCAGTGGCATCTCACTGGCAGAAGAAAAGAATAGCATTTTTGCTAATGCAAATCACTCTTTATTGAGAAACCTACCATTTGAGAAACCTACCATTTGGCAAACAGATTTTGCTCTTCTTGTTTGCATATGATCCTCCTTCTCAGTGGGTCTGATATTGGCAGTGGCTCACAGCCTTGCCAGAAAAGACAGACAGCATCTTCACAACAACCTAAGCCACATCTGTGTCTGCTCAAGTAATCACTTACACCGTGATGAATCATCTTGTAGAGCAGACTAGACTAAGCAGAAATACCAGGTATAGCTTAGGAAGGGTCAGTTGCATACACTAATTGTAAATAAAGCCATCTCTCACATGCTGCTGATCCTAAAGACACTATAGCTGAGTACAAGAAGAAAAGGGAGTTCGTACAAATGAAAATAAAGTTTCTTGTAGGAGAAAATGTTATTTATTCAGATTAAACTTCCTGAAAGAGAACTATGAAGATGTTCGGTAGTAAAGAAACACATAACTGTGACAAATAAAAGGGCTGAAGCATGACTGAATAGTAAAAGCCTACAGCAAGCAACAGAAATCAGAATATGCAGGGAAGAGTGCAGAGAAAATATTAGGGACCAAGGTGAAGGTTAAGGGGAAAAAAGTTGGTTTATTAGATGAAGAATTATATCTGTGAAATTTTGACAAAAACACTTTGTAGAAAGAAAGTGGTATTTAACCAAGTCAGAAACAAGAAAAGATTAAATGTTGACCTACAGTAGAGAAAAAGGTCAGTTGTGGACAAGCAACTACTGAACAGAGCCTGGCTCTGGGATACATAGAAATGACTGTGCTGTCCCTTGGTATGACACTGTAAGCAGTGTCATACCATCTCCAACACTGTCAAGAAGCTTTGCTGCTCAGCCACAGCTGACCCTGGACCCCTTTGTTTGCAAATACAGCTTGACAGTGTTGGCAGCAGCAAAATTAACACTTCTGATGTCCCCCTGCCTGTGAAAGTACCACACACCCAGCCTCTTATATATTTTACTTATTGGATAGTCAAGTTGTGATAATTTTTCCTTGTTTATACCAGTGGAGAGCTCTTTTGCTATAATTGCAGAAGATACTCATAAAATAATTGCATTCTAAGTATTCTAGAAAAAGAAATTAATTTTTCTTTGATGGAGCATGTTTTAATATTTGTATTTTCTTAAACCTGATGTTATTGAGCAAACAGGATCTGCAAAAACAGGCAGAGCAAATATGTACAAAGCCTTCTCTTCACACTGAGCGTCAGGATCATGGGAAAAATGCCCTATCATGCAGAGCAGAAGACTGACCTACCTGGCCTTCTGCTGACAGACTGAGACTCCATGCATCAGTTTTCTTTTCTTCTGAGGAAGATCCAAAATATTTTACCAATTAATGACAATAAAACTTTGCAAGGGGATCATTTAGGGAAAAGGACTGGAGCAGCTAATTATGATGGGGATTATCCTGTTCTGTAAGGTAAAATGGTAGTAACTAATAAATGGCAAGATTAATCAAACATGCTGGACTTGGAAAGGGCAAGCATGCATAGTGAGATGCGGGTCCATTAGTAAGAGGAAGATTTGGGAAGAGCAGGAGACTGGGCAGTCTCTATTTGTAGTCCCATCTTTCCAAAGACAGCTATTTACATGCACATGGGCATTATGTGCACTGGGTGTCATTATTTGGGTCAGACTGGCCACTGAAACAAATGAGAGTGCCTTCATTGGCACTGTCAGTGAAAATGCGAGTCTAAGGCAACCTGATGCCTTATTTACTTGCCAGGATTGTGAAAGTACTTGAAACACTAACTAGCTACACTAATCAGAATGGTTAAGATTCATGAATCCCTTGATCACCATCTTTTCTTAATTCTGCAATGTTTGTTTAAAGGTGACCTGATTATTTTGTTTTGTAAAATCCTTTATTTTTGTTTTAGTTTCCAAACATTTGACTGCTTTGTGAATACTCATTTCTCAGTCGATTTTGTATCTTGTTGTATTCAAATCAAAATAGAGAGAGAAGTGATATATTTACTCATGGCTAGGAAGCTTTTCTAAGAGCAGTAAATTGATTTTCTTTCATTACCTCTGCTTAAAGCTGTGGTATTTTCTCTAGCCTTGTTGCTGAACAGTTACAAGGTCTCACTGTAATACGGCTTAGAACAACAGACTTTAAAAATATTACCTTACATATACACCATCATTCTAAATGCCAGGGAAATCTATGTCTTCTTTTAGCCATGTATTCATGTAAGGGCCATGTAAGGCCCTGTAAGGTACCTGTTCCAGTAAATATTTAAATCACGGAAAGAAAACTGAGAAAGCTGAGACCCCTGCAGCTATAACCAGTATGTCCTCTTCTTCATGAGTTTACACACAGTTCTGGACAAGGCAGTCCTTCCTTGAAGGGAACTTTTACAGATCCTTAAGACAGCTGATTCTGTGCTTGCTCTACAAAGAGTTATTTAAACTGAGATGTCGTTGAGTTTCATCAGATTGCCTTAACACTGTTCTGTGCCTGGATTGTACAATCCCCTAAAAGACTTATTAAAAAAACACACTCAAAAAAAGATATCTGGTAAAAAACAACACAGATTTGTAGTCCTGACTATCTGGAGTTGTGATGAACCTGTTAAGAAAAGAAAAGCAAAAAGATCTTTCAATTTCCTTACAGATATGCATATGAAATACCTTATCCTGGCTGATATGTCAAAGCAGAAGCAGTTTTTCCTTGGAAGGCAGCAGGTGTACAAATGTGTGTGTGCATGTGTAGGGAAGGGGGGGGTGGGGTGGTCCTGCTTCAAAATAGCTGAGAAAGATGACTCTACAACAGATCTTGGCAGTCGGAAAGGATGTGTTCAGTCTGACAGAAAGATGCTGCTCACATGGTATGCAACAAAGCAAAAATGACATTCAGCTTAGAAATCAGATTTTTAAAAATGTGTTTTCCCCCCTCTAATGCGTTAGGATTCAATTTCTATTACCCTTTCTAGAATCATATTTTTTAGAACGTCTTCTAATACAAGCTGAATTAGATACTGATATATATACTGATTATATACTGATACACCTTCACTGTATTCACAGTATCTGTATTAAGTCTGCGTGCACGTATCCCTTCCTCATATAATCAAACATTTTAAAAAGTCTGAAGCTCACAAGCATCGGCCTGCAAGGCTTTAAAGAATATGCTTGATTACTTCAAAGTCCCCAGTTTCTCATAATGCTGCTTCATGTTGCTATATCTCTTCTGGGTTTTTTTGGATTTTTTGGGGGGGGAGAAAAGCAGTTGATTTTGGAGTGGTTTGCTTTTTGTTGAGGTTTTTTTTTAACTTCTGCCTGTGCAGCCTGATCTCCATAAAAGGAGACCCATGAGAAGCATTTGAATAGCTTTGCAGTGCCTCATGGCTGGGTAACACTTCAAGCAATCCAGACTTCCTGAAATGTAATACTTTTCAGGTTGCATAACTGTTCGGTTTGTTTAAGCTCAATATAAAAGAAGCCCTGAAAAGGAAGTCATTGAGCACAAAGTTCTCTCCTCTCTCCTCCCAGATGTCATACATAGTGATTGAGGGAAGAATTTTTATATATATAAACATTCCATTTAACTTCTAAATTTCTTTTATGTGATAATAAGCAGTAAAAGCACCCAATCAACAAATTACTAAAATCAGAAATGTTACGTGTAACATCGCACAGCTTCAGAGGGGCAGTTATATAAGTAATTGTGTATGCAGAGACTTCTATGGCAAAATTTCCATCTAAAGTGATATACTCAGTCAGAGACTAATCTGACTGTACAACTGCAAGTCCTCATCACTATTCATCCAATGTTCATGCTCGAAGAAATATTCAGCAATATTTTCCTGAACTTGATTTCTAAGCAAGGAAAATTAGATCAGTAGTCCTTTAATAAAACCTATATCTTCCTATTATATTGGAATAGACAGAGGGAAAACAACAACTTGTTCTTTTAATCCATTCTCCTATTACAATGTAAACATGTTTTTTTGCCTTCTCCTCCATGTATCTGTGTTGTTATCCATCATCAACTGCTCTTCCTCTTCAAACTTCCCTGTCCTCCCAAATTCCTTTCAGAGTAAACGAAACCAGAAGCATTTTTCAACCCTGAAAACTGGACCTCTGCCTTAACTAAATGGTTTCTTTATTAGCTGATGTTCTCATTTATGTCTTTGGGCCATTACACATGACCTTTGGGCCATTACACATGACCTTTGAGGACCTCCAATGCGTAAACTATACCTCTTTATAGTAGCAGCCAGATGAAAAGCTGGCATTCTCCCAATGTCTCTGCACATATTTATTGATCAAGTGTTGCCATGCATTGAAGTGTTCTTATTCTATTGTCATCTATACTGACATTGTTTAGGGCCTTCTTAGCAAATAAACTATTCCATGCAATGTTTGGTCATGCAAACAAGCATGTGTTTTTCTACAAGTTATAAAAAGTCTCTTGCTGTTATTTTTCCCTGTGTATCTTTGGCCAAGCAAATTAAAGCCTGTGGCAAGGATTTAAATACTTATCTGTGCTGTGGAATTTTTGTGTGAGAACATTCTTTTGCACTACCTGTACTCAGAGGTACTATTTAAGTGTTGGGAAATGCATTTCTTCCACCATTTCCCCTTAGCTTTGGAAATTTTAACACATAACTAAATTTGGAATGAAAGAGCCTGGTAGTGGAAGAAGCACACAAAAGAATTATTTTTGGAATGCTCTTTCTAATGATGAAATGTATTTCTACTCTCCTGACTCCTCTTTCCAGTCCAATTTCATTTTAATCATCCTGCACTGAAATGAAAAACCTGAATCATAATACAGACCCTGCTTTTTAATTCCTGGTCAAAGTGTTCACTTAGGCTGTTTCAAGGACAGTTAAATTTGAGAAATGAAAATTTAGTCCTTCAGCATGAGTAGATCAAATAGAAGACATCATAGGTAAATAGAAAGGTAGTAACTATGGTCTAAACTCTAATTGCTAATTTAATTAGAAAAAAAAATAAAAATAGTTAATGTTTGGCTCTATTCTGAGAAAGTAATGAATAATACTACATAATGACACCATGATGTTCTCTCTTCCATACCAGATAACAAACCACAACTTCAAGAACCTTCTCAGCAGAGCCCAAGAACAATAACAGCATGGAGATGTGTGCACTAAGGAGAGTGCACAGAGTGTTACCTTCTTGCTGTACTGTGAACCAGGGTGATAGAGGCAGGCACAGGGCCATTGGTCTGCATGGCTGTCATGTTGACACGTCTTTTGTCATTTTACTAACTATAAGTTTCAAAGACTAACACTGCTTAGGAATGCTGCATCTAAGTCTGTCATATCCCGACACACCTGCAGCCTAAGTCACCCCAGCTTGGCAGTGGGGAGGGAACACCTACACTGCCTGCCATTCTTCATGGTCCTATTCTAGGCCAGATTATTGTATGACGCTAAAAGTAGGAAGTATTAAAAATGTACATATATGCCAAAAGTGAAGTATCAAACACTGCATTCATCCCATCTTTCTTGAGGCAGTTTGCTTCATTCACCTTATAGCATTTACTAGTAGTTACTATTACTGCAGGGCATAATAGGATTGATTCACCATTTTCCTGGATCTCCAGTGGTCATTTATACTGGGCAGTGCAAGGCATAAGGAATAATGAGGCGTAGCTGTCTTTGGAAATTAATTCTGTGCTTTTTCTTTTAAAATTTATTTCAAGTTTGTTACATTGAACTAAGTATGGAAACCAAATTAGTAAAAATTAGCCACATCTTTCTAAACAGGACTAACATTTGAGCCAAATATCAACAGCATAAGCTTAACATGGTTTAGATTTTCTTGATTTATTTTTAGAGTAATCAATTTAATACCACATTTTCTTTTCTATTCACTGAAGATCATGACTTTAATATGTGAGGCACCTGAATAAAGAGTGTCCTCCATACTACAGATGTTCTCTACGAGAGAAAGGACATGGAGGGAATCAAGTCTTGGCTGTGGAAAGATGTAAGCAGAGGGAATACTTAGACTTCGGCATCTAGAGTTATATTTGGAAAACTATGATATACAAAAATCCCCCAGAAAGACACAGATACTTAAATGCACACAGCCAGATGTCGCTGTTACAGAGCTCTCCTCTCATCCAGTAAATGCAACTTCAGTAGAGCTTCATCCAGTAAATGCAATATATGGCGGGGAAAGCTGGAGGCTCATTGAGAGTCTCCTTTTCATGCCCTGAAGTAGCCAAAAGTTTCCATGCAAATCACTTGCTTTACCTCTCTGGCCTCTGCATTTAAAGCCAAAGAGAAAGCCAGACAAGGTGCTACACGTTCAGGTACCCAGGGGACTGGGTTGCAGACAGTTTCTTCTCTGCTGGGACCTGATGCCTTGAGACATCTCCCCAGGGGTACTGAATTATACTTTACCCTACCCCTCCTCCTCTTGCTGCATCTTTCCACCTTAGCCTGCACCTAGAGAGGTAATTGACATCTCCATCTTGATCTAGCCCCAGTCTTTCTGAACATAAGGTTGGAAATGGTATAAAACAGTGGCTTCCGCTTCCCACCTGTTCCCATGTATGGTGGAAAACCTAATGAGATATCAAACCAGATTATAAACACATTGAATAGAACTTAGCCAGACTGCCACATCAGGGAAGAAAGCAAAATAAAATACACACATTAACAAAACAAATAAAAGAGCATTTAGAACTGCTAGTATTACATCTCCTAAGGAAAAGGTTACACAGAGAGATCTCTATGGACACTTGTATTTCTTCATATGTGGCCCAACATAGTAATACCTACCAAATTGTATCTTTGCACACCGTGTGCAACATGAAGCTTAAAAAGGATTAAAATTACCAGATATATCTGAAAGAAGAAAAGATGTTAAAAAAAAAAGGAAAAAAAATAATTTCAAAACATTATTATCACTTATTATTGAACAGCACCTTAAATTTGCCAAGGAACCATTGAGCTACTTACTGTATATCCACAAAGAGAAAAACAGACATCTTTGCAATGTACAGTCTAAGGAGATTAAAATACCCCAACACAGTAAGTGGCACAAGCAAGCACATTATTGAAAAGACAGGTATGGAATAAGATGGATGACAGATGTTGATTTCTGCTGTGTTGCAGATTTTTTCCGCCAGTCACAATGAAAAGAAACTGTGTCAGCATCACATTTGATTAAGCAGCCACCAAACAATGAATGATTACTGGTGTTTCATTCCATAATCAAATAAAAAGGGTTACTTTGATATTAACTCAGCATAAAATTATTTCTCAAGACTTTTGCTTCATTTTTTCCCTTTTTTCCCCCTTCATTTTTCCCTTTGTTGCTGTTATAAATCTTGTGATAATTGGTGCCACATTTTCCTTTCTGTAAAAACTACAGAATTTAATATAAAGTGACATCTTTTAATAGATTTTTATTTAGCATGTGTAGAATTTAATAAAAAATTTGATCCCTGCTCTCAAATTCAACAGGCTGGTTCAAAAAATCCCAACAAAAAAGACACAGACTTTATCCTAAGGTTCATAAAAGTGTACTGGTTCTATCACTATTATATTCTGGACTAATGTCTTCCAAAACCTCCCAGAATCCACCTGGAAAAGGAATGTAATGAAAATTACCAGGCTTAATTTATATTTTGCATTTGATGTGCACTTTAACTGAGCAAAGGGGGACATGAAGTTTACTACTAAAAAAATAGAAGAAAACTGAAACAGATTTAGCATTAATCTGTTTTTGAAAATAGGGGTAGTCTATATGGGGAAGCAGTACTACCCATCTTAAACTTCGTACAAATACGAAGGAAAACACAAGATATCAAAGCACTGGCTTACCATCACTTTCTTTATCACTACATGAGAAAAGTTGTTTTTTTCTATCTGCTTTTTCCAAGTTACTCAAGACTTTTCCTACTGCCCTATGGAATGTAAACATACTTTTCTTCAAAGAGTTAGCAAAATGTCACAATCCCACCAGGAGTTTAAGAGAACTACTAGCAATCATGGTATCAATATGATGGGATTAACACAGTCAAAAGGGTGGATCATGAAAAAAACTTGAGTTCTGTGGGTAACTCAAGTTCTGTGAATTGAAGGAGATTTGAAAGATTTCAGATAACAAAAGGCACAATGATAAGAAAGGACTGCTATTTGTATTTATACTAAAATATTAAGAGAGAACAGGGCTTCCGTCTGAAATATTATGTGGCTGACAGTATCAGCTGTTTTGCTAGTAACAGAATTGTCCTTTTTGAAATTCTGACAATGACTTTATTGTTCATAATCATGTTATTTTTATTAATGGGCAAGCAGCTGTAATTAAACAGGAAAATTCAAGTTCTGTTGTGGAAGCCATGCAAAGCCAGTTCATTATTCAAGTTGTATTTAAGAGTTGCGTAAAGACACTATTCTGAGGAACATTTGCAAAGAGAGAAATTTGCCCCTGAGAGGAACCCAGTATTAAAATCTCCTTACTTGCAGCTTGAAAACCTGCACTATTACAGACCAGTTTATGGCTTTATGAATGGCTTGTCTGAAGTAAGTCATACTTCCCACTGACCTCTCTTCATGCCTTTAGCGAGGTAAGAATTATCCCCATTAGCCTGCTTCATAACAAGCTTGTTAAATTTCAGATACTCCATCATCCTTAGCACAAAACCCAACAGGAAGCAGCTACATAGGTAGCAATCTAAGCACCAGATCAAATATATGCATTTATAATAGTATATTACATGTAAATACGTGTACAGTATTACATGTAAGTTATGTTAAGAACACCTCCTTTGTCCCCAGAATAAGTGGAAGCTGAGACAATGTATAAATAAACCACACAGGTGATAACAGCTGCATCAATGCAAAATGCTAGTTTCCTGAAATAAAAGGGCACAGAGGCCTCAGGAGGCTACCTCAGAGACAGTATGGAGCATGTTGCAATTTGAGACTCCTTCTTAAAAGTGGAGCTGAATTTCAACAAGTAAAAATGCTGTGGGATTTCATGTTTGTGACTGTAATGGAGATTGATAAAATCTGTATGTGCATAGCTTGTAACTGAAGAACTGTCTTTATCAGTGCCAAGCCTCGTAAATTCAGCCTGAAGCTAAAAGCAAAATTTGAGTTTGTTCATTCTCATGTATCACTGAGTAAAGAGTTTTCTTTCTCAGAATATGCCCCATTAAAGCAATACTGCAGTTCAGTTGCTGTCACTGGATTTACACATGTGTAACTAGCCATAGCAATTGTAGTGAAGATATCAAAGAATATAGTGGACTGCAGCTCCTGCTTTCTTAAGTGCACAGGTCAAGTGTTACTAAAGGAGTCAAGAAGTTGCCACAAAATGTTGTTATTAGCGTGAAGAGTCTTGACCAAGGAAGTCGGGAGGTGCCATTTCTAAATAGATATTTCATCAAGAACGTGGCCATAACACCTTGCCAACCTTCAGGTGGGGACAGCCAGACATTCAGGGAAGGGTCCCGAAAAATGTCACAGTGCCTTTGAGGAGATGCAACCCATGTGCCTTTGAATCTGCGTTTTTTTGGTCTCATGTGGCATCATGCTCCTGAAAGCATCTTTCATTGATTCGGCTTCTCCTACCTATTTCAAAGTTGCTGTAATGAAGTAGCACTCAGAAAGGCAGGAAGATAATTTAACTTTTATTAAATGAAATAGTGAAGAATCACAGAACATGTTTTCACAACAGCATGCAAAAGGATTACTGTGGCTGTATTTAAAAAAAAAAAATTGATTCAGGAAATCCACTGTCACTATGTAAGATAATGAAAACAGATGTGCACAGTTCTCTACAACAAAAAAAATGTGGATTTTTTTTCCTATCTTCTCTATTACAAATCATTGTTTGGTATTTTGGGTGCCATGGGCCATTTTATATGCTCCTTTTATTATTACACATTATGTCATTCACACAATATATAACAAAAAATCTTACCTCAAACCTCACATGACAAACTAGCTTTGGTAGGACTGTTCATTTGATTAATTAGACAAGTAATAACGAATGATCATTTGTACTCGTTAAGCCCTGTCTCTTTGCTAGTGAAATTGTATTGTAACCAACTAATTGCAAACACTAAAGTTTTTCCCCAAGATACATCCCATCAATAGGTGGAAATGTACAGCTTATTTTTCTGAAGGATAAGGAAAGTAAATCTTATGTTACTGTGTTTAATTAACTTTTAACATCAACATGGTAAGTATCCTAGAAGAATCATGTGCATTTCTATAGTAGAATGAGATTGGCTATAAACCATGTCTGGATTACTTTAAAGGCAAAAGAAAAAATATTATTTTCACAAATCTCAAACACCAGTGTTAACTGGGCTTATCAAAGCGTGCATAAGAATGAATAGATATAACAGATCTAGGAGAATTCTTCATGTAGTCCATAAAAAAACACTCAATCTGGAAGTTTAATTTTTTCATTGCTACTTTTTTCCAAATGGTAATATTTTGTTCTAATATCTTTTTTTTTTCTTTCTTTCTTTTTTTTTTTTTTTTAATTTAGAGCAAATGAGAAGATCTTAGAAGAAAAACCGTAGAAGAAAACTTGTGGAAGTGAAATTCACTGTTTAGACCTTCAAAATGTTTCACAAATATGATATCAGCAGCAAAATTTCTCAGAAAACTCAAATGAATGTACGGTTTTATTTCCCACAGTAGCATCAAGAATGAAATCCTGTTCAGGTCAAGGGCAAAACTCTGCTGATCTTTAAAGTTATGAGCTGGAGAAGATAGGACAGAAAAGAGTTGCTGTTAACA
Source organism: Rhinoptilus africanus (assembly GCA_013400135.1). Classification (NCBI taxonomy): domain Eukaryota; kingdom Metazoa; phylum Chordata; class Aves; order Charadriiformes; family Glareolidae; genus Rhinoptilus; species Rhinoptilus africanus. The sequence continues at coordinate 9,099 of VXBO01001539.1, read as the reverse complement.
TTGACTTTTAGAGATGAGATACAAATAGATTTGCTTTCCACTTGCTGTATTGGGAGCTTTGACTACAGACTTTTAACTCACATCTTTTCCTCACACCTCATTGACAAAGAGCTCTATGCTTCATTTAAGGTATATGGCACACTTTCTGGAACACAGGTATCTGATGCTTGTTTTTAGAATAAATCTAAATTGATGTATCATGAGCCACCTCTAATTCCACAGCTTTCACTTACTTTTTTCATTAGTGTGGGTTCATTTTAATTAGTAGTGTAGCAGAGGAATCACTATCTTGGATAAAGATCCTATTGTTTTGAACTAAAAGGCACAGAAAAAAAAGACTGAAGAAATATTCAAAAATCATATTAGTCAAAACACGAAGTTAGATAGCTACAAACATGCAGCTTTTTTTTTTTTTTAATACACCATGATTTTTCTTAACTCTATGCCTCTCCTAATTCACAGAATGCATTTTTCAGATGGTACATTATTTTGTAGAATGTTTCCAAAGAGCTCATTTCACAAATGTGGCATGTACCTGCATTTTACCATTACAGCACATGAGAGCTGTCTTACGTTGTGTTTGTGACTTTTGAGATCAGAAAAAGAAAGTTGAGAAATTTGTGAGTTACTATCCCAGGTATGGTGCTCCAAAGCGTCCCCTGGAGTTGCATATTGAAATACTCATGCAGCTCATGGAAACATGTTGTCTCTTCACCACCCAAAGCGAGAACAGGCAGAGACAGGTTTAGGTTATGTGTCATTCAGTTAAGGATAGGGTGCACTTTCTGAGTGGACTATTCAATAGATTATATAAATGCACTCATGCCAGGAACTTTCCTTTTAAGATCCCAACATGTGGTTCAGTTGAGCAATAATCATAACAATAGCTGCACAAAATCAAAGCTTTACTTGCCGGCATGGATGTTTATGGAGAAATTCTAATTCAGAAATAGGTTTTCTTAAAAAAAAAATATATATATATCAAATAGGATTCTTCATTTTGTTGTAATGAGTCATTTCCTTATAACAAATAATATTGATTATGACAGTAGTGGAGCTGACAGGCTTGGAGAGCAGAAACTGTACAAAGTATGGCATTATATAAAGATTTGTTCCTAAAAATCAGAATACTTCATATGTATTCATACTTTATATGTACAGCTATGTGTTCCCAGAAGACATATATCTTTGAAACGTTACCAACTCTGTTTTTAACCACAGTAGTGTCTAAACATCTTGTATTGTTAAATGTGTGAATGATGCTTACTCTTAGAAAGGAGAAAAAGGAGAGAGAAAAATAGAATCTATGTTGTACAGAACAAGTTTTTATATAACTTTTAGGTGAAGACCAAAGAAAAATACCCAAAATGCACCTAGAAAACCTGCAGTGTAACAACAATTTTGTGACAGGATGACCAACAGATGGAATGTGAGGTGAGCTGTACAGAAACAGCTGTAATAGTTTAAGACAACATACTGTGAATGTAAATATAATCATAAAGAAACATAAACATAACTACTGTTAAAAAATTCTGTAAATACTATATATATTATATAGTACTATAGTCCTATAAATATTATACTATAAAATGCTATATATATCATGCTATAAAATACTATATATATTATACACACACTCATATACATACAGAAGGTATTCCAGCAATGTGACTCCAGTTGCAGGCATTTCCTTCAGTATTAGCTTGCTAATATCCTGAACTAGTAAAACTGAAGTAAGAATAAACTTCAAGAAAGCCTGGTACTCTAAATTACAGAAGAAAGTGAATCACCATTTCTACCCATTCTTGAATATAAATCTTCAGCTAGAGATAAAATGAGCAGCACTGTTACTAACACTAAGTATGCTATAGTTCTTATTTGCTAGTACAAAATCAAACAGCCTGGAGTGCAGCTGTTACTGTGAGCATCTTAATTTAAAGGACTGCTCCAACTTTATTCTCTTAATAAAATCCCACCAGCAAGTCACATTGCCCTCTGAGAAAACAGTGAATAGCTGAAAGCAAACAAGAACCCATTTCTTATTCTGCACAACCTTTTCTCTCTCCAAATACTTCTGCAGGCATAAGTATAAAACACTGAGTTAAATCTTTCATTCAGCATCTACTCTGTTGTTACAGACAGGGGCAGCTCTATAACAGTCCTTCAAGACATTTGAGAGCAGACTGTGCAAGATATAAAACGAGAGAAAAGGGATTATTGATAGTCATGTAAAATGCTGAGATGTGAATGTGTGGGAAGTAGAGTGCAACACAAACACATGGCTGGACCTTCATTATCAAGCTGTCACAATTGGTGATGAAAGGGAAGAGATGGGCACAAACCTGTGGAGGACACTCTCCCCTGGTACCTGTTTCAGACTGTGTTCCAGTAAAGGCAAAGAGCACTCCAGCAGAAGCTTGCTGCTGCTCTTCCCACAAGAAAGAAAACTAAGGGGGACCCCACACCCAGTGCGGGATGCTAGAGGCTTCAGGAAAGCACACCCTTACAGTGTAACCTCCTAGTCCATTCTGGGTGGTACAAGGCAGTGGCCTCACTTTCTGCTAGCTAACCAAGGGCTGTCAGCCCCCTCCCAAGCCCACCCAGCCTAATCTACCCTGCCTAGGGATTGGCCAGCTCCCTCACCCCGGGTTCTCCCTGAGGCATTTCAGATGTCACCATGCATTTCCAATACATCACCAAGCATCCACTTTTGGAGAGAAACGCCACACGTGCCTTTCCACAGCTGTCCTGCCAGGTGCATTCAGCTTGCCCCCATCCATGGGTCCACCTGAGCTCCTGACCACTCCATATTATTCTGTGGGTTTATTTAGATGAGGCAAGAGGGCTTAAAATTTAAGATTTACGTTCCCACTGGTGACACTACTTTTCAAGAAGTTTTCTGAAAAATGGTAGAAAAAAATGGGAATGACTATCTCTGCTTGCTTCCAGACTGGGAATTTTAAAATGATACTTTATTTTCTGTAAGGCTTTGCCAAATTTCTATGGTTTTTATTGTCAGTATCTTCTAGATACATGTGTGCTGGGTTTCAGGTGCACATGATATGGCACAAAGAAGTGCTTCATTTTCCAGCAAAAAAAGCACTAAAGGACGCACAGTGTGCATGCATAGACAAGAGCAGCATAAACACCACATTGAAGGACTTTCTCAAAAGATGCTATAGTGGCAGCAAGTGATACTTTTTCCTTTACCTTTTCCTACCTTTCAAATTTCTGAAGAAATGTAGGTTGCGGCATTCTGACTGACAGTATTCATTGCCTCACAGAAAATCCTTGACTTTATTGTGAATTTAACAGAGATTACCTAGCTTCCATTATGGCTATGACACTGCAAATGAAGAACTGTATAAATGCCATTGCCATTTTCAGAGTATAGGAATCATAGCACATACTGTAAAAAGCCTCACAGACCATGAGAGACTGCACCATGAAGACTACTATAAATTGACACAAATAGCTAATGTGATCTCCATTTACCACTACTTTGGGTTTGAACACATGTCAGAAATTCACAGAGGAGCTCTTGCCTCAGGCTGTTACATAGAAATGATCACTTTAAAGTCCAGTTCAAGACTAAGAGGAGATGGAGACTTCATTTGTAAAAAACAAGTGGTTGTGTATTTTTCACAAATGAACTAATAAGCTAAACATGTTTCCCCTTTATTTTAAAGTGGTACCAGTATATTAGTCCCTTGAATGGAGGAGTTCAGGGTTTTCCAATTGCATAGAGAAGTTTTCAGCTCAAGCAATTATGTACATGCCATAGCCTGTGCTTCTCTGCCAATTATAAAAAGGGACACAGACAGGCACGCATACATTTACCAAGGTGCTCTTAGGATGTATTGGTTACCCTGCCTCACAGGATCTCGCTCCCAAGCAGCCTTAATGATAAAATTCAGAGTCCTGTTCTCTGATCTTGTGGTGCCTGCGCATATATATATGATGGATTAGTGAAACACCACCTGAAGGTGGTATTTGTTGGGCTGACATCAAATGACTGCATTCAGAGCAGTCACAGACAAGGGAGGTCAGTCTGAGGCTACTCATGTAATCAGCATTATCCATGCTCTAGCTGATTACTGATATGAAATAGATTTGCTCTAACTAGAGAAAATGCAAAGACCTGAATTGTGAGCATGTTCCCATGGGTGCAGTTGGAGGAATCCTCAGGTTTGGGAAGTTAGATACTGCAATTCAGACTGTCAGAATTTGAGTTCAGCAAGTCTAAAACACTCAGGTGAATAGATGTTGGAATTTGCTGCCCAGTTTATTTAGTTTAAATCCCAGTAAGTACCTAAATACCTTTATGAATATGGCCACCTGGTGCAAATGGGTCCTTGTTTTCCTGTGATGCCTTTACACTGAACAGTCTGTTCCTTGCTCAGGAAGCATTGTAAAACAAATGTGAATAACATACCATATGATCTAAGGACGAATAATTTGCCTCGGTGTGCACTGTGTTCCTGGAAAGAGCATACTTGGCATTATTTACAAGGCACAAATACTGAGATTAGAAATTGTATGCACCTGTACTTCTAGCATTTTTAATTTTAGACTCTAATTTTGGATTTTCTTAAAATAAAAATGGCTTCTCTTACAAAGAACATATTGGGCAAAATCTGTAAAAGCAGAGTCAGAGAGAAATAACCTTGTATTTTTAATTGGACAGAAAGTTACAGATAAAATAAAAGCATATCACAGCTTTAAAGAAAATATTATTTTAAAATTTGGTCCTTTGAAATTAAATATACTGCGCATTTTTATGTCTCTGCTCATTATTTAAAATTCCTGTTGCAGCAAAATATAAAATGAAGTGCTTAGGATGAGAAACTTGCTCTGTGTAGGAATGTTGACCATACTAGTGGTGACAGAGAGTTTAGGGCATTTTTAGAGAATTTATGCATTCTGGCTTCTCTATGAATTCTTAGAAAAGAAAATGAGAATGTATTACAGTATGTAAAAAAAAATCTATCCTCCCTAGAAAACAATAGAAAAATTTCATTTCAGTGGAGCTAAATTTGAGACCTTTTCCCAAAAGTATTTAGTGTGGCAAAGCTGCATTACCCCTAAATCCATGTATATTGCATAACAGACTAGAAGCACATTATTTTTATATTAGTTCTTGAGCTGAAACTATTAAAGTTTAACAACCTGTGAAGACTTTTTAAAGTGATAAAGAGGAAATGGGAATCCACATTGCTTCTCTGTATGAATGGCATTTAAAGAAGAGATAAAATGCACAAAATATATTGATATTACTTTAAGAGTAATTCAGAAAGAAAGCACCCCATCTTTTCAGTTTTCTGGCAGACAGTGGAAGGATCAAGGGCTTTTTTATTTCCTGCTCTAATCTTAAGCAATTTGGATTTATGATGGGAGAGAGAAACTTGGCCTCCCACTTTCCCCAGCAAGTGCTGAGGTAGGAGACTTTCAGTGCCTGTGTACCGGAGGCAGACTATCACTGTGTTATTTTCTCCACTGAAGGACACAAGATGCTCGCTAAAGACACATAAAGACGTGTGGTGTTAGACACAAACTATCAGCTGCTGCAATTATAGTAGATATAAATTGCAAGAAGAAATAATCATATGCATTTCGCCTGCATAAAGCAAATCTTTCGAACTGCAAGATATCCTGTCCTTTCCTGCAATGATCAGAAAATGCAGAATGTAGGGTAAATAGCCTACAAAAAACCCAATTTAGTCTCCTTATAATTACAATCTCATGAGAACGCTAAGTTCAAAACCCTGGAAAAAACAGGGAGAGAAACAGCTCAGGAGGATAGTTTTGAAGTGGCCAGGCTATGTGCCAAAAAATCAGAATACATGTATAGCAGTAATATTACATGAGGAACTGTAAAAACTGCCTCTTTTTGAGAAATAGCAGCTACTACAGAGAAAAGAAGAATGAAAAGCAAGCCATTACAAAATGGTTGAAGCTGCTTTCCGAGGTCATCTTTAAGGGAACAATTACAGAAAAAGAACATAGGAGCAAACCAAGTAATTTAAGAGGATACATCTGCATTAATGAGAATTAGTAGAGATCAAACAGTTAAAAAAAAAAAATCTCTTCAGTAAGACTCACTTCTGTATTTTATAAATCTTTCCCCTCTGAACCTATGTGTGAATACTCCTACACATTATTCAGTTATATTTTTGTATTGCCTGGCTTTTCATACAGTTCACTAAAGTTTGTTTTGGTGATGCATTTTATTTGCATGTGTGTGTTTGTTTAACTATGTGGGTAAACAGTGTTAGGTGGGGGTGGGTTGACAGCTTGTCGATATTGTGATTGTACTATGTTGGTGTGCCCGGCTTCAGAACACCAGCTAACACCAGAGGGAATCTGGGTTAGAAATTATTAGAATGCAGTTTTTCCAAGCATTTTTGTAACATGAATTGAGAAGAGAGAGGAGCCTTAAACTATTCTTGGCAAGCTGCTCAATTTCATTTGTCAAAACCAATGTTTTCAGGTTGACAGTAATTCCCAAACACTGTGATGAAACTAGCATGAGGCAGAGAACAGTTATGAAGAACGATATCCTACCTGAGAACTGGAGTTATGTTTGATAAGTCAAACTGAAGCAGGGTAGATCACCTTTGCTCTATGCGTTGAACAGAGTAGAGTAGACTAGAATACAATAGTTCATCTGGAAGGGAGCTACAACAATCATTTACTGCAACTGCCTGATAACTTCAGGGCTGACCAAAACTTAAAGCATGTTATTAAGAGCATTGTCCAAATGCCTCTTAAACACTGACAGGCATTAGGCATCGACCACCTCTCCAGGAAGCCTGTTCTAGGGTTTGGCCTCTCTTCAGTAAAGAAATGTTTCCTAATGTCATGTCCGAACCTGCACTGATGGACACAGCTTTGAGCCATTCCCATGTGTCCTGGCCCCTCCCTTTCCCTTTCCCTTTCCCTTTCCCTTTCCCTTTCCCTTTCCCTTTCCCCTTCCCCTCCTCAGGAAGCTGTAGAGAGCAATGAAGTCACCCTTTTCTCCAAACTAGACAAATCCAGTGACCCAAGCCACTTCTCAGAGGACATGCTTCTAGCCCCTTCCCCAGCTTTGTTGCTCTTCTGAGGGCACATTCATGTATCTTAACATCTTTTTAAAATTGTAAGGCCCAATTTACAGGACTACATGTGTTCCCCTACAGTATGGGAATGCAGTTAATATAGTTATAGTAAATTATTTCAGAATTTGCTACTTCAGCAATTCTTTGCCTTATGGGGGCCCTTTGCAAAGAGGAAAGCATGGTTGTCGTGGTTTGGCCTCAGACGGCAACAAAGAACCACACGTCGCTCGCTCTGGGCTTTCCCTGAATGGAAAGCACAGAGAAAGGGCAGAACGCGTGGGCTGAGACAACGGCAATTTAATAGAACAGCAAAGGTAACACAAAAACAACAACAATAACAAGGACAGAGGAATATACAAACGCGGTTAGGGAACCGCTGCTCACCAACTGGACCCAGGACGCCCCTACCCCGTTCCAAACGGGACTTTCTGCCACCTCCGGGCAGCTCAGACAGGGCGTGGCTCACATGGGATGGAATACTTATACCCCCGAGCCGGGGAGACTTAACCCTGTCCCTGCCGGAACCAGGACAATGGTCTAAAATGCACTGGCTACCAGTTCACTTTCATGCATAATTCAAAACATAGGTTTATCTTATAAATTCCATGTCATTTGAAATCCTTGCTCCTTAAAGATTGTCTTTTTCTTAAAAGCTCTCTGGACCGGGGGCACTCAGGGCAAGGGAATCCATCTCTAGCTTCACTCTGCCTGCTGATCCATTAGATCCATGCCTGGAAACGTGCAAAGGCCTGTCTCCTTGTACTGAGCTTGCATCAAAACGTTGAGATTCTTCAACTGAATAGGCATAGTCTGGCTGCTTTCTGCACTCGTTGCATTGGTTTTGCAAACTAATCACTAAGTGTGTGCTAGAAGATTGTTTTTCATAGTTTATTTTATTGTTTAACAAAGGAATCAGGAATTCTCAAAACAGCAAGAAGTAAAATCACAACTTTGGACTCAGGAGGGCTAACTTTGACCTCTTCAAAAAACTGCTTGGAGAGATTCCGTGGGCCAGGTCTTTGGAAGGCAGGGGGGCTCAAGAGAGCTGGTTGATATTTAAACACTGCTTTCTCCAAGCTCAGGATTGGTGAATCCCTAAGAGCAAGAAATCTGCAAGGGACGCAGGAGACCTGCATGGTTGAGCAGGAAGTTTCTGAAAAAGCTCAAGTGGAAAAAGGATATTTACACTAAGTGGAAGAAGGGACTGACAACTTGGGAAAATTACAAGAATGCTGCTGGAGCATGCAGGGATGAAACAAGGAAAGCCAAGGCCTCCTTGGAATTAAAGCTGGCAAGGGATGTCAAGGTCAACAGGAAGAGCTCCTTCAAGTATAATTGGAGGCAAAACAAAAACCAGAGAATTTGTGGGCCGTCTGTTGAATGAGACTGGAGCCATGGTGACAGAGGATGCAGAGAAGGCGGAATTACTGGATGCCTTCTTTGCTTCAGACTTTACTGCCCAGCCCAGCTGTCAGGAGTCCCAAACTTTGGAGAAAGTAACAGGGAAACTCTGTATGGAGGAAGACTTCCCCTTGGTTGAAGAGGATCAAGTCAGAGGTCAATTAGACATCCACAAGACCATGGATCCCAATGGGATGCACCCGAGAGTGCTGAGGGAGCTGGCAGAAGTCATTGCTGGGCCGCTCTCCAACATCTTTGAAAGGTCCTGGAGAACAGGCGANATATCCCCATGGCCTTAATACTCTCCAGTAGCCTTCTGGGGCAGGCAAGAGCATTTTCATGCCAAATAGGACTGTTAGCTTTGAACATCCCAAGGACCTGGGGAACTACAGGCCGGTCAGCCTCACCTCCATCCCTGGAAAGACGATGGAACACCTTGTTCTGGGTGTCATCTCAAGGCATATGGAGGAGAAGAGAGCTATCAGTCCCCAACATGGATTCTCCAAAGGGAAATCATGTCTGACTAATCTGATAGCCCGAGTCTCTCAGCCTTTCTTTGTAAGAGAGGTACTACAATTCCCTAATCATCTTCGTAGCCCTT
>VXBO01001538.1:142646-252111 GCA_013400135.1 Rhinoptilus africanus | reverse complement strand
GTCTTGACTTTTACACAAGCGCTGACAGAGAAATGCTTTACCTTTTGTTTTTCCCTCTGTAGAGGAACCAGTAGGTCTGGCCTTTCTATTGTAGTGCTGATTTTAGGGATGTGTCTCGCATGTGAAATGTCAGTGACTTAGGATGACCTGGAGTATCTCACTCCAGGCCTGTTACTGTAACTGCAAGGAAGGAAAATAGATTTTGTTAACAGGAGTGTTTCGGAGCAGCCTGCTTAGTGCAAAATGCATTTGGCTCAAATGATCATAATTATATAAATAATGAGCTTTTGACAGGTGTTTGAGCCTTTTCAGTGACTTGTGACAAACGACAAAGAGTACAAACTTGTCAGTAGTATTAGCTTTCCCGTAGGTGGTGGTGTGAGTGAAAAGGCAATGAAATAGGCTTCTTGTTAAAAGAAAAGGCAATGAAATCGTCAAGCTTCTTGTTAAAAGAAGCGCTGCGTGTGGTGAATGTTCACCTTTGCATGGGAGAGCTGAGCTGTGATACAGGGCACTTTCCGAGAACTGGTGGAGGCTTCTCCTCAGCCCGCTTCACAAGGTTACTGAGTTAATGATTAGTTAAGGAGAATGTTTTTGTACCAGCCAGGGCTGCTGGCAAGGAGCACTCTGAAGGTGCATTAATAACCTTTTTTTGTAGTCCGCCTTTTGCTGTTGATTCATGTTGACCCTCTCCCTTCCTACTCAGTCATCTGAGGTGGGGGTTTTTTGCGTGTTTTTGGCTTGGGGTTTTTTTTTGGTTGTTTTTTTGTTTGTTTTGGGGGTTTTTTTTTGATACAAGCAGCTGGCAACACTGATGGTGGAATCAAATGCTAGTTCTTAGCAAAGTGGTTTTTTTTTTTTTTTTTATTGTCATGATCAAGATACCGTGGCTTTAAATATCTATTTTTGTAAACGCTATTATGGGGGATTTGGAACAATCTAAAATACAATCGTCAGAAAAGACTGATGCCATCCTCCAGTCGAAAGAGGATTACTTGTGATTTCATTAGTTTTAGTACAGAGATTGAAAGCAACTTACAATCAAATATAAGTTGTAGAGATGGCAATCTCTCCAAACTGGTTTGGATGAGAAAGCAGTTGCGTAGACTGGAAGCTGATTGAGACTCCCAAAACAAAGGCAGTGTGTTTCCTGAAGAAAAAAAAAAAATGTTTAAGGAGGTGAATCTTGTGATAAGTGCCATTTAATTTAAAATCTGTTAGGGCAGAGCCCTTACTTACGGAGTACACGGTGATGAAATTCACAAGCTATGCTCCTGAAGTTTCACTGCAAGGTCGTAAACGTAATGCAAAGGTATGACAGATGCTGTGATGGGATTTCTCATAGGAAGGTGCAGGCTTTCCAGTTGTCGTCAAGATGTGTTGATGGTCAGTGCGAGGGAAAGGTTAGCAAACAGGAATTTCAAGATCTAAATCTGACTTCTAACAAGACAGACGCAGGTTCACACTGGCTTTGGCAGGGAGGCAACTGGTGGGGTTTTGGATTCTGTGTACAAAAACGTTCTACTGTGAAAGGCCTTCTCTGCGAGACTGTTGTTTCAGGGTACCTTATCAGAAATGAAAGCAAAGTGAAGTGAATTGAGAGAGAGCTCTCTCCCCAGTAAACTACAGCAATTTTTCACACTTTTTCCATTAAAGGGTTTAGCTAAACCGTTTTGGTGACTACTATCTTTAGTACTCCAGCTTAGACATCTGTAGTTGAGAGCTTTGCTCAAGTGAATTAAGGGACTTAGTAATTTTTGCTCATTTATTGCTTATTAACTTTGCCTATAAAGATGATGCTGCATCTGGTAATTCTTTTCTAGTTTTAGAACTTGTCTACCCGTAGATTTCAAGACTGAGGGTGAAAGGCTGGGAGTTGTTCCTGCTCTACTCTGGAACTGCAGGTGAACTTAACCCTAGGTGTGACTTAATGCTTGCATTGGCTTTGCATCACAGCTGCAGCACACAGATGTGTTCCCTGCAGAGATTAAGTCGTCCTCTTGTCTGTCCTCTGAAAAGGGCAGCACTGGTAATGTAAAGTTACAATTGGGAAGTGATATATTAAATAAATGTAGCTCCAGAGCTAATAGATCAAAATCTGGTGTTGAATTTCTGCTGAGAACTAAATGATTTCAATCTGTTTTTAGGTGTCTTTGTATCCAGTGTTGTTCTGGTCTTACAACAGCGAGCACTTTTCAAGTTTTATATGATCGCCTCGGCGTTTCTGCTGGCTGTGACATCAGTGTTGGTGAATTACTATGCTGCTTTGCACATAAACTTCTACAGTGCCTACTACACAGCCGCGTTCGGAATTCAGATCTTCCCTCATAAAGGACCTTCTCTGTGGATGGCGCTTTCCATCCTTCAGCTCACCTTTGGTATCGGATATGTTACGTTGCTGAACGTGCAGTCCATATACTCTCAACTCATCATCCTGGATATACTGATTCCTGTAATTGGCTTGGTTATTGAATTACCTTTAAACGTCCGGCAGATACTAGTTTTTATTTCAGGCTTAGTTCTGACCCTAAATACCACAGCCATTTTAGTTACGAAAATTAAATGGTTCTATTATTCAGTGCGATACGTTTATCTGCTGGTGAGGCACATGTATCGCATTTATGGATTACAGCTATTGATGGAAGATACGTGGAAAAGGATTCGGTTTCCAGCTGTACTGCGTGTGTTCTGGCTAACGAGACTGACAGCACAAGCCGTGGTGTTAACATACGTTGTAAAGATGGCTGAAACTAATACAGAAGAAAAATTCTTCTTGATATCGTGGGATAACTGTTGGGAGCTGATTTGCAGCCTGATCATAAGTGGGTGTGACTCTACTTTAACTGTGTTAGGCATGAGTGCCGTCATTTCCTCAATAGCGCATTATCTGGGACTTGGTATCTTGGCCTTCATCGGATCAACTGATGAGGATGACAAAAGGCTTGGTTTCGTAGCGCCCGTCTTGTTTTTCATTTTGGCTCTGCAGACTGGTTTAAGTGGACTGAAACCAGAAGAGCGATTAGTTCGCCTGAGTCGAAACATGTGCCTTTTGTTGACCGCAGTCCTGCATTTTATCCACGGAATGACAGACCCCGTGCTGATGTCTCTCAGTGCCTCCCATGTGTCATCGTTTCGCAGACACTTCCCTGTACTCTTTGTTTCTGCTTGCCTTTTCATCCTTCCAGTTCTGCTCAGTTACATCCTCTGGCACCACTATGCACTAAACACGTGGCTTTTTGCGGTTACGGCGTTCTGCGTAGAGCTTTGCCTGAAAGTAATAGTTTCTATCACTGTTTATATATTGTTTATGATTGATGGCTACTATAATGTGCTATGGGAAAAACTTGATGATTATGTCTATTATGTTCGTTCAACTGGCAATATTATTGAGTTTATATTTGGAGTAATCATGTTTGGAAATGGAGCTTACACGATGGTTTTTGAATCGGGAAGCAAGATTCGTGCTTGCATGATGTGTTTACATGCGTACTTCAACATCTACTTGCAAGCAAAGAACGGCTGGAAGACTTTTATAAACCGCCGGACTGCTGTGAAGAAAATAAACTCGCTTCCAGAGGTAAAAGGAAGTCGGTTACACGAAATAGACGATGTCTGCGCCATCTGCTACCATGAGTTCACCACCTCTGCTCGCATTACTCCGTGCAACCATTACTTCCATGCACTTTGTCTTCGGAAGTGGCTGTACATTCAGGATACTTGCCCCATGTGCCATCAGAAAGTGTATATTGAGGACAAGGAAAACGCCAACATCTCAAACAACAATGGGTTCGTGGCACCAAATGAAAATCCTGTACAAGTTGCAGAAGAAGCTGCTGATGCTGAAAATGAATCAAATGAAGATAACGACAGTTCCGATAGCGATGAGGAAGACAGTGACTGTGTGGCACCGCACTTGAATGAGACTCTTCATGTTGACTCTAACTCTCTCGGTGATTGAGATGTCCTTTAGGAAGCCGTGAGGTATTTGTTTAAGATTGATTTCAACAGAATGAAAAGTATCACTTTGTAGTTATTGTACTTAAGCACAACAGCAGTATCTCGATGTTGAGTCTGTGAATGGTGGTTGTTTACTGTGGTGTGTGCTACTGTAAATATACCTCGGATTTTTGCTGGTCTCTTTCATGACCACCTTAAAATTATGTACATTATTGTACATGGAATAAAATGTTTTCACATGTTTTTAAGATGGTTGGAAAAACACTCTTTAATTGATGTAGTGATAATGCTGTGCCAAAGACTGTATGCCAGTAATCCTGATCCAGGAGGACTGGATGCAAATGAAAAATACTGGTGAAAAACAGACTGTTCAGTGTCTCAAATCAGAAATGAAAAGCCTGAACCAAAGCAGCTTTACTTACAGATTCAGTATTAGCAGAGCTTTATTGCTAAAAGCTAGTGAGTTGTGTTTTGTAAAAATGAAATAAATAAAAATTTAGGTTGGTAGACTTAATAGTCGCGTATGTGGAAAAAAAGATGAAACTGCTCAGCTTTCTGGTAAAGCAGCAAAGCATGCCCTTGTGTAAACACTGCAGCAGTACCAGCAGCAGCTTGAAGTGCTTGACGTGTGAGCTTGCGGTGTAATGCATACAGGTATTAACAGGAGCTGCTGGCTTGGGCTCTCCTTGCACTCGATCCTGAATCTTGATGAAAGGGAAACAGGGCTGAGAAACTGTACAAATGCAGACCACCTTTTCAAAAGCAGCTTTAATCTTGTACCATTTGAAGAAAAAAAAAAAAAAAGCACTACATATTGGCTTCCACTGATAAGAACTTGCAGATACGATAATTATGAAGTTTTTGCAATATATTTACAAAAGTTATGCTGAATAAATTTAAGAAAAACAACTTTATATATTTGGAAAGAAGACTTTAATAGTGTTGTTATATAGAGTATTGGCCAACTCAAGTGGGTCATCTTCTCTTACTGCCGCCATTATTTCCAGTATTTGACTAAAAAAGAAAGATTAATATTAGAGGACTCTGAAACTCAGTACTGAATATACTTCAGAGCGCTGCATGTGTATGTACCTGTCACTAAGATTAACCTGGAATAAAAATCTATGCTGAGAGCAACAGGGCAAGGTGCTCAGATATGCAAGTAGCTTCACTTTAAAGTCACTAACTGCCATTCCCTTTACATTGAACACTGGTTGCTCACTGGTACAGATTCATCTTTGGTCTTTTGACTCTTGTTTGGAGGCAATTAAACACCTTTCTGTTTCAAAGAAAGTCATTTTGTGGGTCTCTTTATCAATGGTCTTCATTTTTCAGACTGAAATTCGTTAGCCTTCCAGTGCTGCACTATGAATAAACTGGTCTGTGGCAACGCTTAAATTCCAGATGCAGCCTTACCTGAGAAGAGAGCTGCTGAAGTAACTTACTACTACTTCCCTCTTTTCTAGATTAATTGTGATTGTTTAACAGAGTCAGATATTTGCAGTAAATGTTAAATGAGTAATTTTAAAAGGCTCATAGCCTTGGTACAAGCCAGGAAAAGGAGGTAGAAGAAACAGGATTAATAATACTAACGCTGAGTAACAGAAAACCAAACCACAGTCTTTTCTCTGTACTTATTTTCTTGATTTTCTATCACTCCTTCTGAAAAAAAATTAATATTCCATTTGAAGAATAAAATGAATTATACTTTAATTTTTTCTAGTAGTAGCAAAACCCCTTCATGCTGAAGAGCAAGAACCTCAAGTAAGGTTTTGTGGTTTTGTATCTTCTCTCTTATGCGAGTTAAACTTCTTTTTGAGGAAGATGGAGTAAAAGAGTTGCTCTTAACAGTTGCTGGAATGCAAATGTTTTCCAAGACACAGAATTAGCCTATTTCATGACTGCTCCTGTGCTTTGCAGCCAAACAGCTGCTTGATTTAAGGGGATGTTCAAGATGAGAAGGGGTGAGATCTGGCCTACACAGAAGTAACTAACAAATACTAAAGAATTTCACCCTTCAAGAGTCTTGGTAGGGATTACACATCTGTCCCCACTTGGATGCAGTAGGACGCTATGTGTTACTGTGATGCTCTGTATGAAGTCACTGAAGGAGGAAAAAAAAGCCTCTTGTGGCTAAAATAAATAATAAAAAAGCAGCTTCAAAGGGGAGTACCCCAGTTCTGAAAAAAAATATATATAAAGCAGAAATATCACCATCAAAATTGAAAGGTGTCCAGCACCACCAGAAAAAGACAACTGGAAAATTCCTCCTGCCAACTGAGCTACACTGAACAGTATATACACACCCCAAACATTAAATATACTTTGTGCCTGGAGCTGATGTTCCCCTCACAACAGATCTTGCTACTTGAGAAGTCACAAACTGCCAGTTCTCAGTTACCAGACTTCATTTTTCCTAAGGTTTAAGAGGTTCTCAGATTACTAATCTACAATTAGTAAGAGTTATAATTAATGTTTTAAAGGGACAGTAGTTTTGAAATATGGTTGAACTGAACAAGTTTTGGTTTTGTAAAAGAAAGCAAGAGCCGAAATACAGCGGTTTTGTACGGCTGTAGGATAGACTGCCTGCAAATCCAGCTCTGGGGTTTCTGAAACGCGTCTGTAAGATACAACTAAGGCAGCAGACAAAGGCCTGGGAGGTGCTGGTAACACACAGGTTTGCCGAAATAGCCTTACTCAGCAACAGTAGAGGTCATCCCCTCGTTATCAGAGTGCTCTTTGCACTTCTCCCTCTACTCCAAAATCAGGGACTGACCCTAGAAAGAGCCCTTCTGTGCTAATGGGTGCACTTCGTGTTTCGAACAAAATCAGAGTATTAGGAATCGGCATAACTGCATAAAATGTATGTGAACACCAGGAGGTGTCACCATGTAAGCTTCAACTATGCTTTTACCATGATTGGGGGCTTCTCTCTCTTAAAAAGGTCTTCGTGTCTCCCAAAAAAGCACCAGAATTCCTTTCAGTTCTCAAATAAACTCTTGTTTAGACACCTCGCTGAATACCTAGATTCCCGAGTACTATATCCTGAGCAATATTTCAAGAGCTAGATCCAAACAGGTCACTTACACAGCTTTGCACAGAAATACAGACTCCACAGCAAAAAAAAAAAAAAAAATCCCACTTCTAATCAAGTAAATGGGCTTTGCACCTGGATGGGTAGAGCCGAGAGCTTTATTTGCTGAAAATTCATTCACGTACTACACTGCAAGGAGAAACCTTCCTCAATTCCTCTTTCTTTTTAGGGAGTTGGTAACGAGTAGATGACTGAGAGGACTGGCATAACTCACCGACCAGTAACAGTGGTGAAAATTAAGGCTTTTCACCTATCAGTGCTATTTAATGAGATCCATTTTCATTAAAACAATGATCTACTTCCCTGTTTTCACAACTCTGCGAGGAAGCATGTGAAAAGGTGGCAGAAAATGGTTTCTGTAGTTTTTAACTGCCCAGAAGCCCTACATAGTACTATATTCTATATATTACATGTCTAGTGAACTGATTTTTAATTTTTTTTTCTTTTTGGGTGAGATTTGAAAGATGTAAAATACTACTGCAGTAGTACACTTACATTATATGGCAGGGTTCATTTCTGTCCTTCAGGCAGTGCCCTATTTCCCATTTCTTTTTTGTAGGAAATGTAGTTTTAATGTATTTTGATCCAGCATGAGTATTTTTCACTCCGCACCAAGGCGCATCTAGTTTCATTTGAAAACAACAACAATAAAAAGAAATAAGAGTATGCAATCATTTGAGAATAGCATGAGATAATTTAATCAACTACTTCCACAGACAAAAGTTCTTGCATTTTCTTTCTAGCAGTGACTTCCAATTTAGAATGGAATTTAAGAGATTTGGGCAATTTAACATCTTCACGGTTTTTATACTGTTACCTTCAAGATTTTACATTTTAAAAATCAGCAGTAATAGTACGTAACACTTATGTCCTCCGACATGATAACAATAGCTAGATACCCTGCATGTATTCCACAGAAACCTCCTCTGTACTTTACCAGGCCTGTATTTCACATGCAAATAAATTTAAGGATTTAGGCAGTTAGTAGTTTTCCTTTCTCAGGTTCAGAAGTTAAAATAAATACTGTATTTATAACTGCCAGTTACTAATAATTGAAATGAACATATACAAAAAAAAAAAAAAAGACATCCCTAGTCAGTCAATTAAAATCACTGCTCATTAGGCCCAGAAGGGAATTCTAATGTTCCTCCAGCTTATTCCATTTCAAGAGCTGTTGTTTCCAAATGCCGTTACTGCTGACAGCGGCAAGCTCACAGCCACTGCCCACTGTCTGGCACATCTCCAGCAAGCCAGATTTTAAAAGACATTTGAGGAGGATTCTGGTACCTAGGTACATTTAAAAATCCAGGCTTGTCGATTTGTCCTTCTCATCTTTCCCTGCAATGTCGGGAACTGACATGGCAGCTTATTCCTTCCAGCAGTGGAGAAACAGCCAGTTCTTTTTCTACTCTGAACTCCTTCTGCCTTATCATTGCTGTACAAGCGTATCTCCTTGCTCATTAGAGTGTAAGTCACAAACTGATCGAGATATAAAGATCTTACCAGTCTCTATCATTAATCGTTCGCTAGGAATTGATTTCAGTGTTTCCAAGTTGGCTTCTGTTTTCAATGAGCTAGAAAATCAGACTTTGGTTAAAAAAAAAAAAAAAGTGTGTAAAAGTAATTACTTCACCGGTTGAAATGTTTTGCAGCAAAGGCGGCTCCCCAAATAATTTTGTTAGTGAATAAAATTTGCTTCATTTTTAAAAGTGCTGCCTGTAAATTTAAACTTTGCAGAAAAGGGCAAATGTAGAGTAACTCGGTGAAGCAGCCTCACCCCTGCCTGCGCTGGTCTGGCCTCGGCAGCCCACAGACCTTCCACAGTGGTGCTGGCTGGCTGTTGGCCAGGCGACCGCGGAGAATTCAGACTTCGTAACCAGTAGAGGAGGCTGCTCAGGTTCCATTTGCATTACTCCTGGATTTGACATGGCAGCTTAAAATTATGCTATTTTTTAAATGCTTCTCCAAAGGACTGCGTCCATGTTCAGCAACCTTCTTTATTTACAAACAAAGATTGACCTGAGGGTAGCAGAGTGGATCTAGGACTAGATTAACTTGCTGAGCTGTGAGTTAAGAACTTTTTATGGCAAACAGACTAATGAGTGCAATTCTAAATCTGTCAGATGATTAAGAGTCTAGTGAGCTTTGAAAGCTTGACCTCATTGTTTAAAAGAAAGCAATGAGTTCACTACAGCTGACATTTAAAAATAGTTGTATTTCTTGTAAAGAACTTACCAGCCATTTATCCCAATATAAAGATCCAAATCTATTATGGCTGCTGCTTCTTCCTTTGTGCCATCAAATGAATGTACCTGGAACATATAAGTACAGACGCACAGAGATATACAAATACATGTGCTTCATTTAAAACTCCAATTATTAAAAAGTGCCTATTAGTTTTTATTTGTGTCATAAATAACCTTTGATAGTATGCATTACACGTCACTACAGACATAAAGATGAGACATGGCTCAGCTGATCCTGAATTTGGGCAAAGTTCAGGCTGCACTCACTGAGTACTGCAATAGCAGTGGTTACCACGCTTTGTTAGTGATAAACATGTGTGGAAAAGGCCTATCCAGTGACACTGCTTTTGGCCCAGGAACTTCCTGTAGCTGACAGCTGGGAGACCACACGCAGGAACTAATCCTCTGCACGCTGAATTTTTACATTCTTTCCTCAGTATTCCCTACGGGGCGCTGTCATGGACAGAGTGAGAGCAGTGTTATGTTCTCCATGGATTTTAATCCACAGGAGCTAGAGAGATGGTCTATGTGGTCATCCCAGAGACTAAAGAGGGAAGTGGCAGGTCACCAGCTGCAAACAGCGTTACGTATCAGGGAACCACAGTGTCAGCCTGCATGGAGCAAAGACGGCTGCTTCCCTGTGCCGGGAGGGGGACAGCCAGCTGCAGAGGGTGCCTGCTCGTCACTTTCTGCTCCTTACAGGTTCTGCAGAAAAGAGAAAGGAAGGAGAGACTGTCCAGAATTACCTAAGACCAGGTAAAGCCCTGAGCTAGGGGAAGGGGTTTGCAGCAACAAAGGGTAAACCTGGGGCAGGAGATACTGTTGTGGGAGCTGTGGTCCGATGGTAGTAGAACAGAATAATCCAAGCATTTATTACTTTCGCAAAATCCTGCCATAATGGAAACCTGAAAGAGTGCTGCTGGACTTTCGTAATCATTTCATCCAAAGTTTTTCCTTTTGAATTAAAATGCACGATCTGAATATCTAAAGGCATAAAGTAATCAAAAGTTACATCTGGGTCTAATTTGAAAATGATGTCTAATGTCAGAAGTAAATGTTTGAGGTTAAGGATTCCAGGGGGAACATGCATCTAAATTATCTGTGGTCTGAGTGCACTGCAGTCACAGGCACTGCAGAACTGGGAAAAGGCCAACGTCAATTATAAGGTGCTTAAACTGTCCTTCTGACAGGCCAAGAAAATCTGTTCATGTCAGCTGCAGAGCTTTTTCTCAGCCTATCCTCTTACCTTGCAAAAAATCTGTTGAATAAGCAACTACAATAAAAACACCAGAAGAGACTGGAAAATACTTATTAATTAATAATAACTTAAATCCTGTAACAGGAAGCCTGCCCAGGTTCCATGACAAACAAGTTGCATTACTAAGCAACAATATTCACACACATGCGCATAAAAATGAACGCTACGCTGAAGTCCATACTTACCACCCCTCCTACAAATCTATCTCGGTTTCTTCTCATTATGTCTATGAAATGAAATAAATAAAAATGTAAGACAGCTTTGTAACAGACAAAGGTGGAAGATCAGGTTTCCAGATTTTTCATATTCAGAATTTGCTCAGAATATGAAATTCTCAAACAACACCCACCTAAAAATTCAGTGTGTGAGTTTCTACAGTGGAGAAACATGGGCAGTCGCGTCTGTTCTGACAGGTCAAATTGTTTTTCAAAATACCTGTTAAATAAAAATAACTTTTAAACAGAAATTCAGTGTAAAAGCAAATAAAGACGTAAGAGTTTTTTCCAGCGCTTGTATGTTTTTGTTCTCCAGAACTAAAGCCAGAATTAATGGATTTGCCATGCAAAAACTCTTATTTGTGCAAGGATTTAAAAGGAACTCTTGCCCATGGTATATTAACATAGCAGTAGTGATCCCTGCTAGAAGAAAGATAAGAAGTGGCCAAGAGCATCAGTAGTGGAAAATCTGTGCATATATATGCTAAACACAGACTCTTGTGTAGTGCAGGTGTTGACGTTCGGTTTTATTTCTTTATTTTTAATGAAAGAGGAACTGACTGTTCCCTCCACAAAGTTTTGAGACCTCAGGAAGGGAGAGTGTGGAGCACACAGAGACTACTGTTTCAAGAAGCACTTGCAAATGCAGTGAGGGTGAGGGAGGGAGCGCTACGCAGACTTCTATAGCCTCAAACGCCCAAAATTGTCCAGCATCAGAGCTGCCTGGCCTGTAAAGTAACAATCCAGACTTGCTGTTTGCTCTTCCATGAAGGTCAGTCTTTCCTCTCTTGGGGTGGCACAAGTACCAGTATTAGGCATTTTATTTCTGTCCCATTCTGCCTATTGTCTTCACTCTTTCAAAGTCTTCCACTGTTTTCCCTCCTCTCCTTTGTGTGCCTCCATCCTTTGCGCTCATTTTTATCCCTCTCCTACTCCTAGTATTCCCTTTGAGGGAGCGGTAACAGCCAGGCAGCCAACCTATGAAGAGACAGAAAAAGGTGGGCAGAGGGAAGGTAACTAAGTAGCCAGTTTCCCCAGTGCAGTTCCCAAAGGAAACTAATTAGCACTGAACTAACACGTCACTTGTCATTTGCAGCCAGTTCTGATCCCAGCGCATTATAATCTTCCATTTCTCTCTGCCACGCTGCACCCAAGCATGCAAATTGACAATGCTCGGGAAACTGGAGAGAGGAACTTATGCGTGGCAGAAGGCCAACAGCGCATAGTATCCATACATAATCTGAGAGATGACATTAGTTGGGCAAGGCAGGAGAACACCGCTGCCTGTCCCAACAGGCTGGGGCTGTATGCATCTACTGGATTTCAATAGGTGTTGCTACTAAAAGCAGCTCAGGGCACTGCTTTTAATGGGCATTCCCATCATCAAACATTACAAATATTTCAAAGGCAAACTCAAGTGTCCACATACTGCTGTAGATGATCCACGTATCAATCAGGAGAACGTGGCAGCAAAACATTATTTTGATTTACATTTTCTTAAAAAAAAAAAAAAGACAATGCAACTAGTCATTTTGTTTTGTGCATTTGTCACTGTTTTCTGTTTATTACAGGTTGATATTTCTCTGACAGAAGTTACCTTCCATGTTTATCTGTGCAGATCTTTGAGATAAAACAGGTGGAACAGAAATCATCTGTAACATTAAAAACTGACATGAAAATTCAGGAGAATGAATAAGACCTACTTTGAATCTTCTTTGTACACTAGATACTGTGTTTAGTTCAGCTTGTTTGATATAAATTTAATTGAAACTCATGATTGCTCTTGCTGTTAAATAGCCTCAATCGCTTGATTATTGGTGTTTTGGGTTTTTTTTCTTTTTCAACAGAAGACTTGTTTCACATGGGAATAAGATTCTAGAGACTGAGCTGCAAATAAGATCCCTAAGTAACCTCTGGACAACTTCAATCTAATTTTGAGAAGTGGCCTTGAACGTACAAAGTTTAGTGCCCCTACAAATGGAAAGGCAACTCAAGCTTCTTCCATTCCCAGCAACAATGAAGCCCAACACATGCTGCTACTTGCCCTGTCACAGAGAGAGGGGAGGTGGATAGGGAATTTATTGGAGAGAAAAAAAAACAAGGGAAAAAGAAACCCCAGAAAACCATGAAGACCCCAGCCATACGGTGATCATCAGGATGGTAACAAAAAGCCAGTAGGAAACCAAACCTTTCTAGTTCGTGGGCTTAAGGAACAACCTTTTTCTTTTGGGGGAACAGACTGTCATTTAGTATATGCTGTTTCTATGTTGCTTCTCAATAAGGAAGTTTTAAAGTATTTCTGCATGGTTGTTTACTACGGTTTAGTTTTGATCATAAAGTTCAAATGCAGCGGTATTTTCAGGTTTGGGATCAAGGCACTAAAGGAGCTGAAGCAAACCAGCCTTGCTGAGGTAGAATGTCTCCGGAAAAACAATTCTGGATTCAAAAATGAATAACAGAGCACGTGATTTTGATCACCCCCTGCAATTTGGTTAAGAAAACTCCTGTTTCCCGTGTTGCTGAGCCTCACAAATCCCTCCCAGTAGTACAGCAGAAACAGAACTTCTATATACTTATCAGTCCATTTAGAAAGTGACCTCCATCTCAGTATGAAGGCAATACCATCATCAAACCACCATTTGAATCACTATTTTCTGTTGGAAAAGTTACAAGAATGGAGAGAAATTCTGACAAAAAAAAAGTTCTTAGGTCTGCTTCAACAAAGGAATTTCATCTTTATTAGATTTCTCAATCCAAGAAACAGGATAAAAATACCGTTCATTTTTTACAGGTAAAAATTATTCAGAATACAGTATAACTAACTAGAAAATAATGATTAAATATTAAACAAAACAGAGGACATGCTCAGATACTACCCACTGGGAAACTGCCATACTTCTCTTCTACAGAGTAACTCTGCAGCTGCTTCCAAGCTGTCCTAGTGACTGCTACACCCCCTCAACTACAGATCAGCTGAGAACTGGTGAACTGCCTCCATGCATTTCATACCTTGCCTTCCTTTTTTTAGTTCATTTATCATGTATACACTGAATATTAATTTGAAGAACTCGCCATCCATCCTGCTAAAGGTTACAAAAGCCAGACTGTCTCCAACTCCATAGCATTCAATTAGCAGAAATAAAAACAACCCCAAACCTTGACCACGTCTCACAAACACATAGAGGATGAAGAGCAGGGAAAGCTGTCCATTTAGAAAATACAGAATTTACAAACACAGTGTTTGCAGGCATCTGTCCTTGAGACTTTCAATATTTCTTTACTCCCTAATATTTCTTGGTTTCTGCTTTTTTTCATCAATTACCTCCTTCCAACTGTAATTTCCAGGAAGGGTCCTCAATAGATCCCTTAGAAACTAGATTTATGTATTTCTTACGATTTACTGAAACACTTCAGATAAAGACTTTCTGTCATTACCAACCTTAATTAGAAAGGACTCACCTACCACTTTTAAAGCAATTTCTGTTCCACCCTATCACCTCTCTCCTCACAGAGGTTTTTCAGTACCCCCAGTAAGAAGTTTTTCACTACAGGTCTTCAGTTGCAGTCCATCAAATAAGGAAAACCATATATTTACATTTTTCTCCCAATAACATAATGGCAGTAAGGATCTTAAAATATGACACTCCACCAGTGTGGTAGTTTGCCACAGAAAAGAAACAGGTTATGCCTGTTTTCTACCAGGAAAAAAGTTCTGTCCACTCTGCTATATATTTTACTGTATGACTGTAGCATTATGAAGAAATTACCTACTGCTAACATGAGGCAATTAGAAAATAAACCAACTAACTGGTGCCCCCCAGTGCCTAATTTACTCAGAACAGTAATATGTAAGCACAATTCATCAGTCACTCATCTTACTTGAATTTATCACACCTTTCAGTCAGTTCCCTCTGTAGACAGAAGTTCTCACTACAGGAATGCAAGCTGATTTTAGGGGCTGTGCTGCCTTCTTTCCATTCAGTGTCTATGCTGCATGTATTACTTCAAAACACACATCTCCGCAGCTCCCAGGATTACCTTTTTCATCAGTCTCAATTATCTGCTCCCAGCTAACACCTCCCTTTACTAAAAGTTCATTTCTTTTTTCCTCACTCTGACTTATCCTTTTTGACAGCTCTGTTTCCTTCCCCATGCCTTTCACTCAAAACCACCATTCTTCTTTCACACACTACATTTATGTTATTCTCCCCATGACTGTCTAAGAGCTCTTGAGTATTAACAAGAATGAACACCTGCCACACCCAGAAACCCACAAATTCTGATCCATTTTACAGAAAAAAACCATGCTAAGTCAACACCAGGTAAGACAGCAAAATTTAGCACATAGCACTACTCGAATGCAGGCATCTTTCTTTGCAGTCCCATTTCTGCCAAAAAAACCCTAGACCCAATCCTGCAAATTGCACGCCTATAGCTGAAAAAATGCTACATGGTAGAACACAAGATAGAAAACACTCCTATAAATGGCTACAAGTCAATTTATAGTCATCAAAAGTTTCTTACTTGAGTTGGATGTCCTTTGGGCAAAATTCTAATCTATCAAAATCTACAAATAGAAAGAACAAAAAACCCACTTAGTGTTTCAGGATTTTTTAATCTATGTCTAGGAAAAAACAGTGAAGTACTAGGATAAGTACTTACCTAGGCCACATTCTCCAACTGCTATTACCTTTGTCTTATTTCTTCCAATCAGATTTTTTAGTTCAGATAAATACTGTTCAGGGCCACTCTGCTCAAATTCTCCACAGCGGGTAGGATGACAGCCAACTGTACTGTAAAACATGTCTAAAGAAAGATAGTAGTAGAAGGTTTTAAGAAAAAAGAAAAAAAAAAAAGAAAATTTAGATAAGCGATAGACAGTATCTGTATCTGGGCTTTTTCTATTGCTCATAATTTTAAAAGAAAACTCCCTTTGAATGTCTTTATCTTGGTGATAATTTTATTACACTGACATTTTCTGCTTTAACAATGTTACACAGTATCTCCAGTGCCTGTGTGTGCTTCTTTTGAGTACACATAGAATAATTTCATTTGGAAAAGACCTTTAAGATGATTCATTCTAACAGCAAACCTAACACTGCCAAGTCCACCACATTACTTAGGATACTCCAAAATTGCATTCAAAGCAGAATTATTCTCGTGGAGTGGCTCTCTGCCAGAGAGAGGTTGGAAGAGACCTCTCAAGATCAAAACGCATCTCGTTCAAAACCCATCAGGTTATCCTCAGCTGTAAGATTTGCAAACAGCACGTGATTCCCCTTGTGTGCCTATATATCAGCTGTTACAGAATTTCACACCACCTAGCCTGATTTACCTAAGTATCTAATCTAGATTACCTTAATGACAAAACTAACATTTCGGTTAAGTGCCTTTATAAAGAACGTAAAACAATGGTGGGGAGGGAAAGACTATATAAGGCCCTGAGCAATGTGACCTAATAATAAATCTAGTCCTGCTTTGGTGGAGGTGGGGAGGTGGATTGGGTTGGGCCAGATTACCCTCTCAGGTTCATTCCAACCTAAATTATTCTACAGTTCTGTTTGTAAATAGTAATTTAACATGTATTTTAGTTCAAATACATACTTAAGTAATTAGTGGAATGGTATTTGCCTTTTCACAGAAAGTAAGGGAAAGCTAGGAAAACCATAAAGAGAAAGATACCTCCCTTGTTCAAACTGGTCATGACAGATTGATAAATGAAAAACAAACAAAACCCCACCAAAACCCAAATATCCCACACCATATAGGCATTCCATCTTATTTCTAGAAGAGAGCATTGTAACAAAATTTTTACTCCAGAAATTTCCTGTAACTTCTATGTTTACACAGAAATAGAAATTACAGGAAAGACTTATTCTTTCCAACACACAGGGATCTAAAGAGCAAGATACAGAAAGACACACAATGCGTTCATCCCATTTTGAAACATAATTTCCCATTTTAATCTGAGATTCTGTAAACAGTTCTCCAGGCATGTCCTTTTGAAATATGAATTCTGAGAGCAGAGAAGGTTATATTTTTGACCGACAACATAAATTAAAGTGAAAATACCATTTGTCTGTGCCAGCTGCACTGCATCTTTACTATCTTGCAGACTCCCACCTGTAATCAAAAACTTGGAAAGAAGAAAAGTACTGTCAGCAAGTATGTTGTTCTTTGAATATCAAACAGAATGCTTAAGAAAGTACTCGGATCTAAGTAAGAATCTAGAGAGAACATCAGAAGATAATTACTAATATACACATGACAAAATTTCATAAATCAGTAACAAAGCTCCATGGTCCCCAGGAGCGAGTAAATACACTAGGTATCAAAACCTCATGTTTTTCTTTATCAAGAATCTTCTATGCTAAGTATGTAACCATTAAACGAGTAAAATACTTCTATCTGCAGCAATATTAACTTCATTAGACAACAACTCGAGAGACTTTATTTGCATTCAAGAAATTATATTCAGAAACATTATCCTTAGCTTACAGGTGCAGAAACTAAAAACTCCCAAATACCCAAACCAAGGGTTTGTAAGTAGACAAACCAACAAAGGCATCTGTATCAGAGTCGAGATTACAAATTTAAGAATATTGAGCTCCAGACTTTTATTTTTACCTTAAGATCAAAGGTTCTGACAGCAGAATTGTTACTTACAGTGATTTTTGAACCACCACTTACAGGATCTTGCACCCTAGGTCCTAATAAATCATGACTACACTGCTTTTGGACAACTCTCATCCCTACACATCCTATGTCCCAGACTCAGTCAGCACCAAGTCAGACATTTCTGAAGTATGCTCCATTAGAGACAGACACATCCCAACAGTATCACCAGAAAAACAAGTTAAGACGAAATTATACAGTGTACATACAGCACAGGACAAAACTTCATAAAAAAACCCCCATAGATCAACAGCTATATGGAAAAATAGAAGTATTTTCAAGTAAACAGATTAAGCTTCTAGACAAGTAGAAACAATCTGGGATAGAATAGACTTCTGACACTGTACAGGCCAGTAGCAAGACTCAAAACATAGAACTAAGGACAGGCAACTCCTGAATTCCACTTCTGAATCCACTGTGCATCTTGAAAAAGTTATGCATACAATCTATTTTTGATGATAAAATAAGAAAATTGTCTCCTATTCAGAGGGTGGTATAAAGATTAAATAGTATTTATTAATCAGTCAAAGTGACTGTGATTCTGTATTTGCTGCTGTATGGTAACTTCTCCATCACTAAAGTTTTATTTTTTTGTCTCACAGTTTACTTCCCACTCTTTTCAGATGAGAGCCTTTCAGCAAACTTCTGAGATGTCTGTTCCTCTTCTAGAAGAGGGTTTATTTCCTTATTTCTAATCCACCCACCTTCTCGGTGCAGTAGAACAGTCTGTGACAGTGTGCACTGTGTTCTATTTTAATTTGTATTTTTTGTCCTGACAAGTTATTCTGTTTAGAGAGAGATATAGGCAGGCTGGACTATTATAACTAAAGGAGCGTTGTTCACTGCTGAAAACACCGGTTTCAAGCTAGGAGTTACAAGCCTGCTGATAATGATGCAGTTTTAATATACGTAAGCCTGTATTTAGTAGCAGACATTCAGATGTCTCAACTGAAAGAGCACCTGGGCACTTACAGCTCTTCCACAATTACCAATTTCCTTTACATACAGAAATATCTGAAGGAACACTATCAGAAGAGTTTTGAGTTTTGATCTGTAGTGGTAACTGTGTGAGTCACTTGGGATACAAGAAGACAGGAGTGGCTGCCTGTAATATAACTAACTTGGAAAATTACATACTAGGTGATTGCAGTAGGTCAGAGGAGAGCATCTTTCTGATGAAACTGCACAAAAGATATTCTACGTATCACACGCATCTACGTACCACTGAATTTAATCAGCATCTAATGATGTGTGCAAATGAGAGACAATGCTCTGCACAGAACATTTTTGCTTTATTCTATTGAAGAAAGCAACTGTATTTTCCATTGCAAGTTCCAGAAACTTTTGTTTTAATACTGAGTACTAAAACCCAAAGTATTAAAAAGCAGTTTAAAATATTAAAGAAATTTTATTAGAAGTTACCTTTTTAACACCAACTGTGACTGCTCTCTCTACCACATCCAAAAAGTCATCTGTGAAAGTTCATAAAAATGTCATAAATTGAACTTCAGGTTTTACAGCATAATTTAACTACCTTTCAACTAAAAAGTATTTTCATGCAGTGAAAATGCCTATCGTGAACACAGTTTACACCACACCTGATTAATCTTTAAAAGACAGTAACAAAATGCAGTAAACTGAAAATCCAACTTAAATACAAGAAGTAAATGTTTTTCACACACTTTAGTAAACTATTTTTACATCTATATCTAAAGGCCATGAGAGCAAAAAAGCATCGGTTATAATTAGTAACTACGATTCAGCAAGGCAATACTTTGACAGTCTATTGTTCTTAATTCTCAGATCAGTTACTTCCATGCAATCCTAACATAAATACATCAGCAATTGTCCATTTTGCTCTAGAAGCAGAGTTACCTGTATCACAACTTAATAGCAATTCAGTAGAAGGGAATATATTTTGCTTAGAACATCTAATCTATTTTGTCACACTTTCTTCTTCAAGACACAGTAAATAATAAGCATCCAGTTTCTGAGGAAGAAAAAAAAATTCTAACCTCACTTTCTGACAAGAAGCTTCGATTTTAACAAGAGGGATTCTGTCTTTCAGCAGCTATAAAGAAACATTTACCTTGATGTTTTTGTGTTCCTCTGTAGACCCCTCTGAACATAGGATCTGTCAGGTTAATACCAATATCTATGAAGAAAAATAGAAATTATGTGTTATAGCCACTCTACTTTTCATTCTGAGCATTAGCCAACTAGAGATGGCAATGGAAAGCACATCCTAGTAGTCCTCGACTACCACGTTGACAGGCCATATAAAGCTTAAGCATAAGTTTACTTGCATAACATGAGCTTACTGCTTACTAGAACTGGCAGAAAAGTAAAATTTTGTCCCTCTGTGCCACTCCAGACTTACTCTATCAGCATTTAAGACACACCCTCATAATCACCAAATCTAATACACATGTACTGTTTATTGCAATTAATTACGATTTTCACATGAAAATACAGATTCATCTCTGCCAAGAAGCAGTAACAGGGAAGGAAAAATGCAGCACCTCAGGTACAACCTTTACACAGAATCATAGAATCATAGGGTTGGAAGGGACCTCGAAAGATCATCTAGTCCAACCCCCCAAACACAGGCGAGAGCAGCAGCAGACCGTCTCATAAAAAGTGCCCGGTTTCCCTCCTACTGCCCACGACCACCCAGCCTGGCCAGCAGCACCAACAAGAAAACCTGCAATGCAGTCCCCAACCAAAGCAGCCCCAGCCCAGAGCATCCTCCATGTCTTTGCCCACGAGGCTTCCCTGAGCCGCACTCGGGCAGACAAGGGCTGAAGCACAGGCTTCACGAACAGCCACCTCTGCAGCTGCCGGAGCCCACGTTTCAGGCACATTTACTAGTGGGAAGGCAACATTTTCCAAGATAATCTTAGGCTGCTCAGCCACGCATAAAACCCCATCCATTCAAACAACTGACCTGCTATAATTATTTGCATACTCCCTGCTGAATTCCCTAAGAACGTTAACATTTTCACTCAATCCAATTCCATACAAATCAAGGCTAGAAACAACAACGACTAAGGCGCCAATGCAAAGGATGGGGATGAGGGTCTGTCAGAAACCCCAGGGATCGCTTCCAGTGCCCTGTGTGGAGCCCCCAGCGACAGCAGAAGCGTCCCCAAACGCTTCTTGTAGGCTGCGAGCCAGCCTGCACCTCGTCCCCGGAGACACGGNGGGGGGGTTGGCCTGTCCTGTTGTGCTCAGCCAGCTTTCCCCGCTGAGAGGGGGCCTTGGGGTCGACTGGCGCTTTCCCATCTTTCCTTTCTCCTCTTCCCTTTCCCTCAGGACTGAGGAAAAGGTCTCCAGGGTCACGGTCGCAGAAAAGGGCAACGAGGAAACAGGAGCTCCTCAGAGGCCCCTGACTAAACCCTGTCTTTGCGCAGGGGTGACTGGTGGTGTTGGCAAGCTTTGCTTGTGATTAGTTTTTTTTCTCCAATGTACATCATTGTGCTTAACCCCTCTCTGTAGGGACAAGTACCGCTACTTTGCCTGCCTCCTGAGAGAACGGTTTGATAAGAACAAGGATGTGAAGGATATGGTGAAAGCTACAGAGCTACTGAAGGCAGGCGAGGAGGAGTTCTGGGCAAACCAGCATCCTCAGCCGTACATCTTCCCTGACTCCCCTGGGGGCACTTCCTATGAGAGATATGAATGCTACAAGGTAAGGTGGCCTGTAAGGTTGTGTATCCCTGCACATACCTTACTCTTTTTGGTGACTGGAGAGTGAGTGTTTTAAGTAGGCTTTCACAGGACTGCAGATTGACTCAACAGTATAATTTCTCTGATAGTTTACTACTGCTGCTTGCATGGGAGAAGCTGTCCTGCTTGTCTGATCTTTAAAAATGGAATTTTCCGGTCTGTGTCCTGACAGCTAGCTTCTTTTTGCTGGGATAATCATCTGTTCTTTTGCCAAAGGGAAGCCATTCTGTGGTGGCTCAGGCAGGCACAGTGAAAGGGTTGGAGCTGAGCTGTGAGAGCAAACAAGGTGGAGGAAGCTGTGCTGCCCTTCGTGGTGACACCTGGTCACAGCCTTCGTTTCTCTCTGGTCTTGTCAGATGTTGGCTTGGCTGTTGGGGGAAGCCTCTTCCTTCAGTCCCATTGTTCTTTCAGCGTTTTGAATAATGGTACAAATTACCATTTTCTTTCATGTGGTGTAGTGCCAGGTATGTATTTTTCTGTGGCTGTGTGAAAGATGGTATTCCTAAAAATAGAAGCGGTATCCTTGGAATTGAAGGCACTTGTAGAGGCTTTTTTCCCCCTGGATTGGTCTATATGGAGTAAAGAAACAGGTTTCATAGAAAAACACTGGGGTTTTGCTTATTTGGCATCAGCTTCTAATGCATTATGGGGAGTAAATACTGATCTAGAGAGTGCATGCACCCATTTTCTACTGAATTTGAAGGAAGTACCTACACAAGACTAGATCTGATCAGATCTTTACATACAAGAATCCACGTGAGAGGAAGAATCTGATGTAGATTTATTAGAGAACGTATGAGTGAAAAGGGCAGAGGTGGTGTTAAGCTTATGCCAAGGTCAGGGGCCTTAGGAGTAATGGAGATAATAGTGACACATAATCTGGACAGAAAAATGGTCAGTTGCGCAGTAAATGGTCAAGATCAGTCTTCATATAGAAACATAAACTGGTTTATATGGTCTCGTTTCTTTGCCTCATTTGATATGCTAAAACTGTCCTTTAACAAAATGGCTGTCACAAGGATTTGGATTGTCAGATGTCAGTGACTTCCCACTGTGGATGCTGCTACAAAATGTAATTTTTAGATCTCAGTCTGTTTGATGGTTTTAACTGTTGTTTGCTGCATGTGGATTTTTTTTTTATATTATTAGCAGCACCGCTGCTATTTCTGTTCAGTCAAAGGTTTACTCAGTGATCAGAATCGCAGCACGAAAGTGGAAGTGTAAACATCACTGGGTGAATGATGATAATGGATCAACTTTTAAATTTTCTCTTTTTTTGCTTTTTTTTTAAATTTATGTTCTTGTCTTTAAAATGTTAAGATTCAGTGATATGCTGCTGCAAAATTTTGAATTCTGCTTTTTTTTCTTGACTGGACATCTTAGAGGTGAGACCGTTATCAAGCTCTTAAAGGCTACTGATTTTTTCAGTAGCTGTAGACAAGTGGAAATGAGCTGTAAGATTCTGTCTCTGTTAGAGGAAAATTAATTAGTAGGTGGAGAAAAGGATCCTCTCTGACCTGTTGCCTTTGGGAGAAGAAAGGGTAGAAAGGAGACCTTTTCTTCCACCAGATGGAATTATTTTGAGAACTTCAGAGTAAACTGAGATGACCTGGGACTTGGCTTTAAGCAGGTCACTGTGGTGATTTCTTCTGACTTAGGATAATGTGTGAAACAAAGATGAAAAATCCTGACCTCTGCCATATAGTGCCTTGAGACTAACAATAGTCAGGTAGCTCTTAAATGGTGTTTTTATGGAGTACTTTATTTCCTGGGTTATTTATCCATTTTAATACTGGCTTCTGTGATTGCATTTAGTTCTTGTGTGTGTGTGTACTATATATGATTTGCTGTGTGAAAATAATACATATGAAACTTTTTTTAACAGATTCCTGAATGGTGCTTGGATTTCTGGCATCCTTCTGAGAAGGCGATGTATCCTGATTACTTTGCCAAACGAGAGCAATGGAAGAAGCTGCAGCGGGAAAGCTGGGAGAAAGAGGTGAGTGCTTGCTTGAGGCAGAGGAAAGTCTCTTTAGGACACGAGTATTTTGTGTGACGGTTAGATGTGTTCTCAGAAAATGCCCACCTACTGTGGTTTCATTTAGACTTTGCTTTATTATAACTCTTGTCAGTGTTAAACACTGACTTGTCCCAAAATTGCTACACAGGGATCTCAAGAGTTACAGCTTCCTAAAGGCCGTGAAGGGAATTTGAAGTTGAAGCTGAACCTGCAACCATGTTAGTGCAGGGCTGTTGTAGCAGCTTCGCTAAAGGAAGTTCCTAAGTGGGTTGAGAAGAAATTAATGCCCTGAACACCACGTGATGGAAATGTGCTAAAGCAATTTTCTGTCTTGTCTTCTAGCTGAAGCAGTTAGAAGAAGAAACTCCAGCTGATGGTCCAAGAACCGAAGCTTTGCCTCCAGCTCGTAAGGAAGGGCATCTGCCACCACTGTGGTGGCAGTATGTCACAAGGCCTCGTGAAATTCCCATGTAAAAGCATTATTTCATGAGAGAATTGAAGCGGTCCATCTTCTGTAGGCAGTAGACATGTCAGTGACCGCGTGCTACTCTAAGTAATACAAAATAAAGCCAAATAAAGTAAAAGAGAAGGCATTTTTCTGACATCCTGTTCTTCTGTCACGCACATGCTTCACTTGCAGTTTGTGCAGTGTGGAGTAGATGACCATAACGTCTACGCTATATACCTAAAATGTCAGAGAACATGGACCAGCCTGTGAAGAAATAGTGATGGGATACGAACTCCGTAGCACGGTGTTGTAAAGGTGAGCATATATTGCAACTTTCACTGTCAGAAAACTCAACGGAGAGAATGAAAAAATTGTCCCCATAAAACTCGCGTTCCCAGAGAAAGAATGTGAGTTTAAGGGGCGAGAGGGAGACTGGGACAACCAGCTCAGCTGGGAAAAACTGGGGCCTGGAGAAGGGGGGAAGAGGGGGGGGAGTGGATGAAAATTAATAAACAATTTGCATCAGCATGATAATTTGGAATCTGGTGCTAAATACAGGCAAGGTGGTATGGACCTGTGCTACAGCTCAAGCTGCTGCCGGCAACAGCCGCGGGCTTTGGTTGCTGCCGGGGTGAGGGTGTTCCTAACCCTGCTCTTGCCTTCCCTCCCCGCCTCTGTGGGCTCTCTGCGGCGTTTTGCACCTGGGCATCAAATCACATGAGGCATAAACCTTCCTTAATCCCTCGTGCTTTCCTGCTGTTGTGGAGGACATTGCCAGGGAGCACCAGATGAAGGTTCATCCCTGTACAAACTGAATCCTGAAAAGCTCTGTCAGGCCAAGGAAGTGGCCTGCCGCGGGGAACGGCTCTGGTAACGCTCATGTATGGGTCACGCAGAGCTCCAGCTGGCAGGGCCGTACCCTGAGCTAGGCACCAAAGCTGTTTGCTTCCAGCGATGTTCCCAAAGCATCAGCACAAGACAGGACATTTTGCGAAGGCCTCCATGGACCTCCCAGTAAGAGCAGATGGGATACGGTTGCTCAGTAAAAACTCATGGGAAAACCTCCCTGGCTCTGCGGCTGTTCTCCCGTTGTTAGGGCTAGAAGAGGAGATTTGGGTGACCTCATCTAACTTCCACAGGAGCCATTGGATTGTACCATATTTAACCTGAAGGCCTGGTTTTCCTGTGAATTCCAACACAAGATAGCAAAGGCACTAATGCCAGCTGCTCTAAGGACTGACCGTGCTTCACTTGGGTATAAGAGATGGCTTTAATCTGGCTGGGTTTTTTAGAAATTCTACGTGGCCCTTTTCAGTAAGCCTACTAAGCTGAAATATGTCTGCATTTGGGGGGGAAAAAACCCCAAAACTTCACATACTCCACTGTTGAAATTTTCAGTTTTAGGAGGGAGCGGGATCTGTCCTCTCCCTCCCTTAGTCCCAAGCAGTAGTAGAACTGAAGTGTGCCCTTTTCCAGCAACCCCTTGCCTCCAGCCTGTTCACCACCTCAGCACGGAGCCTTGTCTCCGCTCCGCCAGTGGTGCTTTCCCTGCTGTTTTTCAATCCTGAAGGTACTTGTTCATAGTGAGTGTTCTGACCTGCGCCCCTTTTACTGATGTGTTAAAGGTTTCTAACACAGGGGCTGCTCTACCAGCGCTGCCTGAATTAAAAATAAGGCCACAAAGACNGTCCCTTCCAACCCAACACATTCTGTGATTCTGTGAATTTACCAAGGCTGACTTGCTCTAGTAGCTACTTGCATTACCCAGTATGGGAAAGGCCAAAACTGGCAAAATTCACAGGGGAAATACACCATCTCAGGGCAAATGCAGCTGCCCCCAAGCCCACTTTGCCATCTGCCCCAGCCCAGCACCAGCAGCCCTCGGTGCGGAGCCGGAGCGTGGGGCACAGGCAGTCGGCGCGGTCAGCGGGATCACACCCCCCGGGCCCGAACTCCTGTTCGGACAAACGTAACTGACAAAAACCATCCCCTCGTCCTGCGCCTCACCTTCTCCCAAATACCTGTTCCTGTGCTTGGCTTCTCTGGTAACTGCAGTCAGAAATTATGCAAACACCAAAATACTTATTTTAATTATGTGCCATTTTGCACCCTCCCTCCCAGTCCGCCAACCAACCACAACGGGGTTTTTTTTGGCTAGAAAACAGAGCAAGAAGTCCCTCCTGATTTCTACAACCATTTGAGCAGGTCTGACTGACATTCCTTAACACAATGGATGCCCCACATACCAGTATTAAAAATAACACCACAACAACCCATTTTGTGGAAGCCCCATCCCTGGAAGTGCTCAAGGCCAGGCTGGATGGGGCTTTGAGCAGCCTGGTCTAGTGGGAGGTGTCCCTGCCCATGGCAGGGGGCTGGAACTAGATGATCTTTAAGGTCTCTTCCAACCCAAACCATTCCATGATTCTATGACCCCACTCCACCTACAGAAGAACCATTTTGCACGTGCAGCTGCAAGGGAACTGGATCCGCTGTAGGACGAGCAGGGATACGCTTCACAATGAGGGAGCCTGGCCATAGACACAGCCATGGGGAGATGGGGGGGAATGAAATCAGACTCCTTTGGGAGACGGGACATATTTCCAGCCAAACCACCTTGAGTTTCCCTTTAACATCTTTGTGACAAATGGAAACCTCTGGACACAAATGACCCTGTCGCAATGGCAAGGAAATAAATAAGGCCGCTGCGTGGTCGCTGCAGGTGGGAGCAATGTCCTGCCTCCCTACCTTTGCTCCTGAGGAAGCTGAACAAAAGAAAGTCTTCAATCACTCGGGCGCGTGTGGGAGACACGGATGTTGTGCTCGATAAACTCTGGCTGTAGAGGACGGACAGTGTCGACAGCAGCAACTTTCCTCCCCTGGCAAAGGGAGCTGTGGTCCAGCACTGAACCAGGCGCGCAATGGCCTCGAGCCACCTTCCTGGCCAGACAACGGCATCGAGGAGAAATGTCATCCCTTATTCTTTAACGGGAATTCCCCTCAGTAGCGCTGCACCTTTGTTCTGCTACTACCCTTCCACTGCCCATCAGGAAAACACAGCTATACGCGATTCTAGTTACTCGTTTTTCTAATTCTCTCTTGCTTCTGCTACGCGCGGATGGAACCTGCGTGACCTTCAGAAGCCTGATGAAGGACACCACTGGTATCCAAAGCTCTGGAAGCAGAAAGTCTTCAAGAACCGAAATACAGAAGTTTTCCAACAGTTCTTTATTTATAATGTAGGCTTAAGCAATCATTACAATGTAGAAGGGAGACACACTTACAGCAATTATTTATACCAGTTCAGAACAAAAAACTGCACAGGGAGAGGTCAACTCTCAGTACAAACTAGCAACTAAACCACAATAATTTACCATTAGAAACATTTTATTTTTTTAGCTGTGACACTGCTTTTACAATATGCAAAAACACAAACAATAGAACTATCCAAAGTGTTTTGTCACATTCTTTCTACATTGAATTTGGCAACATTTTATATTAAATTTTACCGATTATACTAACGTTTAAGAACTAAACAAGTGAAAAGCTGTACTCAGGTACAGTTACATCCATTTATTTCAAAGGTTTAAATAACACTTTTAACTATTGAGATTATCTTCCTAGCAGTTTTTGTTTATGCAAAAACCATCTCAAAGCCTCATTTGCACAATGCATCAGCTACTGTATCAAGGTTGGTGGGCTACACCACAGGCACTACTGTTTATTATATTCTGTAATAAGGAGCTTGTTTTTCAAAGAAAGGAAGGTTTAATATTTCCTAAGAATCATGCTTGCTTTTTTTTTTATTTTTGCTTCTAAGCCATAACAAAAAAAAAAAAGTTAGCAACCACAGCAGTGTAAAATGTTATATAGAACACAGCGACTACACAGTTACTAGAAGATCCACATCCAATGCAGTTATGTATTAAAGCATAAGAGGTTTATGGAGGCAAGTCTAGAGCCAACAGAAATCTGCAGAGCGTGTGGTGGAAACTAGCCCCTTTAATATGTAATTTTTGGTGCGTTTTTCAACAATCCCGGATGCGGGAGCCTGGCGTTCACCCACGCGTGGCTTTGCTGTGGGCGAGCGGACGGCATCCCTCCGGACTGTCGGATGGGAACACGTGTCGTGCCCCGGGGTCTGCACATTTCTATCAGCTTTAGGAGACGGGTACTGCAGCAATAACTTACTTTTACTTTAAGGAAAAAATCCAACTCTTAATAATTCTATCAACAACGTTCCAAAAAACATGACTCCAAGTACAAAAAAAGAGAATATAGTGGTCGGGTTCCCGGTATTATCAAAAAAAGAGTATCTCTCCCCACCCCCCACCCTTCACCCCTTTCTTTTCGGTATTTAAGAAAAGCCAATCAATTGCCATTTAAAAGAAGTTAAGAAAAACAAGCCCCTGTATTGGAAAGAAACATTCGCAGTTTGTTAGATCACAAGCTGGTTACACCTGTCAAATCGCTAAGTTGTTTTTTCTCAAAATATTTGGGCTTCCCAAGGTGCCCAGCCTGCTGGGCACACCTCAGAAAAAGGCATTTTGATAATATCTAAGAACTCCCTGCTTGCGTTTTAAAAACGTTTGCACATTTGTAACTGCCTTAAGCCTGTCGTCCTTGTCTGTACTCGGTGAAAGGATGAGCGGAACAAAACGCGGGGGTGGAAGGAGCAAGCCCACGGAGTTCAGGCTGCATGCATGTGACTGAGAGTTGCTGCTGT
The DNA here is from genome assembly GCA_013400135.1 of Rhinoptilus africanus. Lineage (NCBI taxonomy): Eukaryota > Metazoa > Chordata > Aves > Charadriiformes > Glareolidae > Rhinoptilus > Rhinoptilus africanus. Next base: position 223,743 of record VXBO01001538.1, on the reverse strand, counting down.
GCAGTCGAAAAAGAAACGTGGAGAAAACCCAGTCTTTTAAAACACCCTACAGAAACAAAACACTGCAATCCAATATGGCTTATTCTGATGCATTTACCATGAAGCTACTAGTAATTAATCCTACTAGGCTACTTTTGTGCAACAGCATCTGCTATTTTGATGGCATCTCCCTCCCCCCACTACCCCCCCCAAATACTCTACCAACTGCAGGTTTCTTCTTTGCATTATATATTGCTTTTATTGTCAATTTTTATTCCTGCTTTGCAAACATTTTTTTTTTTAATACTTAAATGAGGATCTGTTCCTTACAGTTTGACTTAAACTTCAAAATAAGTCCCGTTGTTTTGTTTTTTTAACCTCACTATTACAAGGCGCTCTACAAAAGCTCGCAAAAAAGCCAGATTTTCATTAAATCCCTTTGCTGAAGTTAACTACTCGACATTTTTTTTTTTCTCCTATGGTTTAAAACTTTACAAAGAGAGTTATAAAAAAGGTAAATGGGATTTGGCACCTTCAGAAAAAATTAAAAGTGTAACTTAGATCAAAAAAATGCAGAAACGAAATCATTGATATTTACAAATTAAAACACCAGTGAAGATTATGTCTTACTACGCTCTTTCACCTTGTTTTTCTCTTTTAGAGTACTTTCAGACTGTCTGTTACCGAGTATCTTAAAAAAAATTCACTGATTACAGATTGGAATGGATAGAGACAAATTAGTTTCCTCACAGTTCGTTCTCGGCGGCTGAGTACTCTGGCAGCTTTTCCACTCCTAGGAAATACGAGGTGCTGAGCGATCATTCGTGGTCGTCTTCTTCAGTTTGACGCCGCGCCGGATGGCGTTCAGCATGTCTTCACCTTGGGGGGCGTCCCCAGGGCTCAGCTCCGTGGGATCGAGCTCCGTCTGGCCGGTGGGCGCCAGGCTGCTGACACCATCCCGGTCACCGTCTTCCCCCTCTCTCTCGGGGACCGCTTGCCTCTGCTCATCACCAGCGCTCAGTTTCTGGCTCGACGGCGGAGGGTTGACGGATGCTTGTCCGCTCCATGAGGATGAGGGCATGCTGGTGACACCTTGCCCGCCATCCCCCGCTGCCGGAGACTCGGGACTTTGCTCGGGACCTTCTTCTGTCCCAGCGAGGGCGCCGGGCAGGCCCCCTGGGATATCTGGGACAGTTGGTGTTTTGACAGGAATCACCGGTGTCTTGATCGGAATCGGTCCTCCCCCGATGGTGCCGCGTCTGACGGAAGGCTTGGTGGAAGGGGTCCGCCTGATGGTGGCGACGCCGGGGGTGACTATGACCGGTCCAAGCGTGGTTGGCAGACCTGCGGTGGAAGCAGGACGCTTGGTTTGAAACATTCTGCGATAGGACTGGCTAATGTCGCTGTTTCTTGGGATGGTGGAAGATTTGTCAAACTCTTGCTGTTCTGCCTCCTGGTCACCACTCACAGAGAAATAATCATAATCTGAAACTGATGCCAAAAGACAGAGTCAGGAACAAGCTGGAGAAGCGGCTGAGTCATGTCAGTAAGTCTAAAGTATGTATAACCAAAAAGCCTGGAGGTCAACAGCAATTAAGAGAGGTTTCTAGGAGGCAGGAAGCCTGAGATAGTGTGACCAAGATTCTCAGAGCGCGGGGCTGAAGGCAGGCACTGCAGCAGACCGACCCTAAAGCTGCAGGCTGCCCACATCTCTTGTGAAAGAGAAGGAGAACTTTACACATTCAGTACCTTCTCTGAAATGAACTAATTAAGTAACGAAGACTCAATGTTTGTTGCCAAAATTAAGATATCAAACCCAGCATCCTACAAGCCATATGCTACCGCTTGTAGATGCAAATACTTAAAACAGTCAGTGACTAAGGAGGGTATTTTAGACTAGGCAACGTGGGGCTCAGGGGAATGTGTGCCAGTGATTTCAGCAGGAAATTTGCTTATTTTGCAAACAAAGTAAATCCCAGCTGCCAGGTCTGAAAACTCAGCCTCGGCTTTAATAATTGCAGTGGGTTCCTTCTTTTCCACGAAGCGCTGAGCCAAGCTGGGCCCTCTGCGAGCCCTCCTGCCTCTTGTGACTGCACACCATGACCGACCTCAGCTGAGCACACAAGGCGGTTTCTGAGCTGCAGACACCAAACTCAGTCCCTCTCAGCTCGCTGCTGGTTCTGAAAATGGGTACAAAACCCAGCACCTTATATGCAACTTCCCAGGTACGTCCAAGTTAAAGGTCTCCAATGGATTCTTTTTCCAATTATGACAATTTCTGCTTAGGTAGGAAATAAAAGGTCACAAATGGAAACCAAGAGCAGATTCAGAGTACTGACAGAGCAATAAAGCAAAGCACGAGTAAGAAAGCAGAGCTCATGAGCGCGTATTTGCCAAGAAAATAGCTCTGAAAAGAAGCGTATGATGCAAAACTCATGTCATTCCACTTAAGCCAAGGAATGTAATTCCAGTATGTTCTTTAAAATGGTAGCATCCTTAAGCTAAAACTCATTCCAACAACGCACAAGAAAATATGACTGGTCAGTATGCAGCAATCCAGGTTTCTACTTAGTTAATGATTCCAGGCTGCATTCCAAGCTGGAAAAAACTTCACAACAGCAATGTTCATGCCTTTCTCCCCAGCTGACTACAAAGTCAGGGAGCGACAGCTGCTGGAATATAGCTCCTTGGCACCGAGGGGTGAGGGTAGTATGATAGCCAGGCTGGGAAAGCTCTGAAAAAGAACCTCTCTCGGATGAGTACCTTGAGATGGGATCGTGTCCTCTGAACAGCACGGAGTTGTTGTCTGGGTGCTGTAGCCGCTGGAGCACTGCAAGGAATCCCGGCTGCTCCTCTGGGTGTCCAGCTGCAGCCCTCTCGTCAGAGCGAGCGCCAGCTCCTCGCAGGCCTCCATCTCCTCACCCTGCTAGTTACACACAGAAAGGAGACTCATTAAGTCTAGAAGAGTTAATCAGTCTTCATCAACCTCTAGCTCTCTCTCCTCCTCGGAGCTTGTCACCATTGCAACCCAAAAGGATTGTGTCCAACCATTTACTAGGGCTCCAAAGAACCAGATGCTCCTTTGGATGCTCTTGCTCTACAAACGCCAGTACCCAACAGCATATTCTCCCGTCACTTCCTCTGACCACCCCAACACCACACCGGTCCGGCTTGTCGGATAAACACGTGCCAACATGAAGCGTGCCAAACAAGTACTGGCAGGAGCAGGCACAGCCGCTTCCTTTGCACCAAACAGCGTATTAGAAACTAGAGCTTCACCCTTGTGGCAGCCGACACCGTCATGCTCCGAGGTCTCTGGGCCTCCTCAGGGGACACGGGTGGTCCGCTCTGAGCTCCTCCATTCAGATCTGGTTCGCGCTTTTCCTTGCGACGTTGCAATGTGTTCACCATTGGCTGATCGTATGGGCCTGGTTTGGCCCAGTCCTAAGGAAATGCGCTTGTTAGTGACAGTTTTCATCAGTAATTGTGCTTTAATTGCAAGTAAAACTATGCAAAAGGGCAATTTTAATGAAAAATATCATGTATCAAACTAGATATGCCTTTCTGAATAGGCCAGAAATAAATTAATTTTGAGGATATTAAAAATCTTCTCTTACAAATCCTATCTCCCTTTATTAAAACCAATCTAAATTTCCAATTCTATCTAAGTGTTCTTATATGAAGATATTTAACGTTTTAATACTATAGTTTTCTCTAAATGAAATTCCATTATGTTAAAGCCTATATTTTCAGAAATTCAAATGCAAAAATCACTGGCACGCAGCAGAAAATACACATGAACGTCCAATCCGTGATGTAAGTCTTCCAGATGTATGTAAGTTCTAGTATTACGTGCTGTTAAGCATGTCTTCAATTCTGAAAAAATTAGGCTTCAACAGATTTTTGATATACATTAGGAGCAACTCTGAGTAATCTCTCGGTTTACTTGCTAGCCGAAATCTAGATTATAATAATGATCTGTACTGAAGAAAGACATAACTTCACTCTGAATTACTGGTGCCAAATTTGAAACAGAAATTCCTCAGGCCACGAGGGCTATATTCACTCAGGGCTCTATTAAGCAAAGTCCTGAGGGTGCCCAGAAACCAGTGGTGGCACACAGAGAGCAGGACTGACCAGTGACCTGTGCTGGGATGCGGAACCACTGCTGAACAGCAGCTCCCCAGATGTGAGCTGCTGCAGGGGCAAGCCCACTCCTAAGAGAGTTTTCCTGCACCGAGACAAGGGGTGCTTTAGAAATAAAAATAGAAGAAACAACTTGTGCGTCAGAGCGGGCCACACACCCCACCAGCGGCAGCAGCCGGCTGCTGGGCAGCCTCCGCAGAGTCTGCTGGTAAATAATGAACGACGGGCACAGGCCAGGCTATAGGTTTTTACTGACTCAGTCCAAGGTATGGAAGTGCACGGCAGCTGTTCTGACAGAGGCCCCTCGTGCAGACAGGTATTTTGGGTTTATTAACACAAGCAAAACTCTGCTTTGCCTTAACAGCAGTGTCTCTGCTCTAGGTGTTTTGCTGTGAAACAGACTGGCAAAGTGCTTCTAGCACAGACACAGCTAATGACGCTGAAGCCCCAGGACCACTGCGGCCCCCTCTCTGTACGTTTTAAGTCTCCATCTGCTGGAGGGAGAGGTCAGGGGGATCTGTAAGGAGGCATCTCAATCTACATGTATAAGAAGGTCCCTTGGTGCATATGCAGTGTCCTATAACCATCCACAGCCATCTAAGACCTGGGCAGCTACTATCAACTGCACACCGGCCTCGTGAAGATTGAGGGCAACAGACAAGAGACCTTCTGCCCTCACTCCGGGGCAGAGTCTCCCAGTGGGATCACCTGGCCGGGATGAGTCAAGGCTTTGGCAGAGCAGAGATGTTTTGATGCCAAGGAAGATCCCTGCAGATCCAGCTGGAGCAACTGAAAGAAGTTCCTGCACTCTGACTTTTTCGGTGGTCTCACCCAAGAGAGCAAACCAAGCCGTGTGAGCCCTCCCAGGCCGTGGCAGCAAAGCTAGGACAGCTTCACCGCTTGGGTTCTCCCGGTGACGAGCGCCTTCTTAAACCGCTCCAGCCGGATCTCCAAGAGCGTGGCTGTCTACAGCCGAGGTGAGGGCCAAGCACAGCCATGGCAGGGAGAAGACCATGCTGTTCCACGTATGGTTTCACTAAGCCGGCTAGATGCCAAGCCTGCGCTTCCCTGCTGAAGTGAGCGCTCTGGCGGCGCTCAGCAAGCTCTCTTCTCGCTGAATAGAGCCCAGAGTGCTTTCACCAACGTTCCAGAGTCAAACTATTCCTTCCTCCCTAGGTGTTGTCAGCTTTAGTATGTTTTAGGCAGTGCCGGAATAGACAAGGTCATTCAGAAATATCCACTACCGGATTTTAGCTCTCTGATTATCACCATGCATCGCCCATTCAGAGTGATATTAAACAGAGCAAATCAACGAGTAATTACATGGATCGAAAGGTAGCAACAACCGCCGTGCGCACACTGTTGGTATGAGGAGGTGAGGACTGCCACAACAAAAGGAACACAAACCTTCCAGCTAGGGATCTTAGATGATGGTAACATGCCTGGCCCAATGGTGTAATAATGAACGTAGTCTGGAAGGAGGGCTGAGGGAGCCCGAGTCCACGCGCGGGAGACAGGCGGGAAATGAGGGAAAGGACCTGCACCAACTGAAGCTACGGATGGGTCACTTGATAAACTACAGTGATAAAACCCATTAGACAACTGGAAACGAAACAAATAAACAAACAAAAACAGAGAAATTAATATAAACAGAATGAATATGAAAATATACTGCGACTCTGATGTTCAAGGGAGAAAACTTCTGTATCTTAACACAAAAGAAAGAAAAACCTTAGCTTTGCTGCAAACAAACAACAGAAAATTGATACAATGCTTGGTTCAGAAGTGAGACTGCTTGAAAATTGTTATTTGGTATAACAAATTTCAGACATCAGCCCAGCAGTCATTGTCTCCAGGCTGGGCAGCTTCGCCTTCTGTCCATGAAAGCAGCACGCTCTGGAAAAGCCTTTGCAGTTTAGGTGCCCTGCAGACCGCGGACATAGAAACAAAACATTCCCAATACTGGAAGCATTTGCATTGGTGGCGTTTATTCTATGTAGCTGGACAGAGAGGAAAAGCGTACAGCCTTCGAAAATGACGTGTTCTGGCCGTGTGATGATATGGAAGGAAAAAAAAAAAAGAAAAAAACCAACAGCAAGGATTTACCAGATGAGAATGGAGACCGCTATCACTTCCTCCCCCAGTTCAGAGTGTATCCTCCATAATTTATTCCAGCCATGTGTATTTTTTTTCCCCTTTTTGTTTTGGACAAGAACACACCCCAATTGCTCAGTGTAATGTGTGCTACCTAATGGGAGAGAGGGGAGAGGACACAAACGGTACAACCTGGGCAAGCTGCTCCTTGTTAGGCAACCGGCAGGGTTTGGGCAGCATTCCACAATCTCTTTGAGCAGAAAAGGTGGATAAAGAGCTTTTCTGAGAAAATTACCCCTGTAAAATGCCCAATTTATAGCGTCCCCCTAGCAGCTTGTTTAAAGGCAAGCGTTGCTGTGATTTATTCAAACAGATTCATTTCTAAGGGAGTGTGCAACAGCTCCTATTCTCATCTTCGCAGGGAGGAATCCAGGCTGCGTCCCATGCACGGAGTTTTTTTGTGCAAATGTTGCTGGGTTTGGATAACGAGCTAGTAGGTTTGTATGTCTTTGAGATGAAGTTTTTCACCTTATCTGTGGAGGCCCAAGCCCCCATGGTGGAGCCTGAGCTGACTGAGGTGGGGGAACTGCACTCGCTCACTGACTGGCAGGTTTCAGAGGCTTCTGAAGAGGCAGAGCTGGACGAATTCTGCAGCGTAAAACAGCACCGCAAGGCAGGGAAAGGATACACAAGCCACCAAAAAAAAGAAAAAAAACCCAAACAACAAAACACACACAGACAAAAAAAAAAGGACAAAAAGCACATACACAGAGACACACACAGGAGAGAGGGAAGGATGAGAGAAGCAGAGGGTTAGGGTTTTAAAAATCAATTAGAAACTGCTCAAAACCATTGCTAATGTTCAGCAAATCTATGTGAAACAAAACAAGCCATTTGCTTAATGTGAGAACTTGCCACGCTGCTTGAGAATGAGGGAATTGAGGCAGCGATCGCAACTCCTCATTGCAATTTCAGCGTCTCAATTCTGTTAGCTGTCTCAGAGCAAGAAGCTGAGGGAGCTGAGGGAACCTACGGTCCAAACATGCAATATACCGAGACAACTGATTTTATACAGAAAAGCAGATCATCAGTACTTCAAAGTTTAGATTTAAAACACGGAGCAGCAAACGTCACTTACATTCACAAGTTCTCAGATATTCTGATGTGCAAAAGTGCTTGTGAAAAGCTCATCCCAGTGCAAACTTTATGGAACAGAGAAAGAAGTGATACTTACCAAAGCTGGAGGCTTCCAAAGCACATTATCTGTATGCATGTGCCTCTGCGGGTAGTATGCATACACCCAGAGCACTCTGACTCAAACTTTTCTGCCCAGCAGCCAGTATGAAGGTACAGGTACTCTGCTGAGTGCGTAAATGGTGGCTTGTGCTTGCCACCCACCTCCTCTTAACAGCAGAGAGAGAAAATATATGGGGCTTGGATGGAGAGGGCAGGAAAATGCAGGACATCGAGCGTCCATCAAACTCCTCAAACATTTAGCTCCTAGCTAGGAATTTCTCTTCTGCTTTTCAGTGCACGCCTTTATGTACAGTTGCTGCTGTAAGACCTCTAAAAAAGCATCTAATTCACTTACAGGCAGGCCAAAGTGAATAATCACATGGAGCATTTTACCAGCCACAATGCTCCTGTACATCTTCCCCTTGAAAGCGGCATCACCCTCAGCAGGGATGTGCGTGCAGGTCCAACCGAGTGCTTGGAAACGGTCAAAAATACTGGCAAGGTTGTCAGGGCAGTACTGAGCTCTTTTCATTGTCAGGTAATTCAAGGCTAGCAAGACTAATTCAGCCTTTGGTAGTCTGAGACCTGTGAAGCAAGTCTATCTAAGGATATCCCTGGCATCTTATTTTATGGCAGCAGAGAGAATGCGCTCTTGTATCAACTTTGTGTAGCAAAGCCTCAGATTTCAAGGAATGATACTTTGAAGACGAAGGGAAATCTCACCTGAAATAAAATTCCATCAATTAACCTTAGATGAGGTCTTGGGGCGAGTTTGTAATAAAAGGGCAGCTGGATAAGGAGCACTTAGAGGAGTAATTACTAACACCCAGAAGCTATATACAAGGAATGTATATCTAACTGCCTAGGTAAAGAAGCCAGTCTCCTGAGATGGGATACCATCACCATAAGGATTTTGGTGAAGGTTGTTGGGGCTTTTGAGAAGCCAATACAATATCAGCATCCTGAGCTTATCAGCAGACTGGATTTAGATGAAACTTTGCAAGGGCTGTTAAAAAAAAGGCATGTAATGTGGTGGACTGTTTTATAGAAATAACGCACATCACATCTTATGCTGACATGAGATCGGATCTGCAGTGACCTGTCAAATGCGTTTAGGGTATAAGTAAGCTCAGCTAACAAGGCTTCTATTCAAAGTGCAGTAAGAGTTGAGGTGAAGATCAGAAGAAACTACAAGAAATGACATGTAGCTATTAAAGAGAGAAGTGAAAAGGATGCAGTGGGGTACCCGATGATGCAGCGAGTTGATGATTTGTGGAACTTGTCACATTCTTGATTTAATGCAACTCCTTTTACAGGAGAAAAATCTCTAAAATAAGAATATTGACAAACATGAGCAGCAGTTGACTGCCATCAGACATACCTACAGTACACTAAATGGAGATGAGCCTATTTTTTCTATCTTTAGAGAACAATACATTATAGAAAATTAGCTTTTAGACTATAACTCCAAGTTCTGCTTGACATTCTAGGTAGCTCAACAAAAGAAACTGTTTGACAAGCCCCATGAGAACACTCATGCTAGTGTCACACTTTGGCAAGGGGAAAAAAAAAAGAGGAAAATACAATTTCAGAAAATCCTTTCAGAAACCTCATGCTTATGTCCCAAATGACCCTTCTGGGTCTGCATACTCTGCACATGGCAGGACAGACGGAGGAATCTGAGTTCCAAATACCATATCACACCACCTTGTTTTCTGCAGATGCCCTGATGATAACAGGGTGAATTTGGTGATTTTATGATAACAAGCGAGAATTTGTAGTTTACAGTTGATAGACTATTCCTTTTTACAAGCCAGAAACTTCAAGAGGTTATGTCAAGCATTGGTAGAAATGGGTCATAAATGTTTATTAGCAATAAAGCTGCAGCTGCTAAAGCTGTAGCAACTAGATGGAAAAATGCCAAAAATGCAAATCCTGAAGATGCAAAGAACTGTTTGATTTATTTGCTGTATGGGGAAGAAAGACTGGAAGTGGTGAACTTATTTTTGCAATAAAGTGACTCCAAGGTGAAAGAAAGATGAAAGCAAGCACTCTCCCACTAACTCAGTGTGGCTATTTTCAACGGGCAAAGCCGGACAAAGGATAAACCAAGATGCCGTGGGGAAAACACCTTGGTAGCTGAAGGAAATGCAAGAGGTGGTGGTCGGAAACAGGGCCTCCTTGTTTTAAGAAGCTTGCATGGCACAGGGAAAGGGGAGCCTCTGGTCTTGCTAAAAACGGTCTACAACAGTGAGAAAACGATGGAGAGGGAGGCAGAATAATACTGAACTCCTGAAGGAAAAGTGTAAAGAAAACTCAACCGGCAGCAGGTCAAAAGATCAGACTGCAGAAGCAGTCCTGCCTGGTTGGACCCGGGTGTGGGAAACACAGACCAGCCTTCATTTCTTAGCAGAAAGTACACCAGGGGCTGAAACCAGAAACTGCACAGTTACTGCCTGGGGAAAAAGCCTCCAAACTTTTGAGTGCTTGTTCCAGATGTACCCCCACCAGCACACGCGGCCCCGGCAGCACAGGCACAGGCAAATGCCGGGCAGAGCAACTCCGACTCCATGGCCCAAGTGAGAAACTTGAACACGGGATTTTTTCAACTTATTTTAGTCGACCCCCTTGTTCAAATGATAGTTTAGTGTGAATCATATTTAAATCCAGTTCTTTCATTTTAGCTATTTGAACCCTGGGAGATTATTTTTTTATTTTCCACAGCTGTGATAATGGTGATTCTGCTCCGCTCTCAAATGATCTCTTCTGCAAAAAAGCTTAAAGTTAAGGGTATCGGCAGAAAACTAAAACTGTGCTCTGCGCAGTATCAACCAGTTCCTCAACCGTACGTTATACATCGTAGCTTGGTATCTGGTCTCTCTGACATTGTGCTATGTCCCTGGATAGTGTCCCACTGCTAGGTGTGGTAGGTACAAATTCCAGCAAGGATATATAAAAATAAAGCTGTATTTTGGGCTATTGGACTGTATGATTATATTTTCCATCTGTTGTCCTACTAACCTATAAAAGGACTGCAGTCACCCTGGATTACTTGCATCCTTTGTTTGCTATGTTTTCCATTCAAATATAGTATTGCTTTTTTAACCCCTTCCCTTCATCAACTACTAGACAGAGTTTGCTGGGCAAGGGTGTCCCAGGAGACCAAATCCTGAGGAAGAGCTTGGTCCAATGTCCCTCTAACATCGGTGGAAGACATCTCAGTTACCTTTCAAAAAGCTTCAGGTGGTGACTCAAGGTCACCTCCCCAATTTCTCTCACTACCAGGAACATGTCTCCACTGACCCCTTTTTTCTAGTCAGGGACAAACCGTAGGGAAACTTAACTTAAAAAAGGAAGTTGAGGAGAAACAAATACCTGCTGATAATTTACAGACGCAATTGAGTTCTTTTGGGTTTGTTTTTTTCCTTTTTAAAGGTCTGATTTGGAAGCATTTCTTGGTTGACATGGAAAACTCAGTAGTTGTAACAAAGTATTTCCCCTATTCCAACTTCAAGCTATTTCAGGCAATGGAATCTCCTCAAAAGCAGAATCTTTCCACCTTGCTAATCTGTATATGCAGAAGCAAGTTCACATTCGGTTTCCCCCTACTTCACTGTTTAGGAAAAGCAATTTCCAGAATATTCTAACAATAAAGACTCAGTCCTCTGCTGTTTGACAGCACATCAGCAGGTTTTTTCTCTTCTTCATCTGCTTCTTTCTCTCCCCTTGCTTTCACCCCCACGAAGTGATAAGTTTCCTCTAAAATCCAACTGTATAATTGCTTCCCCTCTGTATGTTCACTCCAAGTCCAGAGGATCCTTCTATTATTATCCCCTTAAATCAAACATAACCATATACTACCATATTGCTTCACCGCAGATACTGCCAGACCTCAGTTTCTCCGCGACACAGGGCAACGTTAGCAGCACCAGCCACGTTCAATGTTCATCCAAGAGCTGCTCTGTGCTCCCAGCCGCAGAAAGGCTTTACGCGGTTTCAGTACATGCCATGGGCAACGCTGGCCAGGGCTGACCTCAAATCTGGCATTTAAAGAAACTGGTCAGCTCCAGAAAGAGAGCTGTGATGCTTTTCCAGCTGTTCAGCTATATCCATGCCCTCGCTTAATTAAGATTAAAGAATTTTACAGTGACCTTTCCACTTACAGGCTAACGCTTTCACTCCCAGTGATGTTAACAGCAATGCTGCAGAAAAGTTATCCCCCTAAACCAGTGTAAGGGCAGAGTCTGGTTCTATAATTGCTCTTTTTCCTATCTTTCTTGCAGATTATGGTAACTGTAAAGACTTAGTACTCAGCAGCTATAGGCTTAAAAGAAGTTTCATTTTGCCAGTCATCTCTCCTCTGGTATAGTCTGTTATCTTGTTTAGATCTCTACTTATTCCTTGTTTGACTTCCTCCCCCCCATCTGTGATTTTGAGTAAGTTCAGTTTAATTTTCAGTGACGCTTGTCTAAAATGTAGGTGAGAGCATAAAAGCTTCACATAGCTCATACAGTCTCATTCCCATAATATGGAAATTTTATGTAGATCCTTTCTACCTTTTTTTTTTTAAAATCCATTATTAAAAGAAAATGGGCTTTGCTGCCTTCAAAACTACCGCTGCCAGTAGATGCCACAGCATGTAGCTAGCAAGCAACAGCAAAGTGTCCGCCTGCGCAAGACATACAGCTTTTAATTTCCTCTGTCGATTCCAGAGCTTGCTCTTCTGCTGCCTCAGTGTCACCACCAGAAACAATGACATCAGTGTTTTAGCAACAGCCGGCAGCCGCTATCGCTGCTCCTCCCCACCCACCACCGAGCCTCCAAAGCACGATACCACCAGAGATCTGTCAGTTGGTTAGAGACACACAACACGAAATAACGCTGTAAATTGAACAGCTTCTCGGTAAGCTCACGATCACAATTATCCGTCAGCACAACACACACATTTTACTCGGTGCTGAACATACAAAGCAAGACACTTAAGCAAAGATGAAGCGGCCAGGCAATGATCTGTTACCTTTTCCTCTGCGTAAAGGTATACAGAACCAGAGACATACAGAGCACATACCTATTTGTTATACCAACAAACTACACTTGTCAAGTCAACGCCACACTGCTGCAGCCTTCTACAGCTCATGAATAGCTCAAGTGATGCTGGGATCAGTTTGCAACTTTATGGACAGTTTCTAAAATGAAGTGAAAGCGTATGAACTTAGCCGGTGTAAATCAGCATGACTCCCATCAACTTTAAGATGCTCCGCCAGCTGACACCGGCCTAAGTTCTCCCCCCTGCTTAACGAGGGAACTTGCAAAGAGAGGTGGTGTGTTTTTTCCATGCTAAGGGCAATTGCAAAGTTACATCTTCATCTGCAAACACAGCATCATCATGTAGATTACCGCCCTTTTATGCAGGTGCAGTGGATACTATGAAAACCAAAGATGATGCTAGCATGTGTAACTGATGTACGTATCCTAAAAGTCAACTTCCTTACCTTGTTACTATTCCAGTTTACTTTATTAGTGCTCATTTACTTTTTTGCATTTCACTTAGGTTAGCCATAGCCAATCTAAATAAAACATTCATTTTATTAGTGTGCACAAAGTTCTTCAGGATGTCATCTATAAAAAAACGCTGATATGTCCAGACTGGGGACAGTGCAGAAGATGTATTCATTTGAAAAGAAAGCATTTCTATTAAAATGAAAGAGGCAAATATATTAAAAAGACTGATGAGCTTCCCTTGAGAATGTGTTCCAAGCCTAAATGAACCAGTGTTGCTTTGGATGATACCCTAAAAATTTCACTAAGGGTGCTACTTACTAAATGTTCTGCAAAAATTAAGGGTCTGTGTGCTGACAAAGGTGATCTAGGAGTAGCTTAAGTGGGCAGGTGACTGCTAACACTGAAATTGTTGGCTGCCTGCTGACTGTGAGGATTAAAGTTATCTTTGCCTACAAATCCATCTACTTCCCAACAGATGAAAAAGAAGTGCAACTACACTTATTAAACTAGAGGACAATCTTTCCAGTGACCTCAAGGTGTATTAAAAATAAGCACTACTCAACAAGGGGATATTAGGTCCTCTTTGGTTTGTAACTCAGATTTACGATGGGATTCATAATGTGAGATGGCAGTTCAGCCTTGTTTAAAAAATACTGCACTTGACATATGATTTGTTAAAAAAACCCCACAACAGAAAAAAGGATTCAGGTGCTGGAAGATACATGCCATGGAGGCATGCAAACCTCTGCCTGCAGGTGGCCAGATAGTTTTTATAGGAATGATGCCAAACAAGCAGCAACTTCCTTCTGCAGACCAAAAAAATGCTCTGGAAAAGTTTAGCTTATATTTACAGTGGAATCCTCTTAGTTTGACCGAGTTCGGGACACTATCCTGTATGACTACACAAACACTCATTTCTTATGAGTTCCATAAAGAATTAAAAATACGCCTCATTTTCATGCAGAAACCTTATTTCTGCAAGGTGCTCAGTTGAGAGTCTAAAAGAGCAAGTCTATCCACAGAAAAGGATGTCATAAAAATGGCAAAACCAATTTATATGATACTGCTAATGGCATTTGGAGTATTCCAGGCCCTTTGCAGGGGAGGAATAAAGGCAGTCTCCCTGCTGCCAAAGCCACCAGTATCAATACCAAGGCTGTCACAAGGCTGCTCTGGCACTGTTATTTGTCCATAAAACAGCAAACAGCCCAAGATATTAACAACTTGCAGCCTGTGTAGGATAATAACTGGTAACCTCAGTGGGTAAAGTGAGTATTTATTCCCTCCTGTCAAGTGGGACCTCTTGCTCTTTCTCATCTGTACGTATCTAAAAGTTAGGCACCTAGGCTCCCTCCAGGGCCAGAGTGAAAACCGAATCCTTCAAGAGCGACCCATCCCTTTCTTCAATGCTAACTGCAAAAGCAGCATCAATCAATCCAGCTAGAGGCCCAACTTTCAGATGGATGAAGTGCAGCGAGACAAACCTTACCCTCAAGTGTTTAACCTGACTCCAAGGTCCCCCAAAACCACACCAGAACCATTTTTGTGAAAAGTGAGCCAAGTTACAGAGTCCAGCTCACATTCAGGGTTTTGTTCTCATGCTTGCACGTACCTGGTTAGGTGCTTCTGGTGGCATGGGGGATGGCGATTTGGACTGGAAAGCATCCTGGGACATGAATCCAGAATCATGGGAGGACACACTGGACAGCCTCATGGGTGCCTGCTGAGGCAGATTGGAGCTGCGATAGCGATAGTGTGAACTAGGTGAGTGCGAGTGCGAGCCACTGGACCGGGAATCACTACTGTTAACGCTGTTCAGACTGCTGTGAGAGACAAAAGGAACAAAGAAAGGAAAGGGGAGAGGAAAAGACACAAGGGCAGGGTGGGGAGAGACCCATATACAGTACAATTAACATTCCACATGTCTCTAGCAACAGCCAGCATAAACCGGAAAAGAAAAAATGTTGACAAATTAAATTTAATATATATATGCACATATATATCATTAAAGAACCGTAAGCAGCTGCAGTATCCCTGATGACCAGAGAGAAAATGGCATTTTTTACCTTGAATTTCAGTGAAATGATCAAATTCTGTAACCACTCGGAGTTCAAAGTCAGGTTAGGGACGAAGGGATCGCTACATCCCTCTCTAGCATTCGCACAGCACTTGGGCAAAACCTGTCTGCTGGCGGCACGCTCCTACTCCTGACTTACACCTTGTTGCTCGGGCACTGCGGCTCAGATTTTCAACGGGCTCTCTAGCAGGGTGTCCCAAGGCATCACAGTTCCTCTAGAAGCCTGCCCCTAGGCATGCCGTTGCAGTCAGTCAGCAGGCCAGCCTGTCAGACTTCTGAAAGCATCACCAAAACCCCCATGCGTCAGAGCGCCTAGGACAAGTTTCGCTCACGTGAAGGCTTTCTACCAGGAAAAAAGGCACGTGACGGCACATTGAGTGAAGCCAACCCTCTGGGTGCGTAGCTTTAGTTAGTAAGAAAGATGATCAGAGAATTAAATATCCTGAATTAATATCCATGAAAAAAAAAATTCGATTTTTCAAACAGTGAGATTGATTTTTAATCTGCAGTATCCATGAATGACAGCAACGACATGCCAGCTGCAATGTGGGAGCCTTTGAAGTTTCCTGCTGGGGTGGCTGAGCAGGACTGGCAGGATGCACCAGTCTGAGGGCAGCTTCCTACCTTCGCCGGCACAGCCCACTGAGGGGCTGAAGGGATTCCCTAAAGGATACATGGGCGAGGACGGCACCTCCTGCTCACAAATTCCACGTAACGCACAAGATGCACAGGTCAGCCCAGAGCAGAGGAAGGGGAGCTGTGCCTTATTTTACCCATACATAACACTCTGTTGCCATACAGGTTTTGCCACACAAAAACATGAGGTTGATTAGGAACAGGTGATGGATTTGGGGTTTTTTTTGCCATTTTCTTTTACAGCTTCAGGATATTGCATCTTTAAGCCTGTGCTCTTTGCTCTAAATATGCATGTTTTCACACATATATATAAAAGTACTGAAGGTTTTTTTTATATATATCTGCATGCAGAGAACAAGTAGGTACATAGAAGAAGTCATGTTCACTTGCTCTGACATGCGATAGGTAACTTTGCTCATACAGAGGGAACCTGTAGTACATTTTTCATAAAGCAAACGAAAAGGTAATAATTTGATAGCAGCTAGAAAGGTGTTGAGCAGAATACACAGTAGGATATCTTCCTTTTCAGGGAAAGGAAAGAGTAAATGTAGACACCAGGGCATGGGGGCAACATGCTAATAAACTGTTTTATGAGAGAAAACAGTTTTTACGGAGAAAGCATAGACAGAATCCAGTGTTTCAACATATTTCAGGACAGCATTAGACAGCATTAAACAGTCAGAAAAACTTGTATCAAAAAAGCATTTCCATCTACCAGACTGATAGGGCAATTGCCAAGGATGTTTTTCCTTTTCAAACAGTTTAACTTACTGATTAGTAACAGCTACTTAGAATAATCTAAAAAGTCATCACATGAAAAACAGAAAAGGAAATTATGAATGAACAATCTCAGAGCTTAGATCAGTACAGTCTGCTCTTTGATCTGAAATGGATTCAAGAGAACTGAATCAAAAGCATCTTCAAGCTGTCTTGAGTTCAAAAGTTGTTCAGTCATGCCCATCCTTTTTAATATTCCCAGTCACACACTTAAACGGGTAAAGACCACGAGGGATTGATTTCATTAAGAGTTGTTATTTAAGATTTAGGTATGCATACAAATCCATACCACAGTCTGAACTTGCCTCCCTTTGCCCCCAAACAGGTTAAAATTAAATATTACCAGTCTACTTACCTGCAAACACTAGATTTTCTGGACATTGTAGTACTGGGAGAGGATGGAGGAGTCTGATAAGACCAGCTGTAATCAGAACCTTTCAAATCTAAAATTACCTGATGAAAGATAATCAATAGCATCAAGGACGTGGAAATTTTTTTCCCCTATTAACAGAAAGCATCTGCTTGTCATACAACATTTGTTACCACTACAAACTTTCATTGCCAATTGATTCAGTGCAGAATTACACTGTGTTTATTACACAGGAGAGTCAGCTTCATCCTTGGCTTTCCAGGAACTACTACACTTCAACACAGGGCTGCTATCACAGAAGGAAAATCCAGATTTGAACTGGAAAATCTTTAAAAAGTAAAACTTGAGATTTATTTTATCCATGCTGTAGGCTGTTCTGTTTTTTTGTTGGTTTTTTCCTTAAAAAAAAATTATAGCCTTAGAGTTTAAAAACTGTCGCATTTTAAAAAATTAATCGAAGATCCAACATTTAACTGCAGCAGAGCTTCCCTCCTTTACCCTTCCAGGTCAACGATAAGATGATGAACGTATGACAAGAAAACTGAGTTCACACACCAGGCTTGGAGACAAAGGTCCTATTTGGAGTCATTTAGTGATACACATTTTCCTATGCATTTTAAGGACAGCATGGAAAAATGTTCAAATGTTAAGACTCCATCAAGCCACTTAATCCCAGCAATCTTGTGACCACATAAAGACAGGGATGCTCAAATGTAGGGCAAGGAGACGACAATCATTCCTCATGTACCCTCAGCAGAAGCTGGGCATCTTCATGTACTTCAGTGTTACTGCTACCACTTCACATTGGTCTCACCGAATACTTCACGAGCACTCAGCTGGTACTTCAAAATCAATTTTTTTTTAATTGCTTATGTTAAAAATTACCTTGCTGCAGTGAAGCACGGACAAAACATAACACTATGCCACTTAAATGCTAGTAGTCAATATTTCTTATAACACAAAAGGAGAAACCGGTACAAGCTACAAGTAAAAATGTTTTCCAGGTAACAAGAGCTAACCTGTTCACTTGAAGATGGCAATTTGTGTGGATCCATGGTGAGACTTTTCAGATCATCTGATATGGTTTGTAAATGGGTTATTTCTCCTAGCATTGATATTTCTTCTTCCTGAAAAAACAAAAGAGCAAGGCTAATAACAGCTTTGGTTTTAAAAATCAGGCCCATAACACCATACATGACCTTCTTTTTGCTGATGAGTGTGGGGATGCTCAGCAGCACTGCTTTTACTTTGCCCATTAAGCAATCACTATTTATGAAAGAGGGCTGGAAATGCTAGAGTTTTATAGCTACTTTAATGTTGCTGTAAGTTCTAAGGCCCAGAAATCCTTTATTTCACCAGTAAGTCTCAGCGTTCTTTTTGTCACATCTTCAGAAAAACAGCGTAATTTTTGCTGCATTTGGAAAAGATTTAGCTCTTCTACGTGTACTAACGGATGTGCCCTAAGGATTTTAACTGTGAACCTAAACAGGTGTTAAACTCATACTTTTTGCTGGTTTTCAGCAACTTTGAGATAAAGGCACTATACAGGTACAAAGCATTAATGCATCTATGATTCATTCTGGCTTAAGCTACATTAACAGCTAACTCCGAGGCTTCCTGCACCATAACTTACCATAGTAATCCCTTAGCTACCACAGTAATCTCATGCAGGTCCTCAGAGTCTGCAGTTCACCTCCTCCTGCTCAACCATCACCTCCCTCCTTTTCTAACCGTAGTTTTCTGTTGAGACTGATGCTCTTTGTAAACAAGCATTGAGAACATTTTCCCAGTGCACTGGAGACCCTTCAGAAATGCATCATGCTTGCACAAAGCCACAAACGATTCATCGTTAGGCATCAGACAACCTGAGATTATGAAAATATACTTAAACCTTTTCAATGAACTGAAAGAGCTGTCATGTAGGAGGGAAAGAGCTGCCAGAAAACTGCATGGAAGCAGCCTGCAATCTGTCAGATAATGTCATTAAATACACAGGGGAGGTCTTGAAATATTTATCAGTCCTAGCACTGGAGTAGAAGTAAGGAAGATTTATATTAAAATGTGATTTTAAGAAAAAAAGCAGCAGGAAAAAAATGCATTAGCAATGTCTCAGGTCGGTAGGCATAGGGAACTCAAGCCCACTTCAGTCTTTGTGCCCATTGTCTTCCCATTAGTCATCCTGAAAGCATTCAGTGTCTTTCATTTCTGAATTACTCCAAATGCCTACAAAGAAAGAGCCCAACTCTTGCCACTTCCTAGGCAGGGATGCAGGTTGAATTTTGACCAGTTTCTGCGGCTCTAGAGATTAATTCCTAAGACATAACAAGCTACTCTTTTTAGAGACTTTTGGCCACTTAACGCAATTTGTGAATTGTACCGACTTAGAGAGCTCTTACTATCACGGGTCGCAGCATCGAGATGAAAGTACAGAATCGACCGCGCTCCTCGATCAGCGCTTTTCTGACAGCTTGCTTCTCGGTTTCTTCAAGCAACAGGTACTTATCATTGACATCTTGTAAAGCACTATCCAACTGGGGCTGAATGTCACCCCGTCCTGTATGCAGGAAACATTCAAGAGTACATTTTGTGAAAACCATGGATCTCCGTAGAGGACAACCTTATTTTCAGCCAGCACTGCTGCCAGATTGTGCTTTTGCAATTCAAGTCTCAACCAGCGTTTCCCCTTAATTCAAATTAGTAAGGCTTTTTTCCCCCTCCCATTATATCAAGCATTTCATAGCATTTATTTTTTTTCCTTTTGCTTAGAATAGAAATTCATCGAAATTTAAAAAGTTTCAACAAGCCAAAGACTTCATTTTACATAAGGACCTTCTCAAAGTGTAAGCTGTGTAAGTCCTTCCCATCATCCTTGCTGAAAATCAGTAACTTACTAATTGGGAGGATACTAATCACTAACCCCAGGTATATTCCTCTTCCTTCCTACTTCTGTGCTTAGCAAGGTCCTAATGACAAGTTTGTAGAATCATTATAGGATTGAATGAATCTCCTATTATGAGATTTATGATATTAGGAACATGTTACTGATCATTGGACCACTGGATTCAAGTACTCTACACAAGCAATGACTAAACCGCTTTTCTTTGTTCCAAAGTCCAAAAGAAAACAATCACTATCAACATCTCAAATGCATATTAATTTCCAGTATTTGTCTGTGGAGATAAAAAAAAATCCAATGTTTTGCAATCAAAAAGCTTCACTGTGTTAACTTTAGTCAACTCATAATACCAAAACTTTCTGTGGCAGTTAAGCATCTTATTCTGCACCAATTGCCAGACTCTTTTGGAGATATCCCAGTGACAGGACGAGGGGCAATGGGCAGAAGTTGGAACACAGGAAGTTCCATTCAGATACATGGAAAAACTTCTTTATGGTGAGGGTGACAGAGCACTGGAACAGGCTGCCCAGGGAGGGTGTGGAGTCCCCTTCTCTGGAGACTTTCAAGACCCGCCTGGATGCAGCCCTGAGTGATGTGCTCTGGGCAACCCTGCTTTGGCAGGGGAGTTGGACTAGATGGTCTCTAGAGGTCCCTTCCAACTCTGTTGATTCCGTGATTCCGTGAATTGCTTACTCTGCATCATGCCAAAAATGTATTCCTGTAGGAATGAAGAGGTGCTGCTTAGCCATACTATTATGTCTATACTATATAGTCAGCGATGTTGCAGTTGCAAGGTGTTTTCATGCAGCTTACACCATAAATATTCTAAAGAACCTCAGTTGTGTAAATTTGTCTCAAATCTCCCAGAAACACCATCACATGCAAATTAAGTATCCAGGTCATATTCATGCCACTGTAGCTAAATACCAGGAAGACAACATTGAAAAACGGTGGGTGAGTTACAAGCAGTTACCCCAAAATCAATTTTTATGGACAATAACCTTTCTGCACGGACAGAGCAAAAGGAAGAAAAGCAAAAGGAACAAAAAAGTCTTTTGATGTGTGTAGTACAATCAAGGTCAGAGTTACAAAGGAAAACCTTTGCCTTATTATGATATGTATTTCTTCAATACTCCAGAGCGAGGTGAAGTCATCAGCTCCCTGCGCTAATACACAGCCAGAGCTGCAGGAAGGAGAGCAGCGATGGAAGCGAAGAAAAGCACGCTGGCTTAGCAGCATTTCAGACTAGATATATCCAAATCTCCTCTGTACAGAGTTAGCCACGGTCTAGATAAAACTGCACAGCCACCCACAAGCAGAGGTCTGCAACGGATCCTCGAAGAATCATGTGCGGTCCAACATCGGCACAGCCACCACCAACGCCACCTGGGTACCAAACTGCCAGCAGGAACACACAGAGTCTGACCCTCCAGACGAGGCTGACCAGTGCAATGTGGTCATAAGACTGTTTTGGAACTAAGTAACTTCAAAAATAACTGACGCTGAAGTCACAGTCACCTGCTTCTTCTCAAAATTAGCGTCTGCCAGAAACAAGTAATAGAACGGTTTTGGATAACTCCCTGAAGGTCCTGTGCCTTCTCCTCTGTCATCCTTAGGAGATAAACTGTGCCCTTCTGCTTGAAGACCATTCTGTCCACTTCAGGCCCTTCCCCATACTCTACTTCGCTATCAGATGCAGCGATTACACATTTCATACTTCTATGGAATGTCTTTCAAATTCCAGAAACTGAGACTTGCATTAGTGCTCAGACCCCTTATTTTGAGAGCTGCCTGGAAATTACGGCAGCTGAAACAATCTCACGTTGTTTAAACCTAGATGCTGGCTCACTAGCGTGGATGTACCAAATGCAAAATGTATTAGCTGCAAATTAAATCACACACTCATCAGCTCAGCTCTGGAGAGCTGCTGTAAACGTTCAGCTGCTCCACCATATGATCATGCACTTAAAACAGTAAATCCTTGTTAAATGCATGCACCTACGCAGTGAGAAGATGCACACTTAGAAAGCAACTGGACTCCATTGATAAAGTGGGTTCAATTATAGTGAATTTTGGTACTTTCCACAGACCTCACGGAACATGACAACTTGGACCAGAGCAACAGAGCACCTACAACATGGGGTAGAAATAAACCTTGTTTACACCTGTGTAACTCACTCAATTCAACGAAGTTATCAGGATAATGTTCAAGCTGTGTATTTTAACCCTTTGGAGAAAGCACGTGTAAAAACTGCATCACTTTCCAACATCCTCTGTACCTCTATGAAGTTTCCATTTTATTCCTTAAATTGAGTCAGGACATTAAGGAAGTCCTTAATGCCCAGAGAAGCTGTGGATGCCCCATCCCTGGAAGTGCTCAAGACCAGGCTGGATGGGGCTTTGAGCAGCCTGGTCTAGTGGGAGGTGTCCCTGCCCATGGCAGGGGGGTGGAACTAGATGATCTTTAAGGTCCCTTCCAACCCAAACCATTCTGTGATTCTGTGATTAACAGACACACCGCCTCTTCACTGTCACTTTCACCTTGGGCACCTACGGAGTCAGTAAAAACACACACGCTGTCTGGGGTATATCATTCAGAGCAGGAAACAAGCTCAGGTGAATCATTTAAACGAGGCTCTGAAGTCAGATGTTTACATGGCATGAATACAGCTCTCCTGATGTCTCCTTGCAACTCATCTTTTAGGAGCAGGAAAGCTTTATTAACATCCTTCGAAAACTCCATGATGCAGACATCAATCTAGCGAGTCTTGAAATCCGGCACAACTCTTCCCACTCCCTGAATCGCCAGCTGCCTCCCACAGCACTCAGGCAGCTCAGCACTTTGAGCAACAAGATCTCTGCCCAATCTAACCATATTCCTTCGTTAAGCAGAGCAGAACACAGCCTCCGGACAGCACTCCTACACCCAGAGAACACCTAGGATGTGACAGCCAACAGCTGATCACCTCTGCTCCTCACACACTTTGGGTCTCCACTAGTTTGGATCCACTGCTTATCTCAGAAGGGGCATCGACCACTGGAGAGCAATGCAGTTCTTCTCCCCTTGGAATTACGAGGGAAAGGTCACTTGTCTATGGCATCCCTGACAACTGATTGCATTTTTTTTGCTATGGACATGAGGCACAATTTCATAAGGAATATCAGCAATTCATTATTCTCTCCAGCCCATGTTCGGAAATATTTCCAAACCAACACAACTATCATGATGACAGACAATCGTTCCAGAGCAGTCTCATCACGGAGCAGCTGTAAAAGTGCACCTGGAAGGATACTCCTACCCCCGCTGCTGACCCGTTCGAATGACCCTCCAAAGCAATCTGCATTAGAAATGGTCAAAAGCATCAAATGTAGTCACAGGTCTCTGGTCTGGAACCAACCAGACATGAACATTATGTAGGGATGGCTCTGCAGAGCACGTCTTGGTTGCACTCAGAAGAACAAGTCAACAATCTGAAAACCAAAGAGAAATTCAAATCCAGTCTTCCTCAAAGTGGAGCTCTGGTGTTGCAGAGAGGAGCAAAAGTGCAGGAGTAGAAATTGTAGACTGACTTCAGTAGCACTGTGCTCCAGCAGCCTTGGGACCTGCAGCTTGACACAGGCAAGCAACAGCTACTGAACTGCAGAGAGCTGAACTGCTTCTCATCAATATTAACATGAATCCACCGCTACTCCAAGGACAGTCTTAATGTGTTACCTTCAGAGCAGGTGCTCCACATCATTATCATGACATTCAAGAGCTTTAAAGGACCAAAATGCATTAAACCCTCAGTTTTAGTGTTCTACATGAATCCCATCTGAAAGCCTCATGCAGCTTCTTAAATAACCATTGTTTGAAAAGAAATTTAGTAAAGGAATTAGGCAGAAGAAAAAAGGTAAATCTAATTTTCAACCTGATTTCATACCTATATATTATAAGACAACTTAAACTAGCAAAGCCATCAGCAACAGCGGAAGAGAAGGATGCTCCCAATGCAAGTCTGACTGATGAAGTTAATACTGCTACTGACAAAAAAATGCAGAGAATATTGCTGAAATTATTATTTTCCACATTCTCACTTAAAGAGTGTTCCCTCACATTTTTCCCAGGTGTCTGCACAGAATTTGAGTATTCAGGATGGACATTTTACAGTGACAGAATTTATCCTGTATGAGACAATGCTGAATACACCTCTGCCCACACAAACCAAAGCAGGCTCCAAGTCATTCATTCCCAAATCACGTTCTTCATAAGAGCACACCTGCTTCAGCTGCCAGGATGAACAACCCCTTTAAGTCCTGCACATCAAGCCAACAAAATAAACCAATATGGATCTAGGCTGAGAACAGAAGAATTCTGCCTGTTTACAGAAAGGTGGAAAACCTCATTGCTGGGGTTAACATCAGACCCCTTCAGCAACCAAACCTGCATCTTTCTGGTGCCTACTGGAGATCTGAATCAGCTGCTAATGTTCAAAAATGCTAAGTTGTCCCTTAAAAGAAAAGTTCCCAGTTACCAAAGGAAGCTTCCAGACTGGATTACTAACAAGGAAAAGCACACAGTGTGGTTTCAAACGAGGGGACGAGCAGCATGCACCACAGTGTCCAGCTCCAGGCATCCCACCAAGGCACCTGGGGTAAGAATCTCCCGATCTAATCAATCCAGGCTTCTCCAAAGGGCAGCACCTACATCATTCCGCCTACAAGTGGAGGTATGATTATTTCCCTCAAATTCAGAAACACCGTGCGTCATTCCTAGAAAGATCTGAAGGCAGCTACTTTAAATGTGCAATACAACTGAAACAGCACTCCAATTTAAACAGATTCGAGATGTGAACAGGCAGCAAAAGAGGAGACAACTGTGATGCCGATTTCCACCCCTTCCCCAGCATGAAGTTAAAGATAGTGATTTCTTATCTATCGGTTCAGAAAGGTGCATGCGATTTGCAGAAAAAAGGGAGACTCGGGTCACAGGTTTACAAAGAACAACACTAAGGACTTTAAGCTCTAGACTTTAAAAGTCATATTAACAACAAGACATTCAATTATTTGAACATCACCTTGATGACATGTCTATTCCATTTAACTTCTCTCCCAACCGTGACATGATTTATCAGTCCATGTTAATCCCTTTCTAAAATAAACCAGAGGTTTATCTACAGTACTGATTTTCTTCTTTTACAGAGGTCCAATTAGATGCCAAAAGAAAAATAAATCAAAAGATGGTTTGTTCATTAAGATTAGGCAATATTTTAGTTTCATTAGAAATTAAAGTCTAGGCAGTTAGTGGAGACCAGACACCATAAAGAGGCCACAGCAAGGGCTACAATAAACCAGCCACCAGGGTTACAGCATGGCACAGACTTACCCAGAGCCTCAGCTGTCAGGCAGATGCGCATGGTGAGAAATTGCAGGACACAAAATTGACACAGAAAGGAAAATAAAAAAAGTCAAACTGGTATTCCAGCATTCCTAGAGCTTAGACATTATCATCAGTGCCAAGACAAGAGAGGGAACAGTTTAGACTAGACTATTTTGGCTTCTTCCGTTGCTGATAAAGACAAATGCGTTAGCTTTGCTTCCTGATAAGCTGTTGCAAATGAAACTCACGGTTATTTACCATACAGTTTTATTTTAAGAGACTTAAACCAGTTTAGGAACTCTTGTTTAGCTTGCAGATGCTTAGGTGAGAACATGTTAACTCTTGCTTCACAGTTAAATGCACAACACAGACATCTGTCAAACTCCGGTCGAGCTGACGAAGTGGCACAAAGCTCATTCCCTCGCAGGGAAGAGGGAACTCGGCAACTTGCAAAACTCAAGGCGGGTGCTGCGTTAGTAACCACAGCGCCTTTTGATGTTCTCTACTGCAATTACTGCAACAGATTGTTAATTAAATGAAAAACTAATTGCTGATGCAATGTGGAAGAACATCAAAAAGATTAACCATGATATGTATATTTTAATTTTAAAACTTTATATATAAAGTTCATATATGAAGTTTTGCAATAAACCTGGCTTGCTGTCAAAAAGCGGGGAACTATCAAGAGGCATTCAAAACTCAAGGAATTAAAATAAATCAAAGAAATATCTCTGGTCACTGATTTTGCAACATGTCTTCACTGAATTATTATAAAGTGGAGTTTACATTATAAGCTTGTGGGGGAAAAAAAAAGAAAAAAACACAAAAAACCCCTGCAGGCACCACAGCCTCATCCGCACAGGATTTCTTCCCTGCAACAGATAAGGATAATCTTTTCATTAGCTTCCCACTTTCTGAGCTGTATGGTACTGACTCCCGAGTGAGTTCTGGCTCTCACTTCAAGTCACCGTGCCACACTTGACCAATTTAGAGGAACGAGGCCGTCTCCTAGCAGAGACAGGGGCTGGCCAGGGGTCCTCCCTCCCCAGCCTGCCACTCCAGGCAGGGCGAGTGCCGAGGACAGAGAAAGTGCAAAGCACTTGAATGAGAAGGTCAGCATTTGCTTTAAGAAGTGAGATGCTCCTCGGTTATAATCACGTTGAAGAGCTTCATGTTTTTCAGTTAAGAGTCACGGGGTTTGCACAATCATCCTTGAGAGGAATATAACAATATTAGAGTTTCAAAGACCAGAGCGTAACACAAAACCAGCTGCAAAGGCTCTAAAACAGAAACAGGTCATCTTTGCTAGCCGGGAGGAGGGGAAGAGGAAGAGGGGAAGAAAAAGCACTTTTGACAGTATTGCAGTAAATAAATAATAATGCTCTACTCTCTCAACTTCATTAAAATTAAGAATACTCTCCAAAACTGCTGCATACTCAAAAGTAGAGGCTGTGAGTCTGAACACTCAACATTGATGGGACACAAGATGAAGTGTTGTACTGAATGTTGTGGGCACTCTGCAGAAACTTCTACGAATGGCTTAGAGAGAAAACTCAGTTTTCACATTAACACGTGTTATATTACTGAGAGTATTACACATAACTCCTTTTCACAAATCTGCTTGGATTTAAACATTTTCCTCAAAGCTCACACACCGTTTCACATGAAGAACCTGACAATTAAACCTACCAGTCAAGTTATAGGCAGAAGGGAAACCTGTCTAGTTAATCATTAATAGCCAAGCTGAAATACAGCAAATAAAGCCAACGTGCACTCCAGATTTTACATATACATTCAGCTATATTTTAAGTTAGTCACTGAACACTTTTTTTTTAAACTTAGAATCATGCATTTTGTTAACTTTCCAAAATGGTTACATGCACAGCCACAGCTGCTGTCTCTTGTCTGAATTCAATATAGCATCAACAGCTTTTAGCAGCTACGGATCCACTTATGAGGCCCTGACTCAGCAGAAACCTAAACATGGAATTTATTTTAAATATATGCATAATTATTCTGCTGACTCAGGTTGGCTGGGCTAACTTCTGATGTCCAGTGTTTGTGTGAAAACAAAGAGCAATTCAGAAGATGCGTGCAGGTCCACGCACTGTGTTGCTTAATCTGTTAGACAAGAGCTAAGTTTCAACGCTGGGGAGGGCAACACGTCCCATGGGCCTGTTCCCCTTGGGAGTGAGGGTGTAAGGAAAAGGATGCACCTTGAGGATCACCGTGACACCCCCAGGGACTGCATGGATCTGGGAGGTGCACCAGGATCCTATTTAGACTATGTATATTTATACTTCAGATGGATTATTTTTTTTTTACAGTCAGAGACAGCAAAAGGAATGAAAATAATCCCTATAAGGTCTTTTAACATGCAAGGCCTTCACTGACATGAAGGCATGTCATTTTACCAGATATACTCAAGCAAACTTCCAAAAAGGACCCCTAACACCTCTGTGTTTTCTTTGGAAACCTTGGCATTTTCCCTGTTAGTTCAAGCTTTGGAAACACCTTTATTGTAATTAACACACCTACTCTGCAAACATATTTTCTAATAAATGATCTTAAATGCCCATCCTGAACTTTCAACTTGGCCGCATGGAGCCAGAACAAACAGAGACCGTGCAGAAGCCAGAGCCCAGGCAAACCCCAACGTACTCAGCCCCTCGGCGCTAAGGTGGGGTGCCCGACCCGCAGCCTCCTGCCAGGACAAGCCAGGCAGCCCATGGCCCTCTCTCCCAAACATCCTCCAGATGCAGGCAAGGAGCAAGGAGCTGCTACGCATGCTGCAGCCATGGCTACGAGGGAGCCCCTGCAGCCCCGGGGGGCAGGGAGAGGGGACACCACTGCCGTGAGGCGAATGAGAGAAGCAGAGGGTTGTATTTGAGTTCCTAGATCTGAAGCTGCCCCAAGCAGAAGAAAACCACTTTCCCATCCAGTCACAGCAGAGAAAGACTGAAGGATGTTTTTAGTAGCATGCGCAGTGTTTCAGCAAATCCAGATTTCAGCAAACATCTCACTTGCCCACAGATGATCATAAGGTTAATTCAAAAATATTCTTACAAGCGCTAGGAAAGGAATGAATTGACCGTTTTAGCGTTCCCATAGGTGAGTCAGTGACTTTACAGAAAAACCAAAGGGACAGGTCCTACTTGAGGAAGGACAGAACAAAAGAAATAAGTCTGAGGAAGAGGGAAACAGGAGAGTCAAAGACACAGTAAGACGTTCATGCACTCAGCCACATGTCTGCCAGGACAGTTTCACCCAAGAGTTTCCCTGCCCATAGCTCAAACCTCATTTGTGACCCAAAGCAGAATCACTTCTGCAGCTTTATCATTTTATAAATAAACCCCTTCTTGATTTTTTTTATCCCTCAGTGACAGCAACAGCAACACACTTCACCACATGGAACATAAACAGATCTATCAAGGTGGATACATACAAAAAAGTTCTCATAACACTTGACATTGCACTCAGACCGATGCTTTATTCCCTCAAGGTAGGGATCAAAAAGGCAAAGAGGGGGAAAAAGCACCTGCTACTTTTTTTTTTTTTTCTTCTCTATTTAAGCACTGTAGGTAACTTGCAAGAAGACAGGGTGAACTCCCTCCCACTGCCCACCCACTTGTGCCGGGAGCCCACAGGGCCAGCAGCTTTGGCCATACTTCTCACATCCATACAAGCCTCAACACCTCACTGCATCTCTCCTCCCCAGGGGCCATGAGCACAACTCTCAGCTCCTCAAAAATACTGCTGCTCCTTTCACCTGTACTGACTACCCGGGAGCCTTCATTGCTTCTACCTTCCCCACACAACCCCCCCTTCGGCCAGCCTGAACCCCACCTCAGTCCCACTGGGTTTGTGCTCTGGACCCAGGCACCATGTGTGTGACAGCAGTTCTGAGGGATACAGCACAGAAATACAGCAGGTTCATTCACAACTCCAAAAGCATGTCATAGCAGCAAAATTAATCAAGGGAATGACATTTAAAAAAAAAAAAACAGCAACAACAAAAAAAAGACTTCAATCATAGCATGGCTGCTATAAAAATAATAGCAAAATAAGGCCTGTTCCACTTCCTGCTCCAAGATGTTTAATGCTGAAGATACCAGTGTGCTGATCCTCTTTACTAGACATGGCCCCCATTAGGGGAGGGAGATATGAACCCAGAAAACCCAGAAAGTCCACTTGCTTTACCCATTGCTGACAGACACCTACGGTGGCATCTGCAGTACAAGAATGGTGGGATTTTTTTTCCAGAAGGCTTTAAGTGCTTCTCTCTCCTCTTCCCACCTTACAGAAAATGCTGTCTCCTCCTCCAACATTGCAGGTTGATTTATTCAATACTCGGAAGCAGGATAAAAGAGAGATGGAGCTAGATAGCTGTCAATTCAGTGAAACAGGTTCAAAAAATGTCTCCTTCTTCCCAGATCATGGACATGCTTTTCTCAGCTCTCACCTGCCATGCACTGAGTTTGTATCACACAGCGACAAGAAGCAAGGAGACCAGGAAAGGGGGGAAGAAAGGAAAAGAAACAGAGGGAATATCACAGACTCTCTAAAGCTGTTGTTCTGAAGCCTGACAATTCATCACACAATATGAGAAACATGTTTATGCATCACCCTAAAATAATATCTTACCAGAAAAAATCATGTCCCTCTAAAGATGACTATTCTGATTGAAAACACTGAACTTTCCCATGGACAGACAGACACATAGAAACTACTGAGCTAAGCTCCCTCTTGCTGGCTTCCATCTCTCCCTCCCTCATCTCTCATCTAAAGTCAGCTAAAAATCAGAAGCAGTTTTCCAGTCATGTGGCTTTCCACCAGCATAATTATTGACTCACCTATTAGGAAGGACAGTTAGAGACAGCTCATCTGTTCTGGATAACACATCATTTAAAAAGTTAAGGAAACTCCCCACCCCAGCGTTTATTTTGCTTGTCCCTGGGCTCGCAGTTTTCAGGCAGGAGGGGAAGCACAAGCTGCAACCTGCAGGCTGGGAGCTGCTCAAAGCACACTTCCCACCCGGCTGGGAAGAGCCCAGTGCCGGGAAAGGGAACCAGAAAGTCTGCTTCTGTACAAGCTCCGTATCATTTTTCCAAAGCTTGGTGGGGTTTGCACTTGGCCAAGCAAAACCCTTAGCGATGGCAATGCTGCAGTGACGCACGTTTCCATTACCATCATGACGAAACTCCTGTGACAAGATGGTGGTGGGAGAGCAACAGGAGCATGAGACTTGGGTGCTAAAAAAGACAGATTGCCTTTGTGGAGAACTCCCTTTCTTTTCTTACTCATCTTTAGTTTTCTATGGTTGCCAAGTGCCCTCCCCCTGACAACAACCCATGCCACCTTCTCACACCCTGAGGGATAATGCAAGGTTCAGGAGACTAAAGGCTGTTAAAAAAACAAAAAAAACAAAAAAAAAAAGAAAGAAGAAAGGGGGTAGAAAGGGAGAACAGTGAGAAATGTTAATAGTTAAATAACACTTACATAATGGCTTCTTTTATATTATTCCAAAAGATTCTAGAAAATTTTACAGGTATCTGCATAAGTCATGTTACAGTGTCAACGTTCCTAACAGGAATAAGTTAGCAGCAAGCACTCTATTTTAAAATGTGATTGACTTTGTACAACCAGTTTTAAAGCTTTTGTATAAGAACATTAGACAGCAGCTTCAGAATATGATTTAAATGACACATAGTAATTGTACCCTGGTACGTACCAGGAATACATTACAGGGGACCGAATTATTGCAATAGAAAGTCCTATCGCTGTCCAATCTTTGTCAATGAGCAGAGCAGAAAAGGTTTTTAACAACACAAGTATGGAGCAAGTTACCTTTCTTTGCTTTCTTCTGTAGCTTCAGTGTATCAGACGATTTCTTTTTTATCTCTTGGCGGGCTTTTTTATATTCTAAAAAAACACACAGTCAATTATCAACACTCGATGTTAAAATGGATGTTTTTCACAGAACAGGCTATGTTTAAAGACATCAAATTACAAATTTTAGGAGGACAGCTACTATTAATCAAAGTGGCTTAAAACTTGCATTTTGTAGCGCCTATATGTTTGGCTTAATATAACATTTTAGGGTGTGAGCACATTCACATACCAAAACCCTTCCCAAATAAACAAAGCCTTTACAGAAATAACAACTGAGAACACAGCACAAAATTAGAGTGCTTTTCGTTTCAGAGACTCATCCACTCTCAGGAATGGAAAACAGAGATGACAGGTTTCTTGAAACATCTGTGCTCAAAAACAAGTATCCAGAAATGGCAAGGCAGAGAATATCCTGTGATCCCTCTCCAGCATGAGAGTCAGGCAGGGGGAGAGGACGCTAAAACTTTGCCCAAGGAAGGGTCACATTGCCAGCTCTTTCTGACGAAGTGGAGCACACTGCAGTTGTCCTCATTTTCAGATGAGCTGCAAATCCCGGGAGAATTAAAATCCCATAATAAAATATTCCACCTCTAGCCCAGGCACACTAAAGGTACCAGATATGAAAACTGATACTTCAAAAAAAAAAAAAAAGGATAAAAGGCATGTTTGCATGTATATACATATACACATACACTTTAACAAAGGAGGTCAATGTTACTACTATTCTATAGATGGAAAAACAGAAGCAGGCTGGTGGTGGGCACAGGAACTGTACTGGGACCAACTGCACCCCCAACACCCAAGTCTACCCACGAGACCCTAAATCTCACTGCCACTTTAGCCAGGGTCCCAGGTGATCCCTCCCTCCTGCTCACTCCCTGCTTAACACTCTCTGGAGCACAAGGTGGAAAGTTTTTCAAGAGTTGCTGATTTAGCTGCTTCTATTTGACCACAGTAAGAGTGGGGCGAGAAGCAAATCCTCTTTTGGAGGCCAAGCACGCTCCTTCCCATCAGTTCTCACTCTCCCCAAAATAAATTGGCGATGTTGGTTCTTTCTGGTATAGCAAAAGTTTCCGAGGGTCCGTGTCGAACTGTACTCTGCCTTCAGCACCCATGCTAGAGGGCCACCATCCCCAGTACAAGCCAAAGGCATCTACCAGTATGCTCCTGCTGTGCAAGGCTTTGCTGCCTCCTGCTCATTCCCTCAGGAAAGCCTCTGGAGCAGCCGTCAGCAATGCAGCTCTGTGTGTCGAACGCCACAGCTTTCCTGTTCCCCAGGTGCACATTTCTGTATCGCATCAGACATAAAATAACAATGCTCAATGTTTTACAGAGCTGTGCATTCTCTGGAGAACGCTACGGCTGAGACATTACACGCTCTTAGCGAGCTTTTAACTCCCCTCCAGGGCTTTGCAGGGGTAGATGTGGCATCCCCAATCCTCAGCGCTACAGGAGATCATAGAGTGAGAGTGGGCTAACAGTGTTAAAACCAGTCACCGCTTACCAGTCTAGAAAAACAACCCATCCCTTGGGGTCCTGCAAACTAAACCTTCAAAATGTATATGCAAGGGTTAAAACTTTGTTAGGCACTTTGGGAGGGGAGCGTTTTAGAAGAGAAAAGCTGCGTCCTGGTTTGAGGCACAAACCACGACAAGTTGTTAAACATATTTAAGCGCGTCATTCAGTTCCCCAGTACAAACATGAAAAGAGGAAGAAAAGCTGATATTACAATCTTACTCCTATTAAAGAATTCTTCCTCTGTAACTACCTTTTGCATGGTCTTTATCCAGTTGATTGGCCACTTTCTTCCACTCTTCCATCTGTTCTTGAAGTGGGTTTATCAGACAGTCAATTAAAGCACTAATTTTGTTGAAAAAACACAAAGAGCAATCAAATCCTGCAGATGCCCCTATTCTTATATAGAGAGCCAAGGTCAATATTGGAGTATTTTTACTTTTTGCTGCGACAGCTACCAGTGTCACAATGTAAATATCAGAACATAAAAATGTTTAAGCTGGAGAAAGCAAAAGAAAGGACTGGATCAAAAAAAAATCCACATCACAAGATAACCAGAATTACTGCACAGAAGTTCAGGACAGTGAGGAACAGAGTGTAAACCCGAGGAGTGACCCAAAACAGGGCCAATGTAAACAGATAGATCCTCCTCATCTGTCACACAAAGAGCAGTTTAAATGGATATTACGGAGACCGGAAAGGTTCATGCAGTCACGGATATTATAAACTTAAATAACACATGTATATGCACAAGAAGACAGAGCAGTTGTACAAGTGAACAACATCCTGCACATCGATGTGCCTCATCTCGCACCAGTGGAGTCCATGATACAGCACTAGTAATGCTCCACTCATTAATGAGATCAAACCATTTAAACAGCTGATTCTGGGGTAACTAGAGACTAAAGTTGTCTCCTCACTATTTCACAAATACCTTTATTTTAAAAGGGAAGAAACATCCCAGGTCATCAGGCAAATGGGGAAGCATCATTTTGGTCAAGTATAACTTCTAAGCCTGGTTAAAAAAACTACTACTTACTTCAGAAGCAGGTTGTTTATGTATAGCCCAGGTTACACATGAGTTAATCCTCTCCCATTACCCCTCCAGTCTAACTTTAACTGCAAAAAATGGATGAGAGAATTTGCCTTTTCCACATGAGTTTGCTGAAAGTTTCTCTCTTGGCCACAAGCTATTTGGGCTCTCCAGTAAGCGGAGGAAGCAGCACAACACTTGCTGCTGCTTTAGAACTTAATGACAAAGGTTAAAGTCCAGAAACAAAGACAGGTTGGTCACATCAGCAACCGCCTGCTCAGCACTGAGCAACTGGGACCAGCAGCGGGAACTTGCAGCACGTAGAGTGATGTGAGGTGACGAGCCCAGTCCCCATCACATGGAGTGAAATCCATGTTCACAACACCTAGTGTGCTGCGGGGGAGAAAACAACTGTTGTTCCCAGAGATCAGCTGGAAAGTCGGTGCTGGTGAACAGCTTTAGGTGTTCCCCAGTAGCAAACGAAAGACAAACCTCGAGCTCCAGGCCAGGCACGGAGGCACTCACCTTGAGAACTGCCGGAGTTTGGACTCTATACTTCTGTGCCTCATACACATCCTGGTGAGAGCAGACCCAATCTCTCGGGTACCACCTGAAAAACAGAACATGAGGCAGGTGAGACCCCTGATGAGATTCCTGCCCGTGGTGTAGGCACGTCAGCCAGAAGACAGGTGCCAAGTCTTCCAGAGCAACTGTAAACCAGATTCATAATAACTGTAGAATCGAACAGACTATTAATTGGGAAGACTTCAGGGTTATCTACAACCTTAGGAAGAGATTAATTCTTGTTCGTCCAGAGACCAGAACTAAGCCATTAAACACGATCAAAACACAGTTCTTCCCAGCAGCTTTATGTGCCATGAGACCCAACTCCACGTCAGAAGAGTTAAAGAAAAGGGTTTGTGATGTCGAAAGACAAGAAGCAAAACTGGCAAGTGAGTGGGCATCTACAGACAGTTTATTTCCACATTTTGGAAATAAACTTAGGGGATTCGATTCAATTTTCCCATCTCTAGATACTTTAGACCCAATGCCTCAAAAGGATTTTGCTCCTCCAGGATATGTAACCAGTCCTTCATATCGCCTCCTACCTCACTGGCACACACCACCTCAGACCACACGTGTATTTCCCTTACATTGCCAGAAAGTGGCACTATTTGCTCTGTACCCTCACTCCTCTCTCTGCCTGACAACTGCATGACACCAAGAATAGATTTTTCCAAGTGTTCCCCTTCCGAAGTTTTCCCTTGAAAAAGCACACATTCCTCCATTTCCCACTTTAATCAGCATCGCCTACTTTGATCAGCCTATAGAGTTTCAATATAATTTTGTTTTGGTTAGCGTTAGTTTTGATAATTGCTGAGTCTCTGTTTGCAAACCAAATCTGCTGTTCTCAGGGTACAAACATCAACCTCGGTACAAAGCTTTTCCAAACTGTAGGATTCTCTGGAATAGCAAAGATATCAGCATCTATTTAAAAGTCTCATTTGACTAATAAAATAATCTTAGGCTTGTAATAGACAGTAAAATATCTTCCTGAGGTTGTAAAAATAGTATTGCACAAGTAAAAAATATTTTCCTAGGAGAGAAACATGAAAATTTTAATAATTTCATTTAATTTTTAGGCATGAAAACAAGTCACCATCTTCCTGCATTCTTGCAGAATTAAATCCTGTGCCCATGAAATGGCTCTGGAACAAAGACACTGAATAACTGGAACAAATTGTGGCTATTTGGTATTTTCCATTGTTCAAAAAGATAAACAGAAAGTCCTTTGTCACTTGCCCAATTACTCATGTTTTTATAAGGAGCTTTTGAAATAATATTATTTGGTAACACTGAAGAGCTGTAGCCTCGCTGCGTGCGGGTGGCTGGGAAAAGCATACGGATTCCAGCCTGGATCCGCACCCATCGCTTCCGGCGATGCTGCGCTTGCACAAGCTGCGATAGACTCTGGTAACCTGAAGAGCAATACAGAAGATGGGGAAAGGCATATTGGAAAGAAAGCAAGTGGAGGAAGAGGACAACGTCCACAACAAGAAGTGGATCTCTGTCCCAAAACATGGGCATTTTTCCCTTGGAGCTACTGCCAAATAAAAGTAACTTGGGGCTTATTGCGGTACAACTCCAACGGCAGAGATGGAGAAAGGAACCAAACACTTCCACGGCCATCACCAGCCCAATTCCCAATCGAGTTTAAGCAAAAGGCAGGTTTTTCAGGTTGAAAACTCACTGTAACACTGGAATATTAAGGACTACTGATGGTTAAGTGACACTGCTTTCCTAAGGCCACCATATGAAAAAAAGGAAGGGTTGTTTCAGAACACTGAATAGGAAATAAGGCACCATGTGTTTTGGAGACAAGGAAACAAAAGAGTCAGTTACTACTAATATTAAATTGCAAGGTAACACAATTTTAACTGAAAACCTAATAACCAACGTGTAAGTATATCCTCTCAACACACAGCGCAGATGGATGGGCAAGGTCAGCAAAACAGCTATACGAAGTTAAGTCTATACATTGGTAGCTGTGCTTCTTTAAATAAACAAAACAAAACAATAAATAAAGCCTGGAATAAAAAGGTTATTCCACAGAAAAAAACCCAAACCCAATTGGTTGGGGATGAGAGAGGTTACTGTTTTTTCCCACCTTTTGCAACTCCACATTATCCATAAGTTTTTACAAGAGCATGGAAGTATGAGGTATTAATTGTATGTGTGAATAAAGACTATTCTAACAAAGCGAAGGAAAAGGGGAAAAAAACAGTTCTGAGGAGTTTTTAATGCCCCTTCTGGAAATAAGGTGTTGCAGAAGATGGGTTCAGGAGACCACTCGGGAACTCCTGAAGCATCAGCTCTTGACAACCATTCACCAAGAAAGCTGCTGCTCAGTCCTCCTTGAAGAGCACAAATCCCTCCCAACAAGCACTTACATTAAACTCAACCTGCCTAAAAATGAAGCGCTGGGGAAGATGACCACTCCAAATGGCTACAAGAAGAAAGGATTCCTGTTCCTCTGCAAAATCATAACTCACTACAAACAATAAACCGAGTTTATTGATAAATAAACTGAGTTTACAACAAAACTAAATTCAGAATAAACTGAGACTGAGTACCTTGGAAATGAGATTTCCGCAGTACCACAAAATATCAACATAACACTTACAGCAAAGGCATGTCCCCTACACAGTCCCTCCAGCCACCCTCTCTGCTCCTCCTGCCATGGGACCATTTAAGGAGCTCCCCACAGCCTCTTGCCACAAGGCTTACCATGCTCTTGGGTGCAGAGAAGGCCAAGAAGTTTTGTTTTTATTCCTCAAACTTTCCCATTCACAGCTGGCTGCCATCACACCATGCGCCCGCAGCTGAGGGACCCACGGGGCATCCATCGCTGAGGGGGGCAGGCGGTGGGTGCCCACTGAAGAGCTGGTGTGTGCCAGCAGCTTCTGCCCCAGCAACGGGGAAAGGTCTCCATTCAACGCACGCAGCAACAATAAAGTCAATATGCATTTCCAATTGCTGTTTAAAAGCTAATGTTACCAGTGTCTAATTAAGCGTAGGAGAGAGAACCTTTGCAAGAGGCAAGAGGCTTTTTAATTTCGGCACTCACTCGATTAGCAGAGGTAGGAACCGTGTCCAAATGTCCCTACGTACCTACCCAGGGGAGACAGCCCATGGAGGTTCAGATGCATCTCCTGTAGAGTTTCTAGATGCTGAAACAGCAGCAGCAGCAGCATTTCAGAAAGGATAACCCTCCTTGGATATGCCTAAACAATTTGCATTTTTGGGGGTGCTTCAACAATCCATTGTTAAAAATCTGCCACCAGACTGAAGGAAGGACAATACCAGCCCGTCTCCTCCCACGCTTGAATCTCACTGCTCCTCCTTAATGTATTAAGTGCTCCGATAGCACTGGAGTTAAACAGAGCTTTACCTCCCCGTTCCCAACTGTTTTACCTGTGAAGAATCAAAATACTTCCTGAGAAGGCAAAAAAAGATTAAATACAGCCCTCTCACCAGCCCTTAATAAGACAAGAGGAAAGTTGCACCAGGGGAGGTTTGGATTGGGTATTAGGAAAAATTTTCACACTGAAAGGGTTGTCAAGCATTGGAACAGGCTGTCCAGGGAGGTGGTTGAGGCACCATCCCTGGAGGTATTTAAAAGACGGGTAGACATAGTGCTCAGTGATATGGTTTAGTGATGGTTTTTGTCAGTGTTCGGTTGATGGTTGGACTCAATGATCTGAATGGTCCCTTCCAACCTCGGCAATTCTATGATTCTATGATTTATTTATGACCTGCTCGAAGGTGGCCCTGCTCTGGCAGGGGGTTGGACTAGATGATCTCCAGAGGTCCCTTCCAACCCTATGATTCCATGGAGTTGGAGCACCATGGCCATTACCGATGCATTCAGCAGTCCTTCCAGGAACATGTGTGGTGAGAAGGGTTTCTCTCAACTGCCAGCAGGTTTCCACAAAGGCTGGCTCCCACCAGCAGAACTGCCCTGATGCTCCTGTTTCCAAAGGGCTGGGATCAGCTGGCTACACAAACTGGCAGAAGGGAACCATTTTGTACCACTGCAGTGGTTTCAAAACGTCCAAACATAACAAGGGACGGTAGTTTAGATTTGCTTCTTTTACCCAGTCTCAGCCAGGCAGCCGCAGTGAACATGACTTATATGCTTTATATAAATTATTGTTTGATATTATAGTAGTAGTTTACTCACAGAAGGAGCGGGTGGCCAACTTGCGTACTCACGAACAGAAATGGACCTTACAAGCAACACCAACGTGTGTGCAAGTCCTGGTGCAGGCTGTGCAGCTGAGTATTCAAAATCTGGTAAGAAGTTTATTGCACTGGGCTGTGCCACAGTCATACAAAACCTGCTTCAGCCTCTGCATTAATTTACGGTTTATCTTTTCAAAAAGACCAGCTCAATAAGTGACCAACTGCCCACGTACTCAAGGACAGAGACGTGAGCCAGGCCGTCAGAAGACCAAGTGGAGATAACTCCTGCTTCAGTGCTATCAACGCTCAGAGGCAAAAAGAGCACCTGAAACAGAAGTGCGTCAGGAGCATGCCGACAGCACTGCCCGTCTCCACTTCACTTACAAGCGGGTCCCTGGAAAAAAGTCATGACATTCTCCAGTATCTATCATTTCCTGAAGAAAAACACTGGAGCCACATTAGCAAACTTTTCATCAAGCCAAGAGTATGTTGGGTGGGTGACGTGGGCTCCATTCACTGCTCTGCAGCTATGCAAGTTAAACTACTGCGCCTTGGGCTCTCCGTTTATAAAATGAGGCTGTGAATTATCTGCATCTCTGACATACTACAATTATTCATCCATTAAGGCAAACAGTGCTTAGGAACGGTGTAAAGTAATACTTCGAAACCTGAGACGAGAGCCATATTCATCAGAATTCCCACTCAGAGAAAGTGGCTTAACAAAATGCTCCTGTCAAATTTGATTAGAAAGTGGGTGATAACATCAGCCTTATTTCTCATAAGTAAAGGCAACTCTGCAAGGCAAAATGTGCTTTTGCTCTCACCTTCCCTGCTTCTCCCTGCTCCCGCCTAAGCCTGTAAAAGACCAAAAACCTTCTTCATGTACGGTAATTAATGGGCACAAACTTGAGCATAGGAAGTTCCACCTAAACATGAGGAGGAACTTCTTTACCTTGAGGGTGGCAGAGCACTGGCACAGGCTGTCCAGAGAGGTGGTGGAGTCTCCGTCTCTGGAGACATTCCAAACCCGCTTGGATGGGTTCCTGTGCAACCTGCTCTAAGGTGGCCCTGCTCTGGCAGGGGGTTGGACTAGATGACCTCCAGAGGTCCCTTCCAACCCTGTGATTCTGTGATTCTGTAATTAAATGAAAGCCTGTGGACCACGACACTACAATAAGTCCACTATAAAGGCATAAATGATTTTCTTTCGATGCTTGCTTGTCATTCAACATTGCAGAGAGACAACAGGGAGAGACTGTAGGAAAGAGACTCAATTGTTTTATTGGAGTCATTATGTTTGTATTTAATAATGCTCGTATATCAAGGAAATGATTATTTGATGAAATGTGCAGCTGTACAACTGCATGGCCTCTGTATACTCCAAACAACCCACTACAATCAACCTCTTATCTTCCTCCTCTCGCTTCACTGTTGAGCAACCCCAGAAGGCTCAGAAGATGACTGCCTTTCAGGAAGCGCCTTTAAGGCTCCAACTTATTAACGAGCTCATCTTTATCTTCAAGGGCAGAGTCCAAATGTGCCAGCTACTTCCCTCTTTCCCAAAAGGGAGAGAATGATGAAAAATGGGTGTAATACTTTAGTAATTTCAAAGTTATCAGAAGAGGCTTCCATTTTTGAGCAAAGATTAAAGCAGGAGTGTAACAGAAGCTAGATTATTAAATACAACTCTGAGCACAGAGGCTATGACAGGATGACTAACAGTAGGACATTTTAAGTTAATGGTCATTACTCAATCCTTATCCAAACTCACACTGTTAGAAGAGCAAGCAGTTTCCATCTCTGATTACATGGGACACGGACCTTGATCTTGCAAAACTGTTTACGCGGATGCCTCCGTGAAACTCAAGGATGATGGGATCAGTGCCAGGGTGTTAGAGCAGAAAGGGAAAAAAGGAGGGCCTTTGCCTAAGAGTGACTAGCACAGGGGTTGTAAGCATTACCACTGGGACAGAAATCTGAAAATGGAGCTATGGTAGTGCTTGATGTCTCAGGGTGTCAACGGCCAAAAGCTTGTAGGTTGGAAAAACACATCCAGAACTGCAAACAACAGAGGGATATTGTTCAGCATCTACCAGCCAGGAAAAGAAAACAGGACACCTTTATTCCTACAACTACTAAGAGCCTTTCTGAGCAGCGCTTGGCAAAGTCCCTGAAAGTTGCCACTCAAAACCAGCTAAAAACCGTTTCCTGAAGTATTTAAAAAAAAAGTTCTAATTTAGAAATCTTTCAGAGAAGACTGGATCAACAAATGCAAATTTCAAGGCCAAACACCTGAGGGTTTTAGTTTAACCATATTTAATAAATACAACTGTGGCAGATCACTGTCATGTACCACATCTCTGTATATGTCACTGCAAAGGAACAGCTTTCTTGCAATGTTCAGACGAGTGCCCTTTTGGGCAAATTACTTGGAAAACATTCATAGAGGCCTGATACGAAGTTGTCACATTTGCTGGAGTCCCATACAGTCCAGATGATCCTGAGAAACAAATGCAGTAGGTGGTTTGTTTTCTCTTCTGCAAAAGACACAAGCATTTGTTCGCAGATGAGACTATCAGTATCTCAAATTGCACTTGCATTGATTTTAAAGGAGGAAGAAGAGTTATGGGGAAGAGTGGCAGATAGTTAAAGCAGTAAAGAAGCAAAAGGAACAGGAAACCTGAGCCATGCCCAGCCCACAGCCTGCCCTGGCAACCGCCAGCTTTAGGAAGTCCTTAAAACAGACTATGACCACGTTCCAGTCAATATGTTAAAGAACATTGCAAGAAAGCTCTTATGACTTCTGATTTAGCTTATTCCCCTGCTCAGCAGCATTTTTGCTTACCCTAGCTGTTCTCCTAGCAGAGTGTTGGGCAAAATCCTTGCCCCTCGGGTATGAACACGAGCGTTGCCATTAAACAGGCAGGGTCAGAATGTCACCCATGCACACGGAGGTTATTGTACAATCCGTCAGACACATTAAACATGGCCATGAACCAGCTGTGCTATGATCTTTGGACAAATTTGGTTTGGTCAGCCTTCAGGGCACGCTGAAAAGCTCACCTGTGGGCTTCTGCTTATAAAGAGGGTGTCACACACACAGGTGGCTGGAAAGGCTTTGGGAAGGTTTGAGTTATCGTAGCATGCATCGATTCAATTTTGCAGAAACTAACAAGTCTGTCATTGATTCACAAACTTGTAAGAGACACAAAATGCATCACTGAACCATGACATCCTGTTAAGAGAGCAGGAAAAGTCCAGGAAGAAGTTTTTCTCAGGAACAAAAGCCTCAAGTTCAAGCATGTTTTATCAGGACTGCAAGTTGGCTCCGTCTTCTCCCTTTCATAAGCAGTGTTGCCAGCACAGACAGCAGCATTTCGCTTCTGGAGATTTCTTTCAAGAATTACTATCTATCCCTCCTCACAGGTGCTTGTTGCTCTTTTTTATGAACACAGAGTTGCATATCAAAGTTCTAATGCCACAAAAATAAAGTATCACTAGAAACAGATTTGCTTAGAAGAGCAAATACCACATTTGTGTTTTCCAAGGGCCGTTATTTACATTTTATTCTTCGGAATACAAACAGATTCATTACTGAAAACACGCAGGGTCTGCTGAACATCTGTACTTGCAATGAACCTGTTTCC
Organism: Rhinoptilus africanus; assembly: GCA_013400135.1. Classification (NCBI taxonomy): domain Eukaryota; kingdom Metazoa; phylum Chordata; class Aves; order Charadriiformes; family Glareolidae; genus Rhinoptilus; species Rhinoptilus africanus. Next base: position 181,838 of record VXBO01001538.1, on the reverse strand, counting down.
ACTGATATCATCCATACCTTTTCCCCATTTCTTTCCAAATTCATAGCCGCACGTATTTCCAAAATCATTCTATGAATAGTTAGGCGAACCTAACGGTCTTAATCTGAGCAGATCCAACTCCTTTGCTCCAAATGCTACACCCACTAACGGCTTAAGAAAGGCATGTGATGTGAGTCATCAAGTTTGCACTCCCAAAAAAAAAAAAAAAAAAAGGAGTACGCTAATAGAAAGGACTCTTTATAATGCAAAGGGAATTCCTGAAGAACGTGAGGCCAAGCCTGTGCGCAACTCTGGAGGAACCCCTCACTCATGCAGCATCCCAGAGCTGAGCCAACGGGTACCTACAGGCCGGCTCCATCAGCCAGGGACACTCGCTGCACCGAGGACCACGCTCCACTGCGTGCTCCAGATGGTGAGGAGACAGAGATCTGGTTCAGACCCGTTAAGAGAGCCAGATCTCCATACCTTCATGAATCTGGCTCTAAATGAACACTTAATGTCAGCCCGATGTGTGAAGGCGGCAGTAACTCACGATCCTTATGTTCTTCTGAAGTACAGCTCTTTATTTGTCTGGGCACAGCTACGAACTGCGATGTAATCTGATTAGACACCAGTATATTCAATGAGGGGAAGGGATAATGCACTTACAGCAAATGGCTTGGAACACCAAGTGCAATTCCACCGCGCGCTCGGCAGCACACGCGCTGCTCATTTTGAACTGGCGACTTCCGCAGAGGCTGTGAAAAGCCTACAGGTATCTCTCCTCTCTGTTCAGCTACCAGCCTTGCAAACACCTCTGGGTCCAAGAGTCAAAAGCTCCGTAACTCAGGTCTCCCACCCACCTGTGCTGCTGATCCCAATCCAGCAAGGATTTCAGCTACGACCAAACGGCTGCTGCCTCCAAAGCATAAAACTAAGCACAACCGGGACAAGCAGGTGCAAAAAGCAGAAGAAAAAGATTTGTTTTTTTAAAATCCAAGTCAGCAGATCTAACTGAAACCCCACAGCAAGCAGATCTGCAGAATAAGGCAGTGCTATTTTTACATGCTGCCGCTTCTTCCAACAGAGCATGCTTCCTTAGTGAGCGGAGGCGAAGAGCGCAGAGGGGCAAAGAGAGGTAAAAATCATTCAAACTACCTTAAGGAATTATCAGTTCAAGAAATTTTAGAGAAAGTCTGTTATGTTTCAGTTAATCACACAGAGATACAGCATCATCAGCCCATCAAAAGACTGGGTGCACACCTAAGCATTGAGCGTAGCATCTTGGTCCCTGGATGCAAGGGAACCAAGCCGTTGCCCCAGCTATTTGGGGAGGTGGTTCCCTCTCGCCGGGCAACCTCGTGCCTTTGCTCAGCATTAATGAGCTCTATCTGCAATTGGCATATATGGGGGGAATGCTGGTGGGGATGCAGAACCTGCACACCTCTTTCCTCGAGTGGCAGATAACGAGAGGGTGACAAGAATCCAAGGCACTAGTGCTTACAGTTTTCCAGACTGCCCTAAAGCTCATTTTGCCCTGTGCTATATATAAAGACAGTTGTGCTGTTCATCAGGTAAGCTCTCAAACAGTTAATTAGTTTTGTCCTCACTGATAGGGTTGTCTTTTTTTTTTTTTTTTTGGCAGCATCCCACTTATTTTCAACTTCACCTTCCTCAGCCTTACTACAGTATAATGAATTTTCACAAAAGCAAAGGAGAATGTCACCGCATGGGTTTGACACCAGCTGGCTGCTTAAGCCCACAGTATGAAGGAATTTGATACACAACACTGAACTCGGCTTAAAAAAAAAGCAATATTCCACCTGTTACAAAAAGTGAAATGAGGACAGTCACCTCCAAGCAGAGAAGCCAGGGGTCTTTGTGCTTTTGGTCACAAACGCAATAAGTGCACGCTCCAAAAGACACAGCGAACTCTGAATTCGTACTTTAGAGCTTAGAAAAGGTTTCCTTTTCCATTTTCTCCTTTACTTGGAAGCAGCAAGTGAAGCAAGCTTTGCACCAGAACAAGGCTGCACGCAGATCAGGTGAGCCACCTTGCAAGCACAGGACCTGCTCCCCAGATCTTTGGCTGCTTTGAATGCACAGATTCACATGCTCCGCAGGCAAACTCCTGTTTATCCCACAAATCCTTCCAAAAAATCCACGCTGTCAGGCTGCATTTAAAGGTGCCTCCTTAAACCGTGAAGAGTGCGGCAGGAGAAAAGCTTCAAGAGTTCTTTGATTCAGGAAAAGAAAAAAGCACATCTTGTAGACAAGATCAAATGAAGCTGCAGAGGTGCAGGGCATTACAACCACGGCACACAGCGAGGCACTCAGCAGCGCTGAATGGCATGCAAACCCTAAGGACGTGCTTATCTCCTTCTGCGAGGACAGAGCAACTGGATTCCTTCTTCCACACAAGCTCCGTTGGACCGTAGCGAACATGTCTCTGACCCCTGGAACAGCAGATGCATGTAATTCTGCCGTACTTGCCCGCTGTGCTGCACGTACATACAATGCACACCAGGTCTGTAAGATCCCTGCAAGAAGGCTGAGTTGTAAATTATCACTCAAACACCCTTAGAAAGTACACCTGCAAGAAGCTTCAGGAAACCTGGATTCGAATCAATGAAAAAGACTAGAAACCAAAACGACAGAAGGAAAACAAAGAAGAATTAAGAACAGGTTTTTGCAAATCCTGAAATTCAAGCCTTAATATTGTCAGCAAAAGCCATCCTGTGCCCACAGAAGCTAACAACACTGATTCTCCATCTTTTTAGCCATTCCCTCACTGCAGTACAGAACACCTTTTGTGCCTGCCCCTAGGAGAGGAGCAGGAGGGGATTCACACCTTACACGGCCTGCAGGACACACTTCAGAGCAATATTACCATTCTAGCCACGTCCTGCTCATATTTTAGTCCTTGATCATCAAACCAACTGTGGCTGGGCAGTTTTAAATAAGGCTGCCACCCACATACAGAGTGCTGCTACGGTTTTCTTAGCAATAGCATGAAAAACTACATTAATACCCTTCTTAACAAGTGCTCCTCCTTCCATTGTAGGAAAGTGCACACGCCTGTACGCTCCCGGTGTAACGTGTTTGGTTAGTTGTCCTTTCTTTCAGCATCTCATGGAAAAAACAGGGAGACAAAACTGGCAGGGAGCTCAGGAGGCCGTGTGGTCTGTTCCCCCACTAAAAGCAAGGCCAACCTTGGATGAGGCTCTTGGGGGTCCGTCCAGCCCAGCTTTGAGTATCTCCAGGGGTGGAGATTCCTGGGCTCCTCTTCCAGTTACTGACTAGAAAATTGCTTTCCTTACCTAAACCCCAGAGTCCATTGTCCCAGCAGTTCAAATCCGTGGTTTTCCAAGTGCTCCTGGGAGGCTGTGCTCCCCCGGCACTGCTTCGTCCACATAACACGGTACATACATCAGGAAAATGTTTATTGGTTTTATCCAAGTAAAGGCTTTGATGTCAAAGGAATTCAAACATCCACTTTATGCACACAAAACAGCACGGTAACAACCCAATCTGGGGAAAAATTACATCTGCGGTATTTTCAAAACGACAAAACCAAATAAAGTTCACCTCCAAAAAGTGGACAGCCCAAGCGCTAACTTGTTCAAATGCATGCATGTGCATTTACTTTTGCCGCATTTCTTAGGGTTTCTCAAAAAATGAATTCACAGTACTCTACCATTGAGCTGACTTTAGTACAGAAACATTCATCTGGTCATTTGACATCTGTGCTAATGCAGGAAATCCATCTAAACCTCACAGCTCCTCACACGCTCTGATGCTCCCTTGTTCTTCTAACAGACCTCATCAACCCGCACCTACAATACACGGTTGGCTGTGACCTTTTGCTATTAATTTGTCTATTAAAGACAAAGGGAAGTGTCAAAGTTGAATGGAGGATTTCTGACCTAGGCTTTAAGCACTGTAATGCACAGGACTAGCATATAAATGACAAGTTTAGAGGAAAGTGCTCAGAAAGGGTCACCTCCTATTTAGAATTTATTAACTACTCTCCCCAGAGACCACCTTGATTTAGCACCATGTAACCCATATTCCCACATTTCACAGTGATATTGTTACACAAAAGGTTTCGTTTCCTTCCATCCTGCTCAGCCATGTGAAGCTGGAAGGAACAGTTCACCCAGCTCTTCGCCCAGAGACGGTCAAACTGAGGGATAGGTCGCTCAGAAATGACACACACAAACATGTACCCAGTTAACAGAGAGTTTCAGGAAGCCCACATTTGTAACACTGTGCTGGACATGCTGAGCAAGAAAAGCTTTGGATCACTCAACAGAAAGTCATCTTGCCATGTGGTCTCAAAACCAGTTTGTAACACGCAGGGCCAACAGAGATGATGAGATTTTATTTTGCTAACCGAAGGGAGAGCCCCCGGGTTTTGGAAGCTTTAAGATTTGGGCTCTAGTCCCAAATCCCCAAGCGTAACCTTGACTCAAACCCATCTGCTGCTCACCAGCGTGTTCAGCTCTGTCCTAGACGGAAAGGCAGAAATCTTGTAAGACAGTGAAAAATGCAGCCTGCAGAAAAATTATGCAGCCGCTCTGAAAAGGTGTGCAGGAAAGAGGCGGTTACTGAATTGCCCACCTTCCCCAGCGGGCACTAATGCTTTTAGGCACTGATTCGTGAGCTGTGTTTTTCCAGATGAGGGTCTGTACCCTTCCATGAGTCCCCAGGCAGTGCAAAACCCAGGCTGAGATACAACTGTGTCGAGGTCATGGCAATCAAAGGCCGTCCCGAGCAAAGCATCTTCTCACAGTGTACCCATCAACGAGCGACCCCCACACGAGCTCCGCAACACCACTCGCATGCTTACATTTAACATCTGCACTGAGAAGTAATTTACAGTTTTATTTAAGGGGAGCTTCTCAAAAGAGGGCTAAGGTGCCTTGAATTGTTTTCCCCAGAGTAAAGTGCATCTGCAGACACTTCTTGAGGAGCAGCTAACACATAGGAGTTTAATAACACAATACCGTTCACATTCCTTGATGTTCTCCTGGGAATTGCAGGGTCAACACAGGCCAAAACCTTTGCAAATTTAAAGCTGCAGTTAAAAAGAAAAACACACACGTTTGTTTGATGTGAAAACACTTTTCACATCATTCGTAGACCAGAAACAACTTGTTTCAGGAAGAAGCAATCCATTTCTCCACCTCGAACAAATACCCACCAACCAACTTAACCATGCTAAACAGCCAAACACTTGTACTGGTAACTAGTTCTGTTACCACAACATGCCGAAGTGAAAGTGAACCTTCATAATGTGATACAAGCAAGATTTTAAAATATATATTTTTTAATGCACTCGTTTTTAATGTGGTCAACTTCTGCAGTTACGCTCCAGTAAGCGTGACATATCATCAGTCTTAATAGACTTCCAATGCAACAGCAGTTTCTGATTTATTTCCCCCCATCCCACATCCTCTTCAGTCCATTTCTATTTCAAGCATCAGTACCCAACGCTTGCAACATCTGCAGGTTGCCAAGCCAGTTTATCTATGGAAAAATGGATACGAACTACTTGCCAACAGAAGAAAATACACCCTGCACTGAAAACGAGGACTAGCTTGTACTTTTTCCATCTATTTCTAAATATGGCAATGCCAACTGCTAATTAAAGCAGACAGGTTCAAATGGTGTAAAAGCTGTAATCACAATATGACATGTGTAAGTCTCTAAACATATATATTAAAAAATGAGGCTAAAAAGCCCTCCAAGCAAAACCCTGTACAGGGATAAGCACTCTCAGCTTTTCACACTGCGTTAAGGAGAACAGAGAGCTGCTGACAAAGGCTGCCCTGTGCAGAAAGCACGAGATGATACGCAGTAAGAAGCACAGAAAGCGCAGACCATGAGATGTGTCGTTACATGGTACGAAAGCCGTGCTCTCCTCAGGCTCCCGAGGAGCCCTTCGGCTGCCGGAGGATCTGTCGTGACGTAAGCCGAGAGTAACTGCAATGCAGCACTCGCCCCGGCGCCCATTATCTCTGAATTTGTCTTCCGAGGCAGCAGCCGGAGCGAACTCAAGGGCATGCCTTCCACAGAAATAATTGCCACGTTTAATCCGTCCAGCTGCAGTCCATTTCAGACACAACCGCTCGCAGTAGACGTTAGCCTAGATTTTTGTAACAGTTTGTTTAAAGTAGGTAAAATAAATGATTCAATTAAAAAGATAGCCTCCAAAGAACTGGTTTTTGGTACGGGAGTAAGGATGGTATAATTGGGTCTTGATGTAAGCAGTGTTTCTCTGGTGAAGAAAAAAAATCTGTCCAAAGAAAGTAGTTAGTCTTGTTAATCTGCCATTCCCAACAGGATCAAAAGGCCATGAAAGGCACAGCTTGCAGGTCAGACAGTAATAAAACAAGAACCAGGTACCTCAGTTGGCAGCCCAGGATAAACTAACAACACAGGTGGGACATATTCTATGCCGTGCATTGTTTTCCTACCCGGGAGATGTGTCAAAACCCTACAGCAGCAGAGGTGAGAAGCACTAAAAAAATCCTGTGGGCACCGACGAGTTGTAAACATTAAGAAAAACAGAATCACACTCAAGAAGCTCTGGTTTATCCACCAACAGAGGTTTACACCAGGCTTGCTAAAATGTAGGCAAGCTAGGGGCAAATGTAGGCATGAAATAATTAAAAAAATGTATTTACCTGCTATGAACACAAAATTAAACCTAGCACTATTTTAAAGCACTTAAGAAGGTGACTGAAGACAAAATAGCTATAAATCAGCATCAGCAATTACCCATCCAGTGTTTCCATCCCTTACTAGAGGCAGCTCTCCTAAACCAAGTTAGGAGTCGCGACAGGCAGGAGAAGGGAGAGGATCCCCTGGGACATTTTTCAGACCAAGAGCCGAATGTGAGAAGGCTCCACTTTAAACCTGATGTGCACATAGAGGGTGGTACGATATGGCTTCCTTTGAAGTTTGAGTGCCTTTTGCAAAAGGAAGAAAAAATGGTATCAAAATAAACATCAAAATAATATGCAAAAAAAAAAAAAAAAAGATGAAGAGATCTTTTCAGCAGAAGCTATTTCCAAGAGGGCATCACCTTCCTTCAGCCTGACCCCTGCATGGAGCTGCCTCCAGGGCAGGGTGCTCCTCATCCAAATGTAGCTGCTGGCTACTAAAAACGCACCTTTGCTTTAAGGTTTTGTTAACAGAGTTGTGCTGGACACATTTCAAGCAACTTTGATGCTGCCAGGCTTTGCCAGGCAATAGTGTGAAACATCGACTATCTCTCACCTGGAGAAGTCAAACTGGGGTGGACTACAAACGCTTGGGGTAGGATGAGAGATGACCGTAATCATCCCTCTGCCAAGGTGTGCTCCAGGCAAAAACATTCTGACAAGCAGGCAGAGACCAAAAGTAAAAGTCCTGTGCAATTTGCTCATTTAAAAATATATCCCCCGTCAATTTATTCTGCCATCTGTTAGTGAGGTCAAGCATCAATCCGAAATCTAGGCAAGCCACCAGCCCTCATGGGTGAGGCGCCCTGCTTTCTGCAGCCAGCAGTGCACAAGTGTTTGATGGGCCCAGGATCTCAGCCAGCTTCCTTTGGCTCTCCAGCGAAAGTGACGTGGAGCATTTGGAGCACGGCTGACCAGGGACAGCCTTAGGCACAGTGCAAACCCAGGCACAAATGTGGATCTCTAGATCTGGAGCAGGATGCTGTTAGAGGTTTTGGCCCCTTCTCCACACCTCCCAACAGCAGTTCTGTAGCCTTGGAAAAGGCCACTAGAGCATCCAAGGATCCCTCCTAAAAATAAGAAGAACCACCAGAGATGAGAACACCCACCAGAAAGATGGGCAGAAAGCCAGCAATCAAGACAGAGTATCTCCCAACACCTCGTCGGATGTCAGACCAAGGTCAATCCTCCCCCCATCTGGCAGCTGAGACCTCTCTTCTAGATAAAGCGTTGCTCAGCTTCACGTGCTTGGTGGCCACCAAGGTACGAGAACTTTGCAGCCGATAGGAAACACATTGTTCCGGCACCATGCTCTCTCCGACCCATTCCAAAAGTAAGGAAACGGTCAAGCTGAAAACATGCCAGTGGTCTATCGATTTAGTACAGACAACACTTCCGAACGGAAAAACTTCCAGGCTGAAGTCACACACAGTCTTTAACCTAGCCTCTCAGACAGACTATTTCATTTATAGCAGGATACGCTTCCTGCCATAAAACATCCATATGCAGAAAATATTACAAACTTCCTCCAAAATCTATATTTAAATTGGAGTGATAGCGCACTGCTGATATCACTGCTGATACTCACTGCTCATCACTGACTTTTTAAGCGAGCTGGAGGTTCAGATGCTTTAGCACAGCTTTCTGTTACTTTATCTGCAAGTTTTCCTCCATCACCAGCCGAATGCTCGTCCAGGAGAGCCGCCAAGACAGACACCACCTGTCCTGGTGACTCATGTCCGTGAACTGGATGCGATCTAAGGAGCGTGAATCATCGAGAGGAGCTATTTAAACCACGTCCAGCATTTTGATAAGAAAAGCATATCACCTTCATCGACCTGGAAGGCTGTTTTACAGCAGAGAGCATGGGAGGATCCATCAGGCAAAGAGCCAAGTCGTCTCTCTACAAAAGCTTCCCGATGATTGCTTTGGTGACCGCAGGGACAACTGCAGGGACAGGAACGACAGTCCCGTCCAAGTGACACAGTTCCCCCGCTCACCTGCATGGACAAGTTATCTCCAGCCTGTTCTTTTCTCAGCCAACGCAGTAGAACTAGAGAGGTCTACAGTCTCCTTAGGCAGAACCAGGAAAACCCTCTTTCCTGTGAGATGCTCTTGGCCCAGTGAACAATAAAGCACTGTTAAATCGAAAATACCGAACCCACCTGGCTGTGGGAACAGGGACCTGAGCGCTAGTTTTACTCCTGGAATTCCTTGTAATGAACAAGAACGAACCCCTCAAATATCTGTGACTGAAATTTTAGGATAATTCGATTATCCACAGAACACCAATGCCATAATGGTGGTGTTTGGGGCTAATACACTATTTTTCAGCACGGCCTCCCTCATCAATGAACACATCGAGGTCCACAGGGTGAGCCTGACAGATAAGCGTGCTGAGCCTTGTCTTCCGCAGAGCATGTTCTCCGTGTCTCCTAGTACTTCAGATATAACACTCTCGGGGTTGGGGCGGGGGGGAGGAGGAGAAAGGCAACACTACTACCATTTCTATGACTATGACCTTTAAATGTTTAACTAGCAATCCATTCTTTGCAGTCAAGATAAAGCAGCAGGTGATTAGCTTCACTATGCCCCTGTGGTGCAATAATTCAACTAGACACTTTAACAGCCTTCAGTTTTGTCTGGGGTCTGCTTGCTCAAGCCATAGACCCCGAGCTACTATTTTGTTTTGCCTCACAAGCTAAGCAGGGTCAGTCCAGGTCAGTTCTGGATGGAAGGAGAAGTCTCCTAGAGAATCCCAGATGCTCCAAGAAATGAGGCTGATGCTTCCAGAGGAGGCATCACGAACAAGAGCTCCGGGAGAAGGTCTGGAGCTTGTGCCTGGTTACAAGCTGCAAACTTTTAGTGAGCTACGGTGGAGACCCTGACCTCTCCTACTCGCTGATCTCAGGATACACGTATTTCACTTGCTCAGGCTACCTGCTATCCTCCAGCTAAATCGGACACACCAGTCTTCATTTTCTGATGTAGTTGCTGTGAATACACCTCGGGGACTGTCTCACATCTCCAGAAACGGCTTCAATGTGGTGGTTTGTGAACACCTACCCACCTTCACCTTCTGCCTGATCCACTCCTCAGCCGGTGTCATGGTATCAGGAAATTCCTGGAGCAGCTGAGTAGAGTTTCCTGTGTAATTGTAACACACAACTTCATTCAACCACACTTGGATTTTAGAAGTTCTACAGGAAAGTATCTGCAGGCTTGAACTGCGTTCTTGATAGCCAAGGCTCTTCCCCCTCCTCCAGAGTAGTATCTTTTCCCCCAACAGCTTGATAAGCAATTCTGAAAGGAAAAACACATTTCCCTCCTCCCCATCGCTGAGTCAGCATTGGCAAAAGCAAACTCCCAGAGCATGCATGTCCCCTGCTGACCTCTGGACCTCTAAAATCCTTTCACTTTCCCTCAGCACTCGAGTTCTCCAAGCCCGGGCACAGGCACCATGTACTCGAGTTGCCCTCGTGCTCGCAGGACTAGCCCCTCATTTCTGCTCACAGTCCAGAGGGTTACCAGAAGACAAAGATAAAGTCGCGGGAAGGGTAAATGTTCGTTCCAGCAACCCATGGCCAAATACACTTGCCGAGAATCAAACTACACACAGTACCTCCTGTCCTAAGTCTGCACCGTGGGGCACGCAGGTTGAGTTTAAAAATTTACTTCTGTAAATTTTAGCTTAAAAATTACCTTTCGTCACCCTTTACTGACCATTTCATAAGGCTTAGCAATCTGTTACTGGCTGCAAGCTAATAGGTAAGTGCTTTACCTCAAACAACATCTGCTCATGGGTTTTGATCCAGAGATCCTGGGTTCAAACTCCACTGCTGAGGTCCCTCCATTAGCATTGTACAGTCACAACAATTAAGAAAAAACAAATTACAAGCTTTCACAGCGAAAAATGAAGCATTTTTGTTTTACAGAAGGCAGTTCAATCAAAGCCTTTTATTAAATATTCTTCCACTTCTTAAACCAAGTGTTCTGCGCTATGGAAAGGGTTATTTTGGTCTCATACCTACCCCGGCTGTATTTACAAGGCCATGTTTAGTATGATATGTTTTTTTAATCCAGGATTGGACTCGCCAAGAGTCTTATCAACACATCAGTCAGGGGTTTGCAAGGAAAATATTTGTACCGTGAACTCCAGCATGTATGCACGTAGCTTCATTAACACAAACACATTCATGCCAGTAAAAACTGCATTTTCACTACGCGTTGCACTGCTGTTCTCAGAAGTGTTAAAGCTGGGTTACTGCTTAAGGGGTCTAATACTGTCCCTGGTCTAAAAATGTCCCTGGGTCCCCCGTGACACAGGGAAGCCCTAATGAGAGTTTTCCAACACTGTGTTGCAAAAAGACTCCAGGCCCAGCTACAGCAGGAAGATTTATGTCAAAGACATCTGTACCCATATGAATGGGATATGTTTAGTTTTGCAGGGCTAAAAAACTAGAACTGTGGTCTCGTAACAGAAAGTGTATCGAGACAAAAGAAATTCATCTTACACAGCAATAAGATAAGCTGGCAAAAAATAAAAGCAGGTAAAGTCATGTATCAACCGCGTGACTGGAAAGCAAGAAAGATGCAATCTCTTTGGCTTCCACTTAAGTCCAAAATCTCATATTTCTTTCTAAGAAGGCCTTAAACCGAGACTCTTATCTGCCATTATAATCTTGTAATTTGGTTCGCACAATAACAGTAAAGGCACAGCATGTAGGCATCACGATCTCTTTCTCTTTCCAGCTCTTCTAAAATCACTTTCAAGGCTTCAGCTTCTCACACTCGACAAGAAAAACCTGGTGAGTCACCACAAGCAACCAAAACACCCAAATACCTGTGACCTGTGCAGAGCAGAGAAGCTCTTCTACCTATAAGATTTCAACTCCCCAGCAGACACCAGCCAATTGTGTGATGGGATTAATGCCTTCAAAACTGGAACTGGTGACTTCTGGAGCTTTCTGCTGAAACAAGGTACGTCACAGGCATCTCAAGCGGAGGTTTACAGTGGGGAAAAGGCAGAATAAAGTATATGTTTAACAGCTGGGCTAGGAGAGGCCATAAACCTTTCCTTTTAAAAAGCAATGCAATCTCCACACCGCATCCCACGTCCCAGGAGTGTGGGAGCAGATACATCCCTGGCACGGCAGTCTGGGCTTGGTACGCTGTAGCTGGAGCAGGTCTTGCCTCTGGTGGGTAAGACGTAAAAACCACTGTCAGCCTGGAAAAGACATGGATTGTGCTCTTGTTCGCTCAGCACATGGGAGATGGTCCTTTCCTTCAAGGCACGTGAGTGACTGACGTTGGGTCAATTAGTTCTCTATTAACATGCAGCCAGGGACCTGGTAACGAGAACATTTTTTTTTTCTCCTTCTTGATTTGATAGAAGAGACATCGAAACATGTTTTAATCTGCAACACAGACTGATAAAACCAGCTGCCCAACAGACAGTCTCTTTCACGAAGGCTTAATTCTCCTCGGAGAGCTCGAGAACAGCTTTACTGCCCGCCAGATAAGTCATGTTTACAGCAGATCCTCAGAGCTGCTCAGCCTCCTGGATGAATTTAGAAATCAGACCAGAGGGTAGATTTGCAGAGCAGTAATTAGCACAGGAGCCGATGGAGAAGCAATGGAGAAGAATAATTTAGTCTGTGTCAACATAAGGTCAAAGTCCAGGGGGCTCGTCTGAACTTCTGGGCAGCTCATGGGGAGAAAGGCAGGGAAGGATGAAACGAGGGGGATCTGCACTCCAAAACCCCAACTGCTCCCCACAGACCAGCTTAAGCAGCCCTAATCAGCTTTGCAAATCTTCTTCCTTCCCATTTCAGGGATTTTTTTATTTTGTGTTTAAAAAAAAAAGGAGGCAGTGAGCACCCCTGACAGGCAGCGCTGCCACGTCGCCACAGTGACTCTCACAGCCCACGGTCTGTTGGCCGGCAGAGTATTTCCCCACTGCTGCCTTTCTGCTAATGAGTCAGCAAGTGCCTTAACTTAAATACCACGCCACCATCTTGATTAGGCTTGTTACTGTGCAACTGTACCCCAGGGCAGAGCAGATGGGAGAGCTCCCGCTGGAACCAGGTGGATTCAACCCGCTATCCTCTAAAGCCACTTCCAGAAAAAGCCAATGCGGGTAACTCCAGCCACCATTTGTGCAGAGGTCAGCATCCCTGTTTCCATCTGGGATGGACTGCATCAGCATTGAAACCAAACAGAGAAATCGTTAGGCAAAGACAAAAGATGTAAATATGAGACACAGATATAGGCAGACTTGCTTAAAACCAAAACTTAGGTCAGAGGAAAGCCAGGAACCATCAGGCTCCTTCTGGCTTCTCCTGACTCGAAGAGACCTGAGAATCTGTCAAACAAGTTTCTGTAGGGCTGGTTTATTTGTTCTTCTCTCCGTTCCCAGGAACTAAGCATCTTCTTGTTTTTTAAGTCAGTAAGAAGCTATTATGGGCATTCTGGCTACAAACAAAAAGCAGGACCAGTAGCGTCAATACTGACACATACTCCTCCAATTACTCCTAGTGTGTTCCTACTCCTGTAATTAAATTCGTGAGAACAAGTCCCAGAGTATACACAATGTACACTCAAGAGCACAGAAACTAGCAAAAGGATTCATTTACCTTATGTAAATAGACAGCTGAGGTACCCGTATTCCTAAAAACCCTCATACATAAAACAACACATGCAGATTCCCAGGAGAGCTAAACACAGTCACGGACAGATCAACTAAGAGGTGGACGGGTCTTCTTGCCATGAGTATTTAGTGACTTTCTAAAAATGGAGAATGTGCATTAATTTGGGAAGTAAAAAGCAGTTCAAGAAATAACAACACAAGCAAAAGGAAGAGGCTAGACCCAACCCTTTGCAATGTCCAACCTGCCCCTGCCCCCTCTCCCATTTTCCAAGGCATTTCCCACCCCTATCTGAGCCTGGTCGAGACAAGCTACTGCAAGTGGGACCCAGGAGACAGTCTGGGTACTGCTCCCATTTCATGGAGGCACAGCAATTCCTGAAAAAAAAGCAGGGCTAAGAATAAATCCCAGTGGCCAGAATAAGTACTTGAACTAAGTAGTAGGCACACGTAAGAAGAATTATTAGGTCTCACACTGTAACAGCACCTTGAATCACAATGATGTCCTATTTGCTATCCGCGTATGCCTTTAAGTCAATGATAAAAGTTCACCTGGCACAGAAACATACCATGCAGGGTTCCACCTGCAGTGTTTTATGTCTAGCCATTCCTAATTCCCTTGTGTTAATCCAAAAATTAGCTACTTTGGTGCAAAAAGACGGAGGAGTCCTGCAGTGTCTCCAAGTTAGGGGCTGACAAGCAATTCGCCAGGCTGGGTCTGCCCCACTATGTCCAGTAAGTTTAGGAGACACACTCGACACGTGAGTGAGTCAGTGATCACAGGAACGCTAACAGCAGGTAACCTCATCTCCAAGAACTCCTTTTTATTGAGAACTTGTGATCTGAACGCTCAAAAATCAAGGCAAGCGTTACAGGAATCGATGCTGGTGTTGCTGTGAGAGCCGGCCTGCAAACGCTGCTGGACAAGGTGCGCTGGAGGGGCAGACGGGCTGTTCCAGGGAGTCCTGTCCGCAGGTGGGCCAAAAGGGCCAGCAAAGGACCCCGCAGGGACTACGCCATGAAGGGCAGGGCTGTTACTACCAGCAGTAAATGGACAAAGGCAACTACAAGGAGCATCAGGACGAAGTGAGAGGGAAAGGAAGAGTGCCTTCAAAGCACAAAGCATCCCATGACAGGTCTGTTTTGTCCTCCTGTTTTCCACATAAAATGACTATGCGTCAACCAGACTCTTCTGCATGGCAGATTCCCTCCTCTTGAGGCTACAGAAGATTTAGCAATAGATTTTCATAACTTACACCACACAGTGCATACTCTGGTATAGGCACATTCAGTACTGGTGTCAGGGACCTGCTAGGAAGTCCCATACCACTGCCCTTCACAGAATCACAGGGTTGGCAGGGACCTCTGGAGATCATCTAGTCCAACCCCCTGCCAGAGCAGGGCCACCTTAGAGCAGGGGGCACAGGAACCCATCCAGGCGGGTTTGGAATGTCTCCAGAGACGGAGACTCCACCACCTCCCTGGGCAGCCTGTGCCAGGGCTCTGCCACCCTCAAGGTAAAGAAGTTCCTCCTCATGTTTAGGTGGAACTTCCTGTGCTCAAGTTTGTGCCCATCACCTCTTGCCCTTACCACGTCCTTTTGTAGAACCTGGCTTTCAAGACCAAATACAGGCAGTACCACAAGCATTTTTGCTGTGCTCCACATGCCTTTGCCTTCCTCTTGTTGGAAGCAACACCATCACATCATTTGACCTACAGGGATACCCATACCGTCAGTTCACAAGCAGATACTTCCATTTAATGCTGACTTCGGTGCTGGCTTCTCTGCTTGGGACCATATCTCCGGTGCAAAAAGATTGTTAACCAAATTTATTTGCACAAGCCTTTGGAGAGCTTTGAAGGCAGAGCAATATTCAGTCACCACCAGCGTGGTCCCAGTTAAACTACAAAGTACAGCTAAGGACCCTTCAGCCTCACTTCATCTCCCAAATCACCGATTTCCTGATAGGTCATTAATGCGCGTAAAACAAAGAAAAGATAGCAAAGCCATAATTGTCATTCCCATCCAAACACAGCTTCTATTTGGTGGTCCTGCATCCCAATTGTGAGAATTCATCTGAGATCACTGGGGAAACAAACAGATGGAAATGCTAGTTCCCAGCTCGAGGTGTTTATTTCCATGATGAAAAGGGTCCCTCCAGGCCTGGCTCAGACACAAACTACAGGAGGTGAGGAACATCCTGGCTAATGCCCAGGGATCTGCCCGCATTCACTGCATGCTCCCTCGTACATTTGCCTACAGTATCTCTTATTTCACAACAGGTCCTCCTATTCATACAAACCTCATTCAACCTTCGTTTGCCAAGGACAAACGAAACTGCACAGAACACCACGGTGCTCCCAACCAGCTACGGCACAGCTCTGCCTGTATCTCTCTTGTTGTAGAAGAGACACAAGGCGACCAGCTCACGTGAGCAGCTGGGGAAACCAGTCACCCCCCCTGGCATCCAGCGCAGGCTGCAGGTCTTGGAGGGACCATTTCAGCTGGAAACCTCCAGCTGCCAAACGGGGAAACAGGCCTGAGAGCGAGAGGCTGGAAAAAGGCAAGGGGGTTTCACAACAGCCCTGTGTGGCCCGAGAGCACCAGGGCTCACCACCGAGAGCGACTGTGCTGCGTGTTCAGGATTATTGATTATCCTCTCCTAATCCCATGATTGACTGCCCAGGGTGAAAGAAAAAAAAAATGTTCATATTATGTACAGATAGCTAGCTATTTAAAATCATTAACAGAGATTTATATCTCAGCACTAGTCTTCTGTTCTCTGGGGAAACCAGACAGCTGCATAGCAAGAGACTGAAAGCTACAATAAAATGAAGAAATGAGCTTCAATAAATCATTAAGCTAAAGCTCATCATGTTTATCTGCAATGTCATGTCCCCACAATCTACCAAAGCAGATGTGTAACTTTTTGTTTTTCTTTTATCAACTATTAAACTGTCATGTAGCTATTACAGAAGATTGAAACTTCTTTTTATAAACACTGAGCATCAGGGATTGCAGTTTCTTGTTGTGGAAGGGATACTTGCGCACCAAACCATGTTGTGCAAGTGGAAGTGGATATAAAATATATGGAAATAAGCGTTTGAAGGAGAGGCTGTTCACCTTCTGCCAGTGCTCTGGAAGCTAGACGCGTCCAAAATTTCATTAACAAAGCAGCTCTGTGGGATTACTGTCACCAGTTCTGCTCCATCTTCCCCCATTTCATCTTCTTCCGGTACACCTCATCCCTACATTTCCAAGCACACTGTATACATAACAAGGCAAAGGCAGCACCAGAGCTGGTCCGAGCCCCCTCAGCAATACAGGGAAAGTCCTGTGCGGACGTGGCACTTCTGCACAGGGAGGTCAGAAGGAAACACACCCGTTCTAAGAGCAGAAGGAGGTTTCAGGGTCAGCAGTCGCTTTCCCACACTCTCCCTTGCAAGCAGCACTGCTCCTTCCCCAGCTAGCCCTTCTCTCCCTCCCAAGCCCTGGAATCGCCAGGGAGATGGGAAGCGCCAGGGCTGGGGCACCGCTCCGCGGAAGCAAGGGCGGAGAAAGGAAAAGAGACATCCCACCAGGGCAGCCACCGCAGGGACAAGCTGATGGCAGATGCTGTGGCCCCGACGTCGTCCTCAGGCGGCTGGGGCAGGTGGGGTAGAGGGGGGAGCTGCGGCCCCAGGAGACACGTTGCCATCTCCCGAAGACTCAGCGGTGACCGAGGAAGCGCAGCATCACCAGCGATGTGTCTGCGCGACCTCTCTCTTGAAAGCTCAGAGCTCTTCCCGCTCCGGGTGGCTCCATAAACACTGCTGACATTTTCCAGCCTTGCACCGTAACGCACTGCGGACACAGGCCCTTCACCTCGCCCTCCGGAGCTCAACGACAGCCACCAGCACAGAGGCAGGAGAAATCAGCCTTACAGGTATTTCAGGGATCCAAATATTATTTTTAAAACCTTGTTTCCTTTTTTCAGAAGAAGAATAGAGGGGAAAGCTCTCTGCTCCCTCAGGCCTGACATCCAAAAAATTAGCATTTGTTTGTTTTACAGAACAAGACTTGCTCTATCCAATTTAGACCCAATCTGTTAATCTACAAACAAAAGCAAATAAATACTGAAATTATGACTTAGGGGGATTTCAAGAGGCCTATACCTTACTGTGTTTTTTTGAGGTATTACGAACAGAATCTCGTGATTATTCTACTGTATTTCCTGCTGGCACAAACGCAAAATGCGAAGCCGCTGTGCTGCTTTTGTCTGCTGCCGCTGCTCTAAAGCGTAACTACACGTTCAATCCAGCCGGGGAGGGCCGCTCTTTAAAAGCTAATTTGAAGCCTGATTTCCAAAATCCCGACTGTACGAGTCTGCAAGCAAATCCCTCTACTGTTCCCTGCAAGCCCTCAAATTCCTGCTATGCTCAAATCCTTGAAGGCCACCAAATTAACAAGCTCCAGCCCACATGACTCAGGTTCACCGAAGTTCAACCCCAGCTTATGTAAGAGACAGAACTGGTGTGTTTGCCTTGAAAAAATCCCCACCAAGATAAACACTAGGGTCAGCAAACCTGCTGTGCGATATTGAACGAGAAAAAGCTGGGGACCTTAACAGGATCTGCAGCCTAAAACTGCTCCTGAAGGCAACAAAGATGACATGATCATTCTGACAGCTGTGACAAAGTAGGTTTCATTTGCCCGAGAGCCAGCCATGTTCATTTAACTGCAATTACTGGCACATCCTGATCCCCACGCCGGAGAACCCACCCGGCCAGCCATCCAGCTAAACAAAGCATCTCCCACCCATCAACCTGTTTAAACGGCTCTTCCATAACAACACCAAGCCTTCAAAACCAACCATTTGTTAATACGCCCCAATAGCTTCTTCAGGTGTCTGTCGTGGCTCCCTCAGCTCTTTTTCAACCAGCGGAAGAGAACGTGGTGGCGATGCTCTAAACCCTGCACCGAACATGGTGCTCGCAGGAGAATGGGCTATTTAGAGATGTTCACTGTGGTCTAAGCCAGGAGATTCGAAAATTCTTTCATCCAGCCTGAAATATTATTTTGAAAGACTAAACATATAAATTAACTCTTTTTTTGTAACGTGTCTTTATGCCTGAGAACATGGCTGGACTTTGGGATCTTTAGAGCAAAATCCTGCACACGTATCTACAATTGCGTAAGAACCCTTTCCTTATCCCCTTATACTTCAGCCCCACCAAAGAAGAAAGCTTCAGTCAATTATACACGCACCATTTCAACATATTTAGATGGTGAGCTAATTTAAAGGAAAAAAAAAAAAAAGCAACCCTCTGGGACGTGGCCATCAGCTTCCTTGAAAATTCCTAGATAACACACCCACAGCGTGTCTAATCCATTTAGTCACACCACAAAACATCCCTCGTTTTTCTTCCAGACGCACTTTATTTATTCCTGAGCGGGACTTTACAAGCCTATGTGTTCCGTAGGCGGGAATGCAGGAGCCCTCATCCATCCGTCCCTCTGTCCGTTTGCTGTTGAGGCACCAGCTGCCGGCAGTAACAGGTGTTTTCTGGTTTTCTTCTCAAGAGAAATTCCCAGGCGCTATCTCCCGTGGAATGCAAAAAAACCCAGCGCGGCACGTAGGGCCCGACACGGAGCCGCATTCCTCTGCGAGCCAGCAGGCAAGGCGCCCTCCGCCGCAGCCCCACCAGCTCAGATGCTTTCCTGGGGAGTCAGCGGCGTTTGGGTATACGCACTCAGAAAATTCAGCCACATCATCACCTCAATGGCACTTTAGCCCGCTTTTTTTTTTTTTTTTTTTTGCAAGGAAAAGCTGGTTTGTCAAGAGCTGCAGAGCACAGTATATTTGCACAGTGCAACATCAACTCACTCTCAGGCCACCATCGGCTGAGGCTGAAGACTCTGCCCTGGCAGTAGCTATCTTCTATTCAATGTTTCTATGCAGGGAAAATCTTCAGAAGTTATTTTCAATAACTTCTTTTTTTTTCTTTTCAAACCCCACAGTGAGCCAAAATAGCTCAAATTTCTGAGAATAAGACACGCAGGAGAAAAAAATGAAAATATCGGGATTAAGAAAAACAAGTGGTGAAGACAAGGAAAAACACGGAGATGGATTTTTGATTAAAAACTGCGAAATAGCCCGTGACCAAAGCAAACATCCAGGCGACATGCCACCAACATCTTCTGAGGAATACTTAGCAGCGAGGCATCACACAACTGAATGCAAATTTAAAAATGAAATCAAGTTTGTTTCTCATCTTCAAAGGCTTCTAAATGCGTTAACCTCTACTTGCTCTGCATATGCGTGTTAACCTCTACTTGCTCTGTGTAGCCCTGCATATGCACAGTGAATTAAGCTAAACATGGGCTTAACTGGCGGATTCCAGCTTATATCATTCCTATGTGGAGTCATTCTCAACCTGTTGTACACTGGGCATTTTTAGGCAGCTGTTTTCTCAGGGTGGAAACGGAAGACAAACTCTGAATGGGATTGTGATAGGAGCAATAATGCAGCCACCCAAAATCTAGCCATGTTGCCTGTGTTTACAATGTAAAAAGTTATGTTTATCCTGATAAATACAGCTTTTGAAAAGGTTATTCCCTCCCCTTCTGCAAACAGAAAAGGTTAACTTCATCATCTGCTACGCACATATCAAACTACCATGCAAAGGAAGGAGCTGCAAAGCCCTGTGCTCCTCTGACCAAAGGACCTGTCAGAGCATCCCAGCAAAATGCCCAGAAAAACCTCCTCAAGTCGTACTAACCTACCTCAAACCCCTCTGCCGCAGCCTGCTTAGTGAGGAGACTTAATTTTGAAGCAAGCCTCTGAGGTATGGGTTTATGAACAAGTCCTCAGATCAGTAAATTCAGAGGTGAAACTCGGCTTAGCTTTTCATTTAGCGCAGTCATTAAAAGCAAAGTGACAGGAGAATTCCCTCCCCCGCCTGCTTTCAGATTAATCCCACCAACACAGATAAATCACAAAAATTTACTTATTCAGTCGTAAGTGACGGCTGCGCTGCTGAGAGCTGACTCCAGCTAGTATTCACCCTTATTCCTTGAATTTTTATTTTTTTAAATATAGTGCAGGATTCCAAGAGGGACATCAGGACTGTAACGTTCAGTACAGCAGCGTTCCCAGGCTAAACTGCTGCCTATGAGGTGTGTCAGCAAAGTTCGGAACAAGCATTTCATACACGGGCAGGCAAGATGCTCGACTTGTAAGAGGTCATTTCAGCAAAGCCCAGCGATGCGGGAGCCAGAACTCCTTTGGCAGTTGCCTGGCAACGCTCTGTTATCTTATATTCATTCATATTATTTTTAATACACTTACACTTACCCCCAGGTCTCACCCGCGGGTCTCCCCGAAGTGAGTTCAGCATTTTCTGTGGTTGGGGGGGTGTGTGTGTGCGTTTACTTTCTACAAATCTTATGGAAACAATTGAGTTCTGCTGAAAAGAGCATAAAACCGGAGAGCTTTGTGAGAGCAGTTTTTGAAAGGGGCCGTCTGCTCCTTCCAGCCTCAGTTTTGCATCACAACGTGCATTTTGGCAGGCTGCTTCTCAACAAGTACCTCTCACGGCTGCTACCTTTCGCCAGCACCCAGCCAGACACTCAGCACATTTCACGAAGAGATGGGCTGCACAGACTCTATTAGCTAAAAATATCAGTTAATGGGAAGCTATTGCAATATTAAAAGCATTTTTATGCCTAAGAAGCATTCAAGTTTATTCCCTCAAAAACACGGCAAACTTAAAATTCAAGAGGACCTTGATTTGCCACTAGGTTTTCCAAATTAAAGAAAAAAAACATTCAATTATTTATTTCTGGGGGGAGAAATCTCCCCCCGTCCCACTTCCCCACTTAAAGGAAAAGAAAACATAATCAGTGTCCACACAAAAAAACACCCTAAAACCCTTTGGGCATGTTTTGAAGAAGCTATTTAGAGTAAGGAACATGGGCATTCTCTATCCTTGTATTTATAATGAGGCTCGACCATCCCCAGGAGCTAAAGCAGAGTGAAAATGGGTCACATATCTAATTAGCACTATTGGAGCGTGAAGCCCAAACATCCCTGAAATGTAATAGATTTTTTTTTTTTAATAACTCCAGCTTCATTAGAATATCCCACAGTCACCTATGTGGGATGCCAGAAGCTTTAAAAAACGGATCTGGCACCGTGCTGCTTTACTACTGGGGAAGGGGAGACAGTGCTTTTGACAAAATCTAATCTATTAGCTAAAAAATGAAGCGATCAGCCAATCAGCCTAGCAGAGCCTGTTCTTTAATCACTTTTTATTATAAAAAAATCCCCACAACCCTGCACGTCAGGCTTTGCTCTCCCCTCTGCTTCCACAGCCTTGCTTCCACCGCCCAGGGATTGCTTTTACTGCGGGCAGGCTCAGCCTCCTGCACCCAGCTCCCAAAATTTCCTTGGCTTCGGGCGAGAGGAATGCCATTGAAGCTGCGGGGAGGCAGCCCAGGGAGGCTGTGAAAGACGCCAGTGAAAACTTCCACATGCAAACCCATGCTTGCTGTGAGCAGGACTCTGCGCTTCATTTCGATCAAAGTCAACAAGCCGTAAACGCCACTCACCCGTGAGGGTTGGGAAGTCACTACAGCCTTCTGGAAAAAAAAAAAAAAGTCAGCGGGGGGAATGAATGGAGCCTGCAGCTGCCTGCTCTACAGCTCGTGTTCCTGTTGCTGCACAGGACTTTTTTTGTACGAGAGATGAGCAGGCAAAAGCGGCACAAAATCCAGAACAAAGCGTTTACTCTGGCCACCCATGAGCACGCTTTTACCCCGCAGGCAGCTGCGTCTTTTGCGGGACTTGGCACGTGAGCACTGCGATGCATCTCCCGCACCGATTTCGCTTTTCTGTTCATTACATCGAGAAGGTTTTTTCCTTTTTTTTCTTTTTGTTTAAGTTCTTTTGTCTCAGTGGAAAACAAGGCACACCACTGCACGTGAGTGAAACACACAGCATTTTATTTGGTTTTATCTAGTAACTCCCTTATCTGCAAATGCAAACAAAAACAGACACTCAGGCTTTTGATTATAGAGACACGTATAAAAATTTGTATTTTTTTTTTAATGGCGTATCATGGCAGTTCACAAGCCACCAAGCCCTCCCAAACTGCTCGGGTATAATGGAAGTTACAGCTAACGCAGAGCAAACAGCGATGGATGGTCCATGTCGATGATGGCTGGAGACCACTGGTGCAGCGTCTCAAGTCCAGACCTCACTTTATCACTGCGGGGGTAATGGTTGCCACTTTTATTGCTTATATTGATAGAATTTCAATTACACTGAAGAGTAACTTCTGTGGTGTTTTTACCACACTTTCTTCTGTAACAAAACTCACTCTCTGTCATTATAATACCAATATTAATGATATGGCTGTAAGGAGACTCAGCCACTCGCAATCTCAGTGGTTCAAACTGTATATTGCTTGACGCACCTACTTTTTTTCTTTTTTTCTACCAAGCAAATTCCCCAGCAATTGGTTAAAGTGGCTGCAGGGGTCCTGAGACTGAGTTTCCCTGAGAAGCTCAGCATCACTGAGGCTCTCCCTCACCAGCTCGCTCCGCACGCATGTCTCAAACTGCGGCCTCATGCTTCAGTATCTAACTGGAAGAGGACCTCTGCTGTGCTTCCCACCATACTGGGACCTCCAGGATGTGAAAACTGCCTTTCCGAGGGTTGAACCCATACACCCAAACCGGCCTCCTTGCTGTCCAAACTGCACATTTGAGGTTTCCCACCCATGGCGATGGACACGGCCCCGTGAGGAGCCAGGAACAGCATCCAGAGCCTTTACCACCAGAAAGCCCCATTTACTATGGAACAGAAATAGCAGAGGGGAGGCTTTCAGTGGAAAATGTGATGAGAATAGAAAGCAAGAGAGTAAAAGCCCTGTCAGCACATTTCATAGACAGTCTTTTTAATGAGGAGATAAACAGATAAAGCCTTCAATCCATGTGTGGAGCTTTTTTTTTTTTAATTTGAAAAGAAGCTAACCAAGCACACGGGATTCAATAGAAAACAAAGACTGAACAAAACATTTTCTGACAAGGCCTAAACAATCTGAAAAATGTCAATTCTAGTGCCACAGAGAAACCAAAGGTTTCCCCGCATTCCCTACCCACCCTATTTATTTTCTTTAATTACCTCTTCCTTTCAGATATCTGGCTGGGCAATGAAGTTAACAAGTACATACAGAAAACAACCCCCAGCTCTGCGCGGGACCTCCAGCTTTGCTGCAGCAGCACTGGAAATCAGAGCAAAGACCGGGAGCAAGCTAACCTTCCCTGCTGCAGACAGACCCAAGCCCCGCAGTTTGGATCCAGACCTCCCCAGATGACAGAGCTCCTTCAGTGTAGCAAGACTTCATCTTTATTACAGAGTTGGCAGCTACAGTATCTGCCACCCTCTACAACCATTTGATGTGCAAAGAAGCTGTCCCGCCAATAACGTGGTAACTGTTTCTTAAATCTGATGCAACACATTTAAATCAGGCGCGTAAATGGAAAGTCAACATTCAAAAGGCAGCCTGAAGCTATTAAGCAACAAGAGAGATTTCTTCATATGAAGATGATTTTAAACACAGAATTTAAAAAAAACATGAGATGGGACCCAGATAAGAAACTTCGCAAAGGAAAGCCCTCTCTTCAGATGCCACGCAGCAACAGCAAAGTGCTCTCCCACCAAGGTTTCTTCCATCGTGACCTGGAACGGTACCCTCAGATGGGCGGTGGCAGCTTATCTTCAGCAGCCTCTCGAATGTCCCCCCTCCTGTTGACACTCAGCCTTTGGGTGGCGTCTTCAAACGAGTTATCTCCCATGCACAAAGAGACAAAAAGCCAGCAGCCTCCAGTGGAAGGCTCCACATCCTCTATGCTATGCTCTCCTGGGTAGCTTGCAATACCTTCAAATTTCATATATGGCATCTTCAAAGATAAATGATTTAGAGGGATTTTCAGTGCAATCAGAATCTGCCCTGCAAGTACCCCCACAGCTTTATCCCTGCTGCTGTAAGAAACTGCATGCACACGGGCCACTATGGACTTTTCCTTAGACAAGGTGATAGACAAACCGCAAATGTAAAAATGGAAACAAAACATGTTTAACATACAAAATCCAGCTAAGACACAATACTACTCTACAGACAATATATCTTCTTGGTTTAAGGTTTTTGTTTCACATATTGCATTTCAGGTTAGCAGAAGAAAACCATATCCTAAAGAGCCAGCCACAAAAACCCATTACGAACACATATACACTTAAATATGAGACACTGCTGCCAGACATTTTCAACAAACTGCAAGCTTACTGCATGTTCAACCATGCTGAATAGTCCCCAGGGATCACTTTTTATGGAAATATTCAAGATGTGTAAGTGTCACCATGTCCTGTAACCTGTTACCCAGGGTGTACACATCATGCAATTCAAAGCACGTAGGTTTTTACTGTGAAGCAGTGAGGTAGGGCTAAAAACTGCCTCCTGCATATAGTTATTAATACAGAAAAGTAGAATTAAATCATTGCCTAACATGTCAGATGAAATAAAGTCTAGGGTGGTTTCTAATTTATAACAGCTGGGCCAAAATTATCTCTAGACATGAAGGGTCACGATCAGAGCAGCGACTATACCGTGGCACAGCTCCAGGGTGGTATTTCGGATTGCCTGGACTGGGTGGCCAGTAGACCCTGGCTCCCTGTACTGCAGAGCCTGTTTGCAGACCCACTGGGACCATGTCCTAACTCGGATGCTGTGCCCGCCTCTGCCTCCAACCGGAGCCAGCAGCCCCGTTCAGCGGGAAGCCCATCTTGCTCCTCGCTCTCTTGAATGAGGATGCCATACTACGTGACTGTGTGCGTCTTCACCGCTGCATAATGCAGTCTGGATACAACCACTCCAGCTCTCCCTTCCTCATCTGGATTTGCCCAGATAGCTAGTTAGAAGGGTATTCTTCCCCAAACGACAGCGTAAGAGAACGTTTGAGTTTGTTTCATGAATTCTTGCTTTCTCGCTTCTATTTTGCATAAGCAAGCTGGGCTAGATTAACAAGAGCGTACTAAGGGAAGCAAGACATTAATCACCGCTCAGGCTTCCAAGTCCACTGAGATTTAAACAGCCTACCCAAAAGTTTTGGGCACAAAAGCTTTCCATTCACACCAGGGAGATCTCATTACAGGAATTCCTATGTGAAATTCTCAGTTTGAACTGAGTAAGAGATCAGATAAGGTAACAAGGGCACAAGACTATTTTCAAAAGTCTCCTCAAAATATGCATGCTCTCTGAACAGATGCAAAAGTTCATATATCTACCTAGGACTACAGACGGATACATCACCTGCACCGGCGATTGCTCCTGAGATCATGGAATAAGCCCAGATAAATGGGAAACAGCACAGTGAAGTACCTACAGCAAGGCCAGCTGCCTAGAGTATCCCAATTTGTTACAACAGTTGGCCAGTCCAACATGAAGTATGATCTTTTTCTTGCCTTTCTTAACTTTTGAAATATACCCTGTACTGCCTTCCTCCAAAATCTTTTTTTTTTTTTTTAATTTGAAAGCGGAGTTTGGTGTTGAGAAACCTGCGTATGCTACTTACTAAATTTTTGAGAAGGAATTCAACAGTTAAGCACTTTTTTTAACCGGGTATTTAATGCAGTGCAGAGCATTCACCTCTCACTCCCATCAATAAAGGAATTTGTTAATGGATTTTGTTTCAGTCCCACTCACTTTCATGCCATACATCTACAGCAAAGAAGTTTCTACACAGATGGCAGATTTCCAGCATTTGCTTTCAGGCTGCTCATCATGAAAAATACAGATATATTCCTTAAATATTATCAGAGCCATAATTCAAAGCCAGAAATAATTACCTTCTCTGGACAACATTCAGCAACCCATTCCCTTTTTCCCCGGCCCGCCAGCTGCCTTCAGCAGAAGCAGCCATATTCCTCCTTTTAACTGTCCGCTCCTTTGTTTCTTGTGGTTTAGTCTTTTCTCTCCTCATCTTTCCTACTCTAGCCCTTTAGAGGGGTTATACAGGGCTCCATCCCAGGCTTTTTGCTCTCTGTACTCTACTCAGCTTCCTCCTAGGGGACCAAACTCCCACTGAAATAATTTTATTGTGATCAGCAGGAGTGCAGCATCCTCAACCCTTGAAAAAACAAATAATAAAAAAAAATCTGCCTTTTCAGTATTCTGAAACATAAACATAGAATAAACAACTTGACATGGATGACTCAGATTAGCTCTCCTTTTCAGTCTTGTTCTCTGCCTTAAACATCCTGGATCGTTTCCATTTTTTGATGATGTTCAGGCATCACTTTAAGTGAAACACTGCCAAAAAAAGGCAGACTCAAAGCACGCTCTAGCCCCATTTCCTGATCGCTGGAGACATGGCCACTGACTGACAGACCCAGCTACAGGGGGCAGCTTTCTGCTTAACCCTTTCTTCAGATCGTTACGTCCAGGCTGTGCTCGTGGATTCCTTCTGCCAAGCAGCAAAGATGTGCTTTTCCCATCCATCCTAGTATTGAAGCTCGTAACTAAGTCGGTGTCTCGGTAATGTTACTATTCCCTTTTTTGATACGTGTCCTGCTGCTTTTTTCAGATTTAGCTTTCCTTCCCCCGGTCTAGCTTTACTGATGCGCTCAAAATAATCGCTCTCCCTCTGGTTTTGCACTTCTTCAGTGCTTCTATCAGGCTTACACAATTTTGACCTCCAAGGACTACACGGTGCTGTTGAAGTGTCAGCTCCAGTCTCAGGTTGGCCAACCCATCTAGATGCCACTGCTCATCTAGTAAATTCACAACATACACCAATGTGATTTTTCTCTAATGAGCTAACTGTTCATCCTGTCACCTACGATGCATGTCCATCTGTCCTCGCAGCTCTTGTGGTCCTCAATCAGTAATTTTCGGTTGTTACCTACCATATTGGCACTGTTCTCATGGTTATACACTAGGAGCGTACGGTGGAAAAAAGTTTTCACCAGGTTCAGCGCTGAACAATCTTGACTCAATACAAGCCAAAGCAACCCTACATTTATTAAAAACTGGCCACAAAATAGCTTAAAATATTCCCAAATATTATTATAATGGAAAGTACTCCCAACTATTTCATAAAAAACACTCCCTGCCCGATTGCTGCTTTTTGCTTTGGAAGTCTGGCACAACAATAGCAGCACTGATACTAGCATACGGAGCAGACTGCAGTATTTTAAAGTTGCCAACAAGTTTAAACAAACAAATTGCAGAAATTAAAGTTTAAGCAAAACTTTCTTCCCAGAAACATATACTGACACTGGATACAAAATATGAAAATGCCAAGCCAATACAAACACCAAAGGAGACAAAACAAAACCAGGCAGGAATTCCATTTTGGCATAAGCGACAACAGTTTTGTGGCTGGATCTGGAAGCAGCCCTTTCGCTTCTGACAAGCGCAGTGTCTGTCCCCCCAGGTAGGCGGCGAAGCCCCCAGCAAGAGCGGGGAGGATGACGCGGGGAGCTGCCCTCCCTCTGCCCAGTGACTCACCCGCCAGACGCTCGCCAGATCTTTTCTGGTGGCGTTTTAATTGTCTCACACTGGGCAGACTGGCAGTTCCCGGGGGCAGCTCTTCCGAGCAAACACTGCGCTGGCAGATTACAGGCTCCACGAGTGGACAAGCCTTGGAGGCAAAAAAACCTGGGTGTGCAACTTCAATGATAGAGACTTGCTTTGATGTGACCTATAAGATTAACCGTAATCCTGCTGTGACTAAATATGTTATTTGCGATCTTCACTGCCTATAAAGGAAACTTTAATGACATCCCTATTTCTTTTTGCTCTTCCAGGCTAGCAAAAGACCGGGCAAAAGATAATACGCGATACATTTACACCCTACTTCATACTAGCCAGTTACTTTTTCCCCTTGTTTGGATGGATGCTGAAGCAAAACTTAAACTATCGAGACATTAATAAAAAAGCAACCTATATATCAAGAGATTAATTAAAAAAGGAATCCGGGCATCCTTGTTAGTACTTCCTCTGAAACAAAACGCATTCCGTAGTCCTCAGCTCCATGCAAACTGTTGCCACGCACTTAGAAAGCGTCTCCATTTGCCCGTGCAGGCACCGCACGGACAGAACAGAGCCCTCTTCTGCACGGAGCCGGAGCCCTTTCAGTTACCTCACAAGAGCCATTCAGATTAAAACGTGCATAACGAAAGCAACTCAATCTTGAAGCACTTCCAAACCAAAAATGCAAAAGCTATGCATCCGAACAGCAAGCTCTGGCTGAAGCAACCCATCGCCCAAAAATGCTGCTTCAAGAGCGTGCAGAATATAGCAACAAATTTTGTGAAGTTATTTTGCTACAGGACACAATCATTTCAGACTGACATTAAATTTGGCCACTGCAGAAGAAGCAGCAAGCAATAAGGCAGGTTACAAATAACGAAATCTTATCTCATGACCTTTTCAATCAGATACTAAACAGCAACTTATCTCAGTGGCAGATCATTGATAGCATTAAGGTTGCTCCATCGGATTCTTTCTACAGTCCAGTCTAATATTACATCAGCAAGTCAAGTGAGGACACAGCCATTTAACTTTCGCCTTTATTTGAGACTTTGCAAAAGAGGAGTGATTTCGTAGGGCTTTTTTCTTTGCTCAGAGGAGGCCTTTATATTCACACGTAACTATGCGTAGCACTCTCAGGCCTAAGTGGTCCAGGACCAGGGCCTCTCAAAGACATTCGCAATGGGCTGTTCTGTGCCATTGCTCGTGCTTAGTAGGGTCTGGGTACTCTGCGTGGGACTAACAGCATCTCAGCTAGATGGTTGCATTTTAACATTCAGTATGCAACAGACTGTGGCTTCTTTAACTCCCTTCTGGCCATATTTTTTAGAATTAACTTCAGAACTTGAGGCAGAGAGTCTCATCTATACATAAACTGGCTTTGCCTCAGCCCAAACGCTACAAGCTGAGAAGTTTTGGATGCGCACAGTTAAGTAGTGGATGCGAAACCACTCACTTCAGGCAGCACTGCACCATTATTCAGAAGCTCTCCACGCAGCAGCGAACACACAGGCTCCTGAGCTGGGTAAAATACTTTTCAACTTAATTGCTTTTCCATTCTACAGATTACCCCAAAGTCATTTGTCCCAGTCTGCATTCCTTCAACTGCTTGCTCATGGTAAGTACCTGCTTACTTAGCTGTCCTCAGTCACGTACGCAGCTCGCCCAGCTCCCTGCTCACGCTCCGCCTCGCCGGCAAGGAAAGCAGCTCCTTCTTGAGCTCCTTTGGAGTAACATCACCCTCACGGCTGAAAGCAAACTCATACAGAAGGTCTGACAGGCCACGAGACCGTTTAGTGGAGGGGAAAACAGCAACCGGGGTAAAAAAGGCTAAACTGCCCGATAAAAACACTTCGCAAGCTTCTAGGAGGAAATCTTTGTTAAGCATTAGAGGCTTTAAGCAATGGGAAATCACATGCCTAAATAACCCTGTGGAGTTGTACCCTCATGCCGAGGCTTGAAGGTACTAACGCTGCAGCGTAACCGTCCTCTTGCGCAAGGGCAGGCTGATCCCGCAACAAAAACCAGTGGTGCCCTGCCCCTGTCTGCAAGGCGGAGGCGCTTTTTCTGATCGCCCAGGTTCCAACAGCCTCACACAAATCTAGCTCAGTGGCTCCTATCAGAAGCTATAGGATTTCCTCCGTATACATTAGACTATTATCTGTTACAGTCAATAACGTGAAATTCGGCACCGTGTTTACAGGAAGGGCACTGGCTGCCCAGCAGGCTGCTCTCCAGCATTCCCAGCAGCCGGAGCGAGGTATAAAATACCAGCAGCTACCCACTTCTGTCCCTGATGAAACTCCCAAGATAGGAAATCCCAGCACCCAAACCTTTGCACTTCATGAAAGTGGAAGGACGATTCATTCATATGCATGCAAAAATTTTATTTCTTTTTTTTTAATTATCAGCCTCACATGGCCATTTTTACCACACCGCCTCAAATAACCTAGACATAGGAATTAAATGCAGTTTCACTTCTCACTTGCTGTTAACTCAACATTAAGTCCTGCTATTAGTCAGATGTAGAAACTTCATTTTTCATATTAGTTCCTGCATCTTCATTCCCATTCACAGCACCCCAGTGGTCACAGCAGCTACATAAGGACCACCAAAGTAGACAGGACATAAAACTCTGGTATGGCTAATACAGCACATCAGGCATTTTATCAAGACTAAACCACAACAGCTACAGCAAAACCCCATCTCTTGTGCCCATTTATCACTGCGTGCGTTTAAGTCTGTTGCAGCCTGTCAAGTATCTGGAAACTCTTCCTGCCATCTGTTTCCTTCCTCCAAGGGTGCCGCAGTTTTCCATCACTGCTCTCTCAAAAGTCTTTATTTTCATGAATCTTAAGGATTACTTTTTAAACCGGCTATGTATTTTGAACCTGCCTGTGTAGATTGTAACAGCTGTCATTTACTTAGATTGATAAAATTCACCTCATCACCTGTCTCCAGCCTCAGAGTCACATACCAAAAAGTAACAAAAAAAAATTTCCCCCACCCTTGCTTAGTGAACTGGTGATATTAAACCCAGTTAGTTAAAATGGCAGAAACACACCGAGCTGTTTCCAGGATGCAGTGAGACTTGCTGCTCCCACAAAAAGCTGTCACACCAATTACTAAACCAATTAACAGCAACTAATCAAGGAGATAGATTTGTAGAAAGACTTGCTTGAGTTTCAGTGCTGAGTGGTACTTTTATTGCTGCCCTTTGAACACCAAAGTTTACAGCGGATCATTAATGGTACCTTTTCTGCAGCGCTGAGGTTCCTGCAGATGAGCATCTGTCTCCTCTCTGTATGTAAATACTGCCCTTTTCCTCACTTCCCACAGAAGGCACTGAAGGATTTTACCATCTCAGGAAACAGGCTGCCCTAAATATTTAAGGATCCTTTTGGAGTTTTACAGCAAATAGCCCTAAATGTACCCAAACATCTACTTGTATTTATAACAAAGTCTAGTTTTTCCATAATGTAGGAAATGCATTACATTGTAAACTGTCAAAAAAAACCCAACTCAGCACCTTAAATTATAACTAATACTCTTGAAGAAACAGTGAATTAAAGATGCAGGTCATTTAAATAATTTAATTTCTGCAGCTACTAGCTTTGATAACCAAAACCTGGGGATGGGCTGGCTACTTAACCATTCATTTTCCATTCTGATTTATATTGCAGCCCTCTTGCAGAAGAAAAGAATGTGGGATTTCTCACAGGAAGCCATTTTCATTTTAAACTTGAGGCTAAATGACTCGTAGTGGAATATTTACATAAAGAATACCACTGCAAAAGGGTCAGCAGAAACGCTATGGTGGTAATATCACATTTGGAAGTAAAGGCTAAAAATCTACTTAGAGTGTACTTTGCAATAGGACCTCAGAAAGCAAAAGGGAACAAAAAGAAAAAAAGATGTCCCGCACCAGGTGCATCTACTGTATTTTGAGAGTTTTTATCATCACGTCTTTACATAATCTCACTGGGAAACACCAGGCCAATCTGACCTACATGTTTTAAATAACCTGCTGCTTCTACTTTATGGAGAAGCTGGTATTAAACCATTAAGCTAATAGCCAGAGCCGGCTACTGTTTGGGTTTTAGTAAGATCTGGCCCCAGCTGATAAAGCACAGTGAGAAAGAGCTTTGCAAATGGAAGCTTTGCGTGAAAACCTGGTCATGGTAATACCAACTCAATTTCCCCTCTTAAAAAAAGGCCATAAAGCCAGCATACTAAGCTGATTTGCTCCATATATTAAAAGATACCAGCACCCACCCATATTCCAGCAGGTTGTGGGAGCAAAGGCATTTACAGCAGAAGGATGTTTCTCAGAAGGGTGCATGCTTTGCTGTTCTCATAAAGAGAGCTGAGCTTTACCCGTTTTCCCCATGTTTTGAAAACTGAGGAGCTACTCAGAATTAAGGACCATGTGCCATACTACCTGCTAAAGCAAAAAAAAAAAAAAAGTTTAAAAAAAAAGCAACAAAACTCAGCACATCTGCCTCCAGAAACAGCAGAAGTGGTTGTAGAAGCCAGAGCTGAAATATTTTTAGTTGTGAAATTGTGCAAGAAAATTGGGAGGGGGGTACGTTGACAGAAAAACCCCACGCATCCTTCACATTAACTCCAAACTGCCAGGCACTGCTTGCCTCCCCTTCTTCCACCCTCACAAGCTCCCCGCTATGAAAGAACGGCTTCAGCGCAGCTGTCCCTCCCCACACATCAGCACCAAGGGGTTCTGTATCCCCAAGGTTGCCACTCCAGCATCACTTCTTTCCCACAAACAGAAAACAGCAGCAATTCACAGCACCACTAAATAGCACACTGGGGTATCTCGGACAAATGAGCACTGGTAGATTGGGAATGCTACAGAGTGCAAGATGACCCCCACAATTTGATCTACGACCACGGGTCTGGCTGAAGCTGCTGCCTTTGTTTATTACATGAAAGGGTTCCGTCTGTTCCGTCCTCAAATTCCCTTCCATCTTCTACCTGGTCTTTCTCCAAAGCAAACACGATCCTGGACAGCAATGCCGAAGATGTTTCCCAAGGGGTTTGTTACGTGGCAGCTCCTGAGAGCTGCATCTGAACAGGCCCAAAGAGACAGCCCTGAGCTGAAGGCTCAACCTTGCTCAATTCCACCATTTTTACAGCAAAGGCTTACCCGCCTACAATGACTGCAGCACAGCGGTAAAAAGGTACTACAATTTAAGAAATTAGCTATCTTCTAGTTTTCTAGCATTTACAGCACATTCAGTTCACATTTTCAGGTTTTCTCCTCAAGAGCCCTGGAATTCTTTTTAATAAAATATTTCATGAGATTCACAAAAAAAAAATTGCAAAATGCTGAATAAATTATTCGAATACAAGCCAAGTAAGACTCCGCATTTGTGGCATCTCACAAAGAAGGCCTTAAAAAAAAAAAGGCTTCTCTAAACCAGCAACCAAGCAGCATAACGCTTTTAACTCCTTAAAGGTAGATGTACTTTGGGGCGAGCTGTGCTGTCTGCACAACCCTAACCATCGCTTGCTGTCTGGATTCCCCTTGAGGAACATAATTAACATCAGGCTAAAACCCTACCTCCAGCATCAGGGAGATAATTGAAATCCAGGCAGTCCCAAGACTCTTCTCAAATTGAGGCGTCGCTAAACCAAAATGTAAAGCTGTGGCGAGATGTTTGTATTAATTATACTAACCAACCACCAAGGGGCTCCTATCTGAGGGCACTTTTCCATGGATAATTCATGGCAGCTTTTGAATGATCGTCCATAATACACTGTGCATTCCTCAACAACACGAACAAGCTGTTAGAGCTACTTCAGGCTTCCAGTATGAAAGTGCAGTGGCTGCTTAACTCCCCAGAGGAATTAATCTCTCAAATATTATCTTCAACGGAGGTTTAGCTTTGACCTTTGTCAAAATGGTTTCATTTCGGGCAAAGTACTGCCTTATAACACCCTCGAGTTATCACCATCCAATGAAGATACCTATGAGTTAATACTCTGAAATTTCAGGCAAAACCATCTTTGAACTAGTTTTAAAAAAATAGCTGTGTTCAACTGCTTTTTGCAATGCCTTCCCTGTCGGGTTTTAACCACTTCGCATTTTTCTCTTGAGGTTCTGCCCAGCAAAGCTTTTTGCAACTCCTCTATATAATATAAACTACACAGAGTATTACACCAATACAGTGGGGAAATACGCCTCCCCTTGTATGAGTAAATCAATTTAATTGACTAGCTACAAAAGTTAATCAATTAGATTAACGGTTGACCTACTTAAAGATAGGGAAAAGTATCTGATACTCATTTTTTAGAAAATAACATGCAATACAGCCCTCACTGTATAAGCAATCTAGACAAAGCAGGCTGAAAGCTAAGGGCACATGCGGTAGTAGCAGGACATTGGGTTGAACGGGATGCAAAAGTTTCCATTTTACACTGAAGCATTTACTTGAACTGTGCAGTAATGGGGGGAAAAAAAAAAAAGCAGTGGGATGAAGGTTTGCCATGAAATACAGGCCGCTACCTGCTCAACACACTGAGTTTTTCCTACAAGGGCAACTTAAATGATCAAAATTTCCCCCCCTGGATTTTCTCAGGGCTCTTCAGGGTTTGGGGTTTAATAAGTAGAGGGGAGAAGCAGCAAACGCCACAATTCCCTGTCCCATGGCCAGGCTTGCTTTGAAAACCTCTCTCAAGATGACAACCTTGTGAACTCCTGTGAGCCTACATTTCACACTGTTACATCTATGCCCTTAATAAGCCATCTATCCTGCAGCAAGCTACAGCAGAAGAGGTTTATCTGCATTCACCCGCTATCTCATCGCTGGGGCTGCTGAGAGCCCCCGCTGCTGTCGTCTGGGGATCAA
The DNA here is from genome assembly GCA_013400135.1 of Rhinoptilus africanus. Classification (NCBI taxonomy): domain Eukaryota; kingdom Metazoa; phylum Chordata; class Aves; order Charadriiformes; family Glareolidae; genus Rhinoptilus; species Rhinoptilus africanus. The sequence goes on along the minus strand of VXBO01001538.1, from coordinate 147,036 downwards.
TTTATTGGACATCCAATTTTCTAACCCACTTTCCCCCTCTTCAACTCACAGCATTTTAGGGACATCCTGTATTAACAGCTGATTGACGCTGTTACTCCAAACTGTTTGCTGCGCTGGGGGAAGGCTGTGGGGCTTTTGTTGTTGCCTTTTTGGTTTTGGAATAAAAAGCTTCATGGGGAGAAACAGTCCGTCAGAAAAAGGTTACGAGTTCACGCTCCACAACAGGGTGGGCAACTGCAGCTAAATCAGCCTCCCCCCAGCACCCCAGCTTCTCAGTCTGCAGTGCGGTTTCACGGCCCCATCACTGGGTTAAGGCAGTGACTACAGAGCAGAAAGCCCATTCAAGCCTTCTGATGAAGTGCCACGCCACTCAAAAAGACCTATTTGTACTGGAAGCTGGAGCAAGAGCAATCCTAATAAGTCATTCCTCCAGCTATTCGTCAATCAACAGACAGCAGACGGGTACAGTGATGAAGGCTGCACTGTCTACTAGGGAAATGTGCTTTCCTTCCATACAATCTGAGCATCGTAATTCTAGCTCGTATCAGACTACGTGTAACATCACGTATAATTAACAAACCTGAAAAGCAGCAAATAATTCTAATTATGAGAAACAACTGAACAAATGATGTCAGGTTTTATGACAAGGCAGTTACGCCAGAGGCAATGCATCAAACAGCTACGTGACATTAAACTTTCTTCTGAAGAAACATTCACCTGCTCGCTATTAATTTACTCATTTGATATTTAAGGACTGGCAGCGCTGAAAAATGTGTCATTCCATTAGACAGATAGCCGTCCTGCCTCAGGGGGAAACGCCGTTACTGCAATGGAAAGAGATTTGAGGCTCGTGTGCCGTCAGCCCGGGTCTGCCCCAAGCAGCTGTTCAGAAACCCTGTGCAGCCATTCCTCAGGAAACCACAGAGCCAACGGCACAGCCAGAAGTTTCCAAAAAATGAAAAGCATCCCGCATCCCTCAAGAGAATGTGGGTAAACAGAGAGGAGAAGGGACAAGGAGGGGAAGCAGAGGGAATAGCTGGAGTCCGGGCCAGCTTCTGCTGAACGTCTCTTGCATGAGGCAGTTCAAGGCGGGAGGACATACCGGGAATGACTCTGCTTTGCAAGGTAAATTAGGACAATTCACTCATGGTTCTTGCAAATATGTACTTTGAAGGTAGTCCAGCATATTTAATTCAATATCTAATATGCACAGAGAAAAATAAATGTATTATCTGTGTACTTATTTGCTCCCAAGAGTATCCTTTCCTTCCAGTTATGCAAAAATAAAGAAAATAAACTGTCATTTTGGCTGACTTATTTTATTCATATTTTCCCAACTTTTCTCCCCACTTCTCCCAAAGGCTTTTCCCGAGAGATACTCTGTCTTAGACGGCTTCAGTTGAATACTTTCCCTTCAGTTCTGGTCCCCCCAGTAAATTCTATGGTCTTTTCACAAGATGTTGTCACACAATTTAGTTCTCAGTCATCTAAACAGTGGCATTGTATAAGGACAGCAGCAGGTCCTTGGGAGGGATTAATTTCACCCTCCACCAACAGCAATTTCAACACCCACAATGCAAGATGAAAGCTAAGAAGCAGAAAAACAAATGCTCGGGGGAACCTGATTACTGGGGAGTCCAACTACTAATGCAGTAAGCGGAGCCTCCTGCCATTTCATTTCGTTGATATATTCGGCGATGGCATATCTTCTCCCTGTCCACAGAGAGCATACTGCTACTCCCTGCTGAACGGGAAGCATGCGAGATAAGAGATCCCGACTATTGGGTTGCAGATTGTACATTAATTCCTAATCCTGACAGGCAAACTGACCACGTTTTTTGCTTTTCTGATGCTTGCATTTGTTTCCTGGCACATACCTATTCCCTAGCTCAGAGGTGTGAAGAAAGCTGGGTTTGATATCGTGAAAGGAGCATGCCAGTACTTCTCAGCCCCTCCCTGACCCCCCTATCTCAAAAGCAGGAGCGTTGCTGGTTGAATGCCATCCCGGCCAGCTGGCCCTCTCAGCACTCTTTACGACTCTCTCATATCTTTGCGTGACCTTCACGGTGCTAACCAAGCGCAGAGAGGACCAGGCAAACGACTCAAGGAAGAACACTAATAATATCCCAGACTTGCATTAGTCACAGGACTACAAGCCCTGCCGAGAGCACGTTGCGTGGCAGCCCTCCTTCTCCAGCTCAAAGGCATCTATCTGCGCATCAAGTAAGCTTAAACTCTTTCATTCGGGTTATTTTCAAATGGCAGTGAAGAAATACAGATCTCTACCGTTGGGTATTGTCCCATGACCAAACCGGAGTATTAGGAGGCGGCTCACTGATCCCAATCAGCAGTGGCATGCTCCACCATTCAATAGCTTCCTTGTGCCAGTGCACCACCACATCAAAGCTCTGCCACACTGGGTCATCCTCCCGGGATTTACTGAACCCAGGCTTCCTCTCACCAGTTTGTCAGAAGACTTGGCCGAGGAATGTACTTGCCCAGTCCTTCCCTTGGAAAGACACTCCCCACAGACATGGAAACCAAGCCACCCAACCTTGATCCTGAGCTAAGGAATACTAGGAGCTACTGGGAACAGTCCACAACTGGATTCAGCTACTTATTTTCCATCTGGTTAAAATAAAATGCAACATTAAGGATGGATGGGGGCTAAAAGGAAGTAAAAGAAAATAAATTAGAAGTTCCTGGGCCTGAGAGGGTTTCAGGGATTAAAGGGCAAGCAAAACAACTTAAGACGGGGAGAAGCTGACAAATGGATACAAAACACAGCATGAAAACCAACTGTCCCGCTAATGTGAATGCTTGCCTGAAAATGAAATCCTTTCACCACTCACAGAAAAGCTGGTTATGAAAGGAAAAACATCTGTATTTTCCCCTCAGTTTTAAAGCAGCCCCTCACAGAAACGCCGGTGCATTTCCCAAGCATACCCAGCTTTGGTGCTCTTTTAATAACCTGCAACAAAGCCTCTTGGCCCTCCAGTGACCTGCAGGCAGGCGCCTCGGAGGAACAGGAGTGTGCGGGTTCACGGAGGATGAAAATCCCCTTTTTTCCCCGGCATCCCCAGCAGCTGGTGCTGTGGAAGGGCTGCGGGCAACTGCTGTAGGACATAAATAGGCAACAGCTGTCTGGCCATATGTTCAACAGGATCCAAAGGGTTAAACTCTGTCACCATCCAAAACTCCTCCACATGGAGCTGCCTGGCCCCAGGGCAATACCCTGCCTGATCCTGCAGCATCCCTGCATCCAGCCTTTGGGACGGGGAAGGGGATGAGAAGGAAAAAGGCTGTGCTGTTCTCAAGGATCAGAGACATTTCTCAAGATTTTGTTTTGAAGACAAAGGCAAGGAAAACCTCCGAGGGAAGTGAAAGCCCATTAGAGAGTGAACTGAAGTAGTCGGGGTGCGCTGAAAGCCATCGCTCCATCCCGTTTGTCATGTGAAGGCGCTAAGGCAACACCGCGTCCGTCAACACTATTTCAGGTCAGCAAATCAAGCGCATTTCTGTGTACAGTGACAGTCCTCTCCACGTACAAGAGACATTTTCTCCTGCTATCGCTGCGCAGCTGGAGGCAGCGCTAAACCCTGGCTGACCTCGCGGCTCACGGAGCACAACCGAGCCTTGCACCCACAGATGCTGGTTCCCCGCTGAAGCTGAAGTTTGGGGCTTTGCCTGGCAGCCTCCTCTTTCCGAGGGGCTGGTTGTGACCCTCCTCCGCCTGCCACCACCATCCACAACACTCCGGTTTCTGTGGAAACCACCTCCCGACTGGGGCACACAAAGGCAGCGGCCCTTTTTGGAAACAAACTCCTCGAGAGGTGTCGAGAGCAACCACAAACAGCAGCTTCACAACAAAATATAAAACACAGCCCCAGCCTGGCCTTCCTGTCAGCCACGAGCACAAGAAAAGGAGCATTTTGGGGGAATCCTCTCAGACTGGGGTGAGACAGACTGACCGGGAATACAAATATAGCAGTGTACAGAGTGTCACAGGGGCAGAATGGAGCCTAAAGTGGTTTTTAAATTGTGAACTTTAATCCTTCCAACCCTGCTGCAAGGACGGCTTATTTGCTGCTGTTTGTTGAAGTTGACCCAGCCCTTCCCACGGGGCTGGGATGGGGCAGACAGAGCCGCTGCCACAGCGCCCTGCATCTACCCAGGGCCACTTACCATCCCAAATAGTTTGCATTCTACATCTAATGCCAGGAACGCATTCCTCTCATCGCGCGGCAGTCATGCAAGATTTAACGAAGACACACACCACACCTGAAAAAAAGCGACTGAAAGAAAGGGATGACCAGAGAAGCTGTGGGCCCACTGTTGACCGACACAGGAGCCATGGTGACGGAGGATGCGGAGAAGGCGGAGTTATTGA
>VXBO01001538.1:106671-133267 GCA_013400135.1 Rhinoptilus africanus | reverse complement strand
CTAACTCCCTGTTTTTCCCAAATAAAAAAAAAAAAAAAGAAAGAAATTGCTGAACTTAGCCAGCACATTTTCTCTCTAGATGAGAATGACAAATACAGTTAGTAATGCACTGTGCTGTATTTCTGGTCTTCCAACCGCTTAAAGCCTCTAGTTCCAAAAGGAAGCGTCTCAAATGTCTCCAACTTTAAAAGAAAATGAGTTCCCTCGGTGCCTAGCTCCTTGTAGTGCAAATAAGGACGAAAAGAGAGGAAAGACAGTATGCTCAGAATCCCCCTCTCTATTATTTCCCAAGCTGTTTAGGAAAAATACCTGCTCAGGCTCTACATTTCAGAGCAGCCCAAATTACCCCAGCCACAAGCAAAGGGCTTCTCTCAGGCCAAAGAGCGCCCTGCATCCACGCACTCTTCAGATCTCCTTCTGCTGATCCTCATGACCATTCCTGGAAACTATTATTTGTGCAATCCAAAGCACGGCTCCAAGCACGTCTCTCCAGCCAGAACAACACATGCCTCTCAGTGTTATAAACCACTCTGCACACAGTACGAGGGAATCCATGCAGCTCCAGGGCATTCTGTAAACAAGCAGACATGCTGCATACCAGACAGAAGAATTTAGCAGCATACAAGAACTAGGAATTTAAAATGCATACAGGACATCACTGACTTAATTATGGCAACGATCACAATTTTTTTTTCTTTTTTTAAATGCTTCAGGTTACTTACCCTACTTACTTAGCTTTAAAATGTCAGAACACAGGCACAAAAATGGGTACGAACCACATAAATAAGCAAAGCAGTATGTTTCTGCTTTTCTTCTCTTTGTACAATTTCATGCAAATAACACCTGCAACTTCTTTCTTCTGTTTTTCCACATCTTCTAGACAGCAGAGGACAAACATGCTTAAAGCAACACAGGAAAAAGCACCTGAAGTATTGAACACCTGGGGCAGGGCACCACCTACATTCATCCGTTAAGCCTGATGCAATTTCATCCCTTACACTGTCACAGATTTCTGGCTAAAGAGCAAAGCAGCAGAAACTGGAGGAAAGCTATCTTCAGTTACTCACTGTTATTTTACATGCTCGCTCTCATTTCTAGGGAAGTGGACTGCGGAAAAAAAAAAATAAATCACAAAGCATCACCACAGATGGCAGTTTGGCATCCTCCAGCCAACCTCACACCTGCAGCTTCCACGGTCCCTGCTGCAGCTGCACTTTTGGTCTCCTCTCCTCCCAGCACAGACAAAAGCTGCAAAACACACACATGTTAAGTGACCCGCTACCACCATCTCCTTCATTAATGAAGTAAGTCTGTAGGAAATCAAGATGCAAGCCTCCACCGTTGGCTTCTCTCCCACCGACGCAACTCTGCTTGCCCCATAGGGAGAGATAGTCTTCAGCCAGTTTGGTCAAGATCATTTGCTGTGGGGGTGGGTTGGGGTGGGTTATTTTTAAATCTTAATCTAACAACAGAGGGAGGAAAAAAAGAAAGCGTCCAAAATTGAGAAATTCTGAAGAGAATGTGACAGTTACCAGCACTGTCATGAACCACAGGAGCTCTGTGCTGTACAGGGAGTCGTGAGCCCTGCAAGGACAACAGCGGATCTCTTCACTGCAGTTTTTATTTAGACTTCTGCAGCTCACCACAGCGAAATGGGAGTTACCAGCTCTCTCCACATGTTACCTATTCCTGGCCATGGCTTGGCACAGCTGTTTCCATGAGCACCCTGAGACTCGCATGTTACGGAAGGTGGTATGTATTCCTGCCTGCCCTGGGATGTGGCAAGACAATCCCTCCCCTGTCTGTAAGTTTTATGAAAAAATACACAGATGACAGACACCACCAAACACAATGTCTGTATTTCCTCCAGGACTCAAGTCAAGGAAGGCAATCCAAGCAAGGCTTCTTGTGGTTAAAGATTTTTCTTTTTTTACATATATTTTTATACAAAGACGACGCAGCTGGAGCGTTTTCCAGCACATCTGCAACTCCGCAGCCACTGCCTGTTCCCACGCCTCTCTGCTGGAGGCTGCCAGCAGTAGACTAAGCCCTGACCAGTCCTCCAGAGATAATCACGTTAGATGATCTAATGGTCCTTCTGGTCCTTAAAAAGAAAATTAGCTGTGAATCACTTCGATGCTTTGAAACCCTGGTGTGTTTTCTCCCCGCAGACTGAGACCAGCCACTGCAAGATGAAACTCAAATCAAAGCCAAGTTTTACTTTTGTGGTCAGCAGCACATGGCTGCCGCCATACATATTCAAAACCCAGGCGAAGCAGATGACCAGGGAAGAGGAGTGAAGCCAGACAGGCTGCTCTCTGTCTGTAGGACACAGAGGCATTCAGGTGACTAAGAAACAAAAGGTGAGTAGGCAAGGAGCCTGAGGGGCTTCATGGCCTGATGCTTTCCATATGTAAACCCTAAAACGGTGGTCACCTGTCTGCCACCACTCATTCACTCAACCCTATTTATCAAAGCCCAGGTCTCTCATCAACCAGGCAGAACTTGCCATCTTTGCCTTTTGGACAGGTAACTGGAGTGAATAATTTATCCTCTAATCATGTTTCACCCTAATACTTTAAGGGAAAAAAAAGTGAATTATGCAGATGGCTATTAATAAGGATAACCCAAGAGACTTTTTTTAAGCTGAGAAACTACTTTTTCTCCAAAATCTACCTGTCCAGTTGTCCATACTGAGGTGATTCACTGATATTTAAATCATACGAGGCTGTCGCTGTTTAGTGCTCCCATAGAAACCTTCCCAAACAGATTTAATTAACTGGTAAGTTATATTGAGAACATACCCATCCAACCTAGAGATGCTGTTCCTCACGTTCCTGCCAAAGCAGCTCTGCTCCTACTCTTCCTCCAGCATGACTGAATCTAAAAATAGCCTTATAAAAATATTAAAATGGTTTCCATCATAGCTTAAACTAGTGAGATGGCTTTGACAACTCTTCCCACAAAGCAAACTCCCTGTAGACCTCTTTTAAATATCCTAAAAAGAGTTGCAGCTCTACCTACAGAACTGAAATCTAAAACAAGTTAACAGAAAACAAAAGAGGAGGCAAATTATTACAAGTGAAGAGTTTGTTGCTGCATGGAAAGGTCTTTGTCCAAATATACTGCATTTAAGAAATCTTAATATCGTGTAATTAAAACCTGAAATAATACGGCCAGGGAAGTAGAGCTTTGAAAACAAGGCTTTCAGGATTGTCTAGTTTGACATCTTCTTTACATGGCAGAAACGAGTTTGTCTGCCTTAATCCTTCCTATACAACCACTGAGAAAGGTCTGTATGTGTTATAAGAGCACCTGAGATTTTTAGGGCTCAAGAAGGAGTAACAAAACTGTAGCTAGGCCTAACCCCATTCAAATAATCAAGAATACTGCATCTCTTCACCTCTTGTTATTACCAGTCCTCTTGCAAAACCAGGCTATTCTTCAAGTTACATGTTTCCAAATCATCCGACTTAATGCAAATATGCTGAAAATGCCGCAGGAAACATGTAGTTCCACAGAAAGAAAGGAAAAAGCACGGAAACCCACAGAAGTTGAAAACAAAAAACCACAGGTAAGCCTCTTTCCAATAAAAACAAGCACTGCCCTCTACAAAGGAGAACTAACTGAACCAGACAGGGAAATCTAGACAGACTCACAAAATACTGGAAAACAAGTTACCCCAGACCTTAAAAAAAAAAAAAAAAAAAGGAGGAAGAGGTAAAATCTAGTTGCCTCCAAGATCCTGTGAGCAGGTATCCACCTATTCAGCCCCACTAATGTTTTTTGGAGTAGTTCTGGGCATGCAAAGCAGCATCTGTAGGATCCTAAATAACACTGTTGAAGAAATTAGGTGGCAGGAATTCCAGACCCGACATTTTTAATGTAATCACTCTTCAAGAGTTACGTGGCATCTCATGCTGCATCTCCAAAAGAACAGATAATTAAGTAACTTGCACAAACTTCATAGAAATGAAGACCAGAAGAAATTCTCATTGCTATAAATAGGTCATACAAAACAGATGTGCCTGGCAATGTAGGACATCCAAGTCTTGTGGTCAAACTACCACTTCACACCTCCATCCCAGGGGATGTTCAAACCTATACAATCCAAGACTATTCTCGGAAGTCTTTATTTTATTCTCCTTTAGCTAGAACTAAATCTCCCTTTAACTAGAAATCATTGTGATTATCTAAATTGCTGTTATCACATTGCTTGCTTTAAAAAAACCCCAGAACTCCAAGTTATACTTGGAAATTATAAATTCTGTGCATCTACATACTGAAACTATTGTTCAGGGCAAAATGTGTCATGACAAGAAAGAGATAAAGGAAGAGACACATTTGCCTCGTGTCCCTTCAACCTTTTCTCTCTGTAACTGTTGGAAGCAGTGAATCAAAGGTAAAATGAACTGACTTGCCCCAGTTTGTTTCCATGCAACTTAAAGCTGCATCATTAAAGTTTAATGTTTACTCCCATTGGTCATGAGAAGCTTTTTACATGCTGAGTGCGTTTCATCTAAGAGACCTTTTCTCTTAAAGAAAGAGAGAGAAGAAAGCTATTCATACATCCTTCAGATTCTGTGTGAACTTAGAGGGCACAAATTTTGAGTCCAGCTTCCCGAAAATAACTTGAACCAAACTGGGATTAACTTGAAGTAAAGTGAAGTTAAGCGTTAACTCAAAAACACAGGCCATTTTATCCACAACAATCATGACCTCAAAAACTGAGACTAGAGAGATCAAAATTCTGACCTTTCCCAACAGATTAGGCAACAGTCACAATAGTAGATTAGAGACAAGGAGCTTTGGAAAGGATACTGAATAGCTGTACGTTTTAACCTGACCGTGCTTTAGCCTTCATTAACCAACATCTTCACAGAGCACTGGACAGACTTCTTACCACTCTGGTCCCAAAATCCCAAAAATCCAAAATTCACAATCAGCAGATGGATGGTTGTATGCACTTGTGAAGGGATTAGTTTTTTTCTTGTGAGAGAACCCATTAACTCTAACACAAAGCTTTAACATGAAAGCTCTGTTTTAACAAGTACGTTTGGCTTAAAATACATCTGAACGTTAATCTCAATGACGCTGTGCATGAAGTCACCCTACGGCAGCATCTCAACCACCTTCCTCACTATCTCTATAGATGCATACCAGAAGGCCAGCACTTCCAGCCTAGTTGGGAACATCCACCAAGCTTTTTCTCCCATTCCCAATTTTGGAAGCCATGTTAAATTAGTAAGGTTGTCGACAAAGAAAATTGGGAAGAGCAAAGAGGCTTTTAAAACAGGCACTTCAGAGAGAATAGCTAAAACCCTTGCTAAAATACAGCTTGAAAAACATGGAGTTTGTAGCTCCTACCAAGGCCAGCCTCCAGCTTACAATGAAAGATTAAAATCTCTTAGTCTAAATCAATTATCCATCCTGAATGCACATGGTGCATTAGAACCACACAGTCTGGAGAGGGCTTTGCATCACGGTACATCCCCAGCGACAGCACTCATTTCCCCAGCAGCAAGCTAAATTTCAGCTTAATAGCTCAAACATTCCCTTGACTATATTCATAACCAAGGCTCCTGCCTGCACAGTAGCTCCAGAAGAGCTACATGTGAACTCTTTACCTTTGAACTAAAGTCACTAACGCTCACACTGAGCTGCTATTCTCCGTGCGAGATAACCTAGATTTGAAATGAATACGCATTCACAACAGCATCAAAAGGAAATGTGCTCTATTGGACTCCAGTGATTTTGCAGACTAGCAGAAAATGAACAAGCATTAAAAACAGGGATAATCCATCACAATATGCACTTGAAGTATTTAGCAAATGTACTTTGGGTTTGATTTATTTATAACAACTCAATGTTCCAGACTCGCATCACTGTATTGTGTAAATATAACAAATTCTTATTCTGAGACTTTATTGAAGCACTCTGCTTTGTACCTCTTGCAGGAAAGGGAGATTTCTCTACTTCTGCAGAAGTATGCAGATGAAGATGACTTCTCAGCAACATCTGTCGTTATATTCTTGAATAATAGTTTCCAATAATGCTTCTCAATCTGTTAATCTGGTCATATCTCAGAGTCAAATTATCTCAGATTATTCAAACGCGTCATTACTCTACTCTCTTGATGCAACTGGCTTAATCCAGTAACAATTAAAAAAAAACCCAAGTCTTGTGTACTTTTCACTATGGACTTGCATCTGTAAACAGTGAATACAAAAGACGACCTCTCTGAACACTTTTTTTTTTAATATAAAAAGTCTCATTTCTTCATGAATATGTACCTGATCTCCCATAAATATTCCCAGCACAACACACGCAGCTCGTCTCTGTCTTCCTCCATTTCTTCGTCTCTGCAGTCTCCTTCCTCAGCTCCTTCCAGCATCCGCAAATACCAGATGAGTATGGGGCTGCTCTTGGGGTGGCCAAGTCAAGGCTCCCGTTGAGCTGGCCGAGCAAACGGCACTCCTCACTCAACCAGGTGTGTGCACACACACACGTGCATCAGACACACAACTTCACCCTCTCCTTGAAGATGCCTGACTTTTGGGGGCAGAAAGCTTGGGAGAGATGCAGGGGCACCACACGCTCGTACACACAGCCATGAAAAATGACCTTCAGTCACACATAAAGACATCTTCGCACCTCAGACTATTTCATCAATGCCACAAGCTTACTTCACAGTTCAAGCTTGGCCTCAACACAGTACTGGGGGGTGGGAGTGAAGAGACCAAAACTATTGCTGCCTGCCTAGGTCTCATTTCTGTACTTTGAGGGCTTCCCCGGACAAAGACTGCTGTTCTGCATTCCTTCCCCACCTCCACCACAGGATGCAAGTTTTACTTGGAAAGTGACCCTAAATGGAAGAATAAGTTTCATTTTCAAGCACCTGACCCGACCAAGCCTTTCTGGATTACTTACAAACTGTGCAAAGCAGGCTCTCCATACTGATCGTCATGCTGAAAGCCTCCAATCTACAAGACAAATTTCAACTCTCTCCAACCCCTTCCCAGCGTAACCCTGCAAAACAAATAAATTTAGTAGGTGTGCCTGGGCCTAAGTTGAGGGCAGGAGCTGGTCCTGCAGATGAAACCACATTAACAGCGCTATTAATCACGCCCAGCAGAACAAACACCAGCTCTGCTTCAAAACAGAATGGTGGCAACAGCAATGGCTGTTACTCTTGGGAGAAAATGGACCCAGCTCCCAGGCTTGTGTTTCACTCTGGGGTGGGCTGAAGCGACTCCAGAACAAACACTTATCGGTGTATTCTTCAGTGTTTCCATTCAGCAGCCCTCCCTCAGGAAAAAAATTAAATAATATAAAAGAAAAAGGGAAAAAAAAAAAGACACACACACCCCACCTCACCTCCAACTACCCCACATTTTGCAAAATACCTATTGCTAGACCTCACCGTACATGCTGAGGTGTACGCGCTACTACTGTAGCAAAGGCAGCCACAACCCCCGACTTCTTGTTTGTCATCAATCAAATACTCGTAGAGGATTGCATCGAACTGCGAAATCCGCTCAAATACAGCTCCGAAGCGAAGTCCCAGCCAGCTCCTTGATATTAGTTACTATAGAAACCAGTCCCTCGGCACAGGCGCTCACAGCAGGAAATCATGCAGATTTCGGTTTTACATAGTAATAAATGCTGCAGGAGAGGAGAATTTCACAATTGCAGGGGTGACTGTACAAACCCAGACCTCTTCTGCCCCGTGACACCACCACGCTGCAGATGAACGTGCTTCTCCTCCCCTCCCACCCACACAATTGCCACTGCCATTACTTTTGAAGTGGTTTCCACAAAGCCCAGGTTGGGATGGCAGCTGCAAAGGTTGCAGCATTTTTCAACGGCTTCATTAGATTAGAAAACACACTCATTTTTGCACGCAAGCCGCCCAGGTGAAAACAACAATAAAAGCAAGAAGTGCAAAGCAGCAGAAAGATTAAAGCATATGTAAGTACACGGAGTCCAAATATTTCACAGGAAATACTGTTAGGTCACAACCCAGAGCTCCTTTGGAAACAGCCCATCTTCCTTTCCATCTCCAGCCCCGTACAAAAAAGCAACCCAAATGGAGGGCAGGTCACAGATTAATTTGTAGGAAAAACCATTGTAGAAAGCACAAAGAGAAGAGGATGGCGCTGAGCCCTGAAGTGAAACAGCAAGGTAATTACATTATTTTAACTTTTCAGAAGTAGTTCTACAGGTCGGACTTCAGGTGTGGGAGTGGAAGAGGAAGACACACAGCACAATGCACTTCTTGTCCCAGGCAGATGCTAATTCTCTAATGAAATTCAAGAAGCAGCAGGGACTCTTCCCCACCTCTCTAAATGAACCTGTAAGCCTCAACAGGGCAAGTTTTGCTACCTCGACCAGGGAAGAGAAGAGCAGGGAACTGCTTCACTGAAGAAAACTAACACGGAGGGGAGGAGGGAAGGGGTGAGCAGCTTGCGCAGCAACAGGGACAAACATTCATGCTGGCAACACCCAACAAATCATCGAGCAAACGGAAGGACAAGAAAATGAAGGAAGCTGATCTATTTTTAAGCAAGACCTCATTATTACCATGAACATGCACGGCTTCCCTGGAAGCAGCAGGTATGCAAACATGAGATGAATCACATCACGAGTAAATCACCTGGCAGTAGGAACGCTAGTTTGCATGGACACATGCGGAGCAAACACACACAATTTACTGTCCTGACACCTCCAAAAGCGCATGGAGGAGCATCCTTCTGGGAGGCAGATTGCACTATGGAGAGCAAAAAAGCCTGTTAGACAATGCAAATGTCACTGGTGCTTCTGTTAATGACTTTTGTTAATGATAAGACATATCTCCATTGTTCTGGACACTCCATTCAACATTAGGCTGCCAAAGCTTGTAATTTCACTTTCTGAATACCTCTTATGTCAGCAGAAACAAACGCATTTTCTGTCCACCCAGGGTAGGAACAGACTTAGGGATTTGGAGAAGACATCCCAAGTCAAAGCACGCATTTTTATGCCACAGCCTTCACACAAATTGCCTTGCTGATATAAAGAAATGCCATAAGTGTCTCAAGGGACCTACGGACCAGGATGCAGTGAGGCTGAGGTAGCTGCCTGAACCCTGCTCAGGTCCACACTCACCTCCCTAGAAGTCAGGTGAGTTTCTATGAAGCCAGTTGACAGCACCAACACATTATCTCTTCTTGGAAGCTGCCTCCGAGGTGACCAACAAGAGGGCAACCGCTGAACCTGCATCTCAAGACATCCGTAAGGCATAAGGGATGAGGCAGCAGAAGCACGGCAACTGCTCTGCTGCCTCCACAGTTCATCATGGGCAGGGCCCACAAGGCAAGAAGCACTACCTGGCTTTACAGAAACCTAGCTTAGTCTGAACTCATTTTTTATTTCCTCTCCCACACCGCCTCCCTTTCTGTCTCATGGCAAATAAATAAGATACGAAATAAAATGCAATGGGAACAGATCTTCAGCTACCTTTGCTATCCAACCGGTGACAGATTAAAAAAACCCACCAACCTGCAACAACTCTCTTGTTGTGGTTACTACAGAATTGTTGCTATGTGCCAACTAGCAATTTATCACATCAAAAGGCTGACTGAATTAGCCTGAAAGGGGATCTCCCACCACAGGAACATGTGCTACACTGGGAAAACCAACCACCAACCAAAACCTCAGCCTCCATTTCCAAATCCACATCCCATTATCAAAAGGATGCTTTTGCATCTTTGCTTCTAACTTAATAAATTATCTGAATGAAATTCTCAGAGCCATTTATGATTTATCCTCATTATTTCCCAAACTGGATGCTTAAGACATTGGAAGTTTAGTTCTATTGCAAAGACTGAGAAAACTCTTTGGAGCTACAAAACCAGTACTTATTTAGTGAAGCGTGGGTGCTCCGTGTGAAGATGCCCACAGAGATACAAAGTCCTCATGGAGTTGGGAAGAACAATCAATCCATCCCAAGCCTGCAGAAAAAACAGGACCTGATATTCTAAAAGTAGCATAGCTGCATAAGGACGGGGAAAGGAAGAACTGCAACTAAGATTGAGTATATGAAAAATTAACTCTGTGCCGTGCCTCCTCCCCACACCTCCCAAAGATTTCCAATTCAGATGACAGTGTGTAGATTTACATTCAGTCATGAAAAAAAAAAAGGCCAGCCACTCCTATTCTTGACATATCTGCCCACTCCTTGGATGAAGTATTAAAGAAACTTATTTGCTTCTTCCTCCCTCATGCTTTTATTTTTCTCCTTCACAGAAGTTAGTCTTGCATTCAAATTTTCTGTTTCTCTTAGCATATGCAATCACCTGGCAGCTGTACCTCTTTCCTAAAGACACTCCAGTCTCTTAGCAAAGAACCTTAAGCTCAAAAAATTACTGGTTTGTAGGGCAAATACCAACTCTACTCATGCATCATACTGTGCACTGTACCAAAGGGTAGCTGAGTATGTAAGTTATTATAGCGATTATTTTTATCTGTTGCCCTGGAAATGTCTCCTTCGGTAGCAGCATCAAAGCACCACAAGTGTTGCCAATGACCCTGAGCTAAATTTCGTTTTGACCTCAAGGGGGAAAAAAAAACCCCCATCCAAATAAACAAATAAAATATCTTTATGCTGCAGTGCACACACTGACCAAAAAAAGCCAATGCTAATGCTTTACCTGCGGAGCAACCCTTTTAATCCTCTAAATATAAAATCTAGTCATTAATAACCAAACCACTTTTCTTGTGCTTGGGCACATAAGATGTTCATCCCGTTTTGACTGCTCCAGCCAAACGGGCTCCCATCAGCAGCAGAGTTCTCAGAGTGCAACACTGATCGAAAGACATGGACCAGCATTTGCTACTTGTCTAGAGAAAGACAGGAATACGCAAACAGCAAATAAATAGCACTGCCTGTTATATGTGTGTCTTGTAGTTCTAGCACTTGTAAGCAGCATTTCCAAGTCCCCCTCCTCAAAATGCAACAGATGTGTAATATGCATCCAGCTTCAAAATTATCTGCCAACGATTCTGAATTGGTCCTGTGTTTTGCATCATCTTCATGAAAGCATAATGGAAGACTGAATGGTTCATTTAAATAATTTTCTTCCTGATTATTTTATATTTGAAAATCCACAAAGAAAAAGCCTGGACTGTATTATTTTACTTCAAAGACTCCACAGAAGGAGTAACTGCTTATTACAGAGTCTTATCTTAAGTGACAGGAAGCTCAAATAAAGGTTTCATTATTTGAGCATGAGCATCGTAAGTTAAAGAGGAGTAGGAAAAACAAAAGAGTGGGACAATAAGAACCCCTTTCCTCTTGTGCTCAGCTTTGTTTTCACTCTAAAATTATTCACAGATCATCACAGAATCATAGAATAGTTTGGGGTGGAAGGGACCTTTAAAAGCCAGATGGTCTAACCCCGCTACAATGAGCACATCTTCAACTAGACCAGGCTGCTCAGAGCCCCATTCAGCCTGACCTTGAATGCTTCCAGGGATGGAGCATCTACCACCTCTCTGGGCAACCTGGGACAGTGTTTCACCGCCCTCATTGTAAAAAATTTCTTCCTTATATCTAGTCTAACTCTACCCTCTTTTAGTTTAAAACCATTACCCCTTGTCCTATCACAACAGGCCCTGCTAAAAAGTTTGTCCCCATCTTTCCTGTAGTTGCCCTTTAAGTACTGAAAGGCCACACTAAGGTCTCCACAGAGCCTTCTCTTCTCCAGGCTGAAAAATTCCAACTCTCTCAGCCTGTCTTCATAGGAGAGGTGCTCCATCTCTTTGATAATTTTTGTGGCCCTCCTCTGGACCCGCTCCAACAGGTCCGTGTCTTCATCACAGCTCCCCAGTCCATAGGCAAGAGCCTGGAAATTTATTTCCAGTGTTATACAGATTTTAGGTCTACTGCTATAGATTGTGGAATCTTTCCTCGCCCCCTCTTTCTTTTTAAAGACAAAAAAAAAAAAAAAAAAAAGGAGACACCTCCAAGGATTTGTCCCTGGGGTCACAATGTGCCTTATATCCAGTGAGAGAAATCCTGGTTCAGAAGGCCCAAGCAGACTTGGAACATAAAAGATGCTAATTCCAGCACTGCAACACTTTGTGCAGCTTGTCACCTTGGAAAACCACTTCAATACATACCATTTCTATCCTGGCTAAGACAACGAAACCCCCAGAGTACGGACTACCTGGAGGTGTGCTCACACAGCACCTGGAGCAACACAGATGCAGAGCCCGCCCAGGAACACAGATCTGCAGCCAAGGTACCATTTCAAGCAGCTTTATTAAACATGAAGNTTTCGCTCCCCCTTTTTCATCTTAAAAAACAAAAAAAAAAAAAAAAAAAAGGAGACACCTCCAAGGATTTGTCCCTGGGGTCACAATGTGCCTTATATCCAGTGAGAGAAATCCTGGTTCAGAAGGCCCAAGCAGACTTGGAACATAAAAGATGCTAATTCCAGCACTGCAACACTTTGTGCAGCTTGTCACCTTGGAAAACCACTTCAATACATACCATTTCTATCCTGGCTAAGACAACGAAACCCCCAGAGTACGGACTACCTGGAGGTGTGCTCACACAGCACCTGGAGCAACACAGATGCAGAGCCCGCCCAGGAACACAGATCTGCAGCCAAGGTACCATTTCAAGCAGCTTTATTAAACATGAAGAGCAGTCACTGACTACCGCAGTACAAGAGCTACCTGAGGCAGACGCTCACACATATTAATCAGATTTAATTCTGTAAGTAAAAGCGTTAAACCATATTTACATTTCTGTGTGCTGATAAAGTTTAATGGGGCCTGATAAAAAAGCAGAGACACTTTACCGGAGCACCTCTTGCAGGCTGATATACGCTGCTCCTCCAACGAGTTAACATTAAAATGGTCGTGCTGGTTTTGGTACCCTGTCACCGCTGCATGCCATGCAGGCTTGGGCTGAGTTTTGCTGCTCAGAGTCCCTTTGTAGCTGGTTGCCCATCCACAGCTCTTCCCTCCCTGACCTCAGACCCCCTCTGCCCACCAGGCACCCTCAACTGGAATTTCCTGCAACTCTTGTCAGTAGCTCTGCATTGCCTTAGAGTCCTCTCAGACATCCGTAAAATGAGAGAGATGGAAAACGTAAATAGCACCAACCAGCATGACAGACGTCAAAATTACCAAAGGCAGGGAAAACATACCTTTAGTAGCACTTGCCAAGTTGAAACGAGGCAACTTCAAACAGCATTACAATCCATGGAATCCAACTGGCCAGAGAAAGCTGTGCGATACACTGCAACGTATCTTGATGTGATTTAACTAATATGCTAATATCAAACACACCTATGTATATGTAAAACCCTTCAATACGAATGAAAAACAAAAAAACCACAAGAATGGATTTTAGCTGCCTCATTAACAATCTCACTTTGAAGATCAATTTTAAGCTTCAGGGTAAATCAAGGCTTTTAGATCATCTTTCCATAAATTTTAATTTACACCTGTGTAGATGCAGGTAGGCAAGATCGGGGCAGCTTTTTTTCCACGGAAGTCGCTGATGGCATGTTAAGTAGATATAGAACACATGCCTTCAAATTAAACTCCCTCATAACCGAAGGAGGATAGTTACTCTTCTCACCAACTCTTTGAAGTTCCTGAATTCTAGCACTTATCTACAAGGGACACTCAAATGCAGCAGGGGCAGAAGAATACTAGCATACAAAAAGCAAAGCAATTTACACACATGCTTTTACATACTGTTCAAACCCAACTTACAATATGTTTATATGCGACATATTTTTATATTTGGCATGCACAGCTCTTGCCTTCATAAGAGAATAACATTTTAATGCATAAAATATTAGGTAAACAGCTATTAAATGAAATCAGACTTAAGTCTCTTCCATGCTTCAGTTAGAATTGATGTGGATATAAACATCAAAATTTCAGATATTGAAAGACTTAAGCCATACGGGAAAAACACGAACTAAAACTTAACAAGCGCCCATCACCCCAAAAGGAAATTTCACTGAGGTTTAAAGGTATCCTGATGCATCTATTTAATATTTTGTGAGTATTCTCTTTAGTAATCATAGTGAGAAATAATACCAGATTCCACTGCAGACTAACAAGTTCTGCCAGGCTGCATGCCAAACAGATGTAGCCTGAATAATACAAACTGCCAGAGAGATGCATATATCTTGTCGGAGCTCAAGAGCCAAAGATTTGAAGGAATTTTGTTTTTAAAAATCTCTGGTACCCGCAAAAAACAGCACACGCTGCTATATAGCCAGCATTGTTAGAGAACTAGCAACGTAACCTGGCAGAGTGCCCCATCCAAATGATGCTTTTCAGATGGTCAGACCCACAGAAATAAAACCTTTTGGCGATAGGTGCATCAGAACTACTTTACTTGTGTTTTTCTTTGTCAGGCTGACATGAAAAAACATTGAACTGAGGGAACTGAGCTGATCTCAGGGGAAGAGAGAGACTAAACTTTGGGTTGATATGCATCTAAACACAGAGACAGTAAAGAAGGAAGAAAAAGCTGAAATGAGCTGGTCGGGAAATTAATCTGTGTATTGAGTCACCACAAAACACCAGGTACTTCACGTTCAGGGCTTTTCCTACTTCAAAAGCTACAATACAAGGAAAATATAGCAAAATACAGGTTATCTGACTCATCCAACCATAGGTTTCACCACAGGCTCCAATTATGCCCTCTATATAAGCTCCAAATAGGAATGGGAAGATAAACATCGTTACCGTTGCAGAATTAGAAGGAAGTAAATGACACAGAAAGAAAGATACACCAAAAGGGAAAACTCAATGTTTGGGAACAGCGGTAATGACACACGAGGCAGATAAAGGTGTCAGTCGGAACAAGGACTGGAGCTGATGAAAATAAGCTCTCCTACTTTAACATTTAGTGTCTGCAAAGGTAATCATCTCCTCTTGTGTGTGTGTGGACATGTATACCCATGTAAACACTTTTTCTTCTTCTTTCAAAGCAAACGCTGATGCAAACAGATTAAAGAGTAGCCAGAGAGTGCTTCTGCTGACTGATAAAATGCTTTCATCAGCTAGATCAGTGGGTCTTAAAAATAGCAGGCCACTTTCTGTAAAACTATAAGCAATTACTAACAAAACACAGCTTCACAACACTTCAGTTATCCTACAAGGCACTAACACTGTCCCTCCGAAACAAGCATCTTCTTCAATATTTGTTTGATTTTGTTTTCTGAATATGGTTACTTATACTAACGGCAAAATACATTTTTATGAAACTGTGTCCCACTAAGTGATAGGGAATTTTGTCATCATCTTCAGTGGGGCCAGGCTTTTATCCCGGTCCACAGCAAGCCAGAAGGATCTGTATGTGCTCAAGGACCAATGTGCAACCTCAGAGATGCTCCAAGGCAATCAGCTACTTATATATATGTGAATACTTGAATGGGTATGAGTGGAAGTTGGGTTTTGAGGGCAGATCAGAACTACCAACTAGCTTGGAATTTTGATTCTTTGCCCAGAACATCACTTTCTAAAAATAAAAACAAAAATTCCCTTCCATCCTTTCAGTCAGGGAAGGCAGAAAGACAGAACAGAGGAGCTATACAAATTTGGCAGGCCCAGATTTACAGAGCTCCTTTTGTAAAGGATGTGTTTGAAGAGATAAGAGACAAGACACGACGCTTGTTGGACACGGTCCAAGTAACACAGCAGAAAGTGCAAAATATCCTTCAAAAACCCGCACAAGCCATTTTTGTCAGAAAGTAGAAGAGTTTCAGTCGTTCTGGTATCTGAATGCAAGTTCTGTGAGCCTGTCAGCACAGCCAGAAGAGAAGTCTCAAGGATTTTGTTAGCGTTTACTTTGTTTTCCCTTTGGGGGAGGGAGAATAAATAGAAGAGAGCATGCTCAAAGGAAAGACATGTTAGAAATCCAAGTTCTGCCTTGGGTCTCATCCTTAGTTTATTCCACTTTCTGGAGTGTTTACTGTTTTACATGAAGAGATTGCCCACAATTTACAGAAGGTATGCATATAATGAGGAACTTCTTATCAGGACGTACACATTAGCTTTAAAAAGGAAAAAAAAAAATACTTTGTTCCCTCTTGTCATTCTGTGGTTTGATACTTGCTCCAGCAGCTGCTACTACTACTCCTGTTAGGCAGGAATCGAGGGAAATGGGAGTCTGGCTGAGCTTGCACACTGCTAATGGAAATGCACATTCTTCACGTTAGCAGTATTACTTTTTTATTCTCAGAGTCAAATGCCAAGGACATATTAGGACTTTAAAAAAAATGTTACAAAACCTCTAAGGTTAGAGGTAATCAAAAGCCACTCATTCAGCAGTGATGTATGCACTTTGGATTTGCTCTTCATCAACAGAGCCCAGGGACACAATGACCATGGGGAATCTCCTACTGCTGCAGGGACATCTGCCCACGATGCCTCGGTCACTGGGCATCCAACATCAGAGAGAAGCGGCAAGCAGCCTTTTGTTTCCTTCCAACGCAGCAGCCTGGAAAGATTGCCAGCTGCACTATTTTGGCCTCCATACTCACCAACAAGCTTAGACTGTTACCCAGAGAAGCCCACAACCCAGGAAAATTAATTTTAACCAGTAACATCAGACTTAAAGAAGAGGAAGGACAAGCGAAGACATTCCTCAAGGTTACAAGTACAGGCTACTATCATCATTATATGCAGACATCAAAGGCCATAGCATCAGCTGGTACCAGCTCAGTCTTCAGCAACCCTACGCTTATATATACCAGCTGAATATCAAGCCTTTTGCATTTACTTAAGGTACAGAAGCATCAGTGAATACAGATTTCAGTAAATCTTGCTTTCTAAAATATTATTCATCAACATATAATTCAAATGGTAATTAAGAAGTGTTCACATGATTGATGATGCATTTAAATTACAGGTTTCCAGCGGTATTTTTTCAGTAAAGAAAAGATTACTTCCTTTTTCACGTGTCGCTTTTTCAAAGTGCAAGTCCATCTAACAGATGTCTCGCAGATCTGCTCGTCAATGTAACAAGTTAGACTTTTTTTTTTATTACGACAAATGGTATAAACCACACAGCATTCTGTTAAACTCAATATTGACACATCTGCTTACCACGTGTATTAGTAGCCATGTCAGCCACTTTCTGAAAGGCATCCAAAAAGGCAGCAGCTGCTACTACTGTAGTCCTGAAATGCATACAGATAACAAAACATTAGCAGTGTCTCATTGCTGCCTATTTAATTATTGCCAAAAACATTTAGGTTTATAAAGAATGCCACTGTGAACTTGCAGAGACTCCAAAGAAATATCCTCTTTTATATCTGAATTTATTCTTTTCCCTCCTTCATTTCTTAATCCCTTCCTCGCTTTGTGTTAGCACTACAGACTTGGAGGCAGCCGCACTAATTCCATGCTGTGAATTGCACAGGACAGGTGCTGTTTCAAAAGAGCACAGCCAACCCCCTTCTAGCCAATTTCTTCTGATGAACCAATATTAAGCAGTCAAACATGAAAAACAAATCTAACGTATATTATAGTGCACCCATTAGAGTACAAATTACAGCTACTGCTATTTTCAGGGAACATGTATATTTTAAGAATGAGCATGCAGGACCTTCCTTTTATCTAGGATCCTGGCCAAACGCTTTCCTGAATTTCTCATCTGAGGAGCACGAGCATCCTTTGGAATAGAAAATAAGAACTTCTTGGAAATCAGACTGGTCCGGAGTTCTTGGGCAAATGGTAAAGAGGGAAAAGAAGAAGAAAATCTACAAAAAAAAAACCCCACACGAAAAATAAACAAAAAAATAAAAAGCCTTTCTGATGCAGTGCTCCTCCAGGTAGGTCCCTTCCCGAAAGGTACACCAGCACTCTCGGAGACACCACAATCCAAAGTGTCAACCTGGCTAGCCCCATCTCCCTCCAGGTCTGGAAATCACATACAGACCACACGTCTCGTCGAGCGGACAGCAAACGTGAGTTACAATTTTCCAAACACGTTTGTTCTACATAAGCAGGCCCTAGAGCCCTAAACACCTCAGGTCAGTACCAGATTTCTGATGGGTTTATAGTCTGGTTGACCCAATTTAAGTGAAAGTAGGCCAGGGCTCTACAGGTAAAAATGCAACTGTGCCCTCTCCACAGTTACCTCTTAATTCTGTTTCTACACATCTTTTCTACCAATAACTCTGATTTCCTCTCCTGCCTGTAACAGTCAGCCTCTCTGAGCAAAATCCTGAAGGAGACCCATCAAATTCACTTTGCTTCAAGAGCTCCTTGCTATCCTCCAAAAACCCGGGAGACCTGCAGGAAAGCTGATCCTCGGCCAGAAAGACCACAGGATTGCTTAATTAGGTCAGATTTTATGCAAGTCTCACTCCAAATATGCTCAAGATACAGGGGACATAACTGGCAGCGTAATAAATGGCCTACTGACAGCACAGAAGATTTGAACACAAAAAAAACCCCCAGGCTTGAGAGGACCATCCAAATGCATAACGACTTTCCACGTGCTCAGGAGACTGAAGGGAGGGGGGAAAAAAAACCCTGACAACTAGCTAGCAATAACGAGCCCCGGAAATAGATAACCTTTCCTGGGCTTTTCCCTAACAGTGTTTGTGCTCCTCATCTTCCAAACTTGTGGGTCATGCTGTTACTCGTGTACCATGTTGTTAATTATTAATTATATTGCTAATAACAAAGTTCCATTTCTCCAGTAACAAGAGCCAGGAAGACCTGGCTCCAGCTCAGATGACATCTGCTCTCCTTTATCAGAGCACAGAGAAATGAACCAGAGGCAAACAGCTCACATTTGCTAGAAACGGACAGCAAATCCTCGAACGCAGGCTTTCAAGCTGCCTGCCTGCACGTTCCTGTAGCTAGAAAAATACTACATTGATTGAATGCAACAGCACGGGACTGGGAAATAAACAAAATTATCCCTCATGCCTTCCCAGAAGGCTTTTGTATAAAGAGTACAAAGGGCTTGGAAAGTTCTCCATTTCTCTTCTTTCACTACTTCCTCTGCTTCTTCGACACTCACTCAATGTGACGTGATTGCTGGAAAAGGAAAAACCACATGCAAGTGTGGTATTTGAGGCACGGCAGTGGTGGAACAGCATATGCCAGCTGTTTAGGGCAAATGAGCCTAAACCCTCGCTTCCTCACCAACAGTTCATAACGCAACACAGAACTGCAAAACAAAGTGCCAATAACCATACCTGTTACCACTGCTGCTGCGACAAAAAACAACCGCTGATGCTCTGGAGAGCACAGCAGAGATTGTGGTTCAGGGAGAGTTCTGAAGAAATGGAGCTTGGATTTGTATTAGCAGAAACAGATTTTACAAGTAAATGAATTCCAGCGATAGCAGAATTGGTCTGAGTGTGATACATATGTCATTTATTAAGCAATCCAGAACGTCATTTGCAACATATACCCCAAAACATAAGTTTTAATCAGAACACATAAGTGATCCAGTACAGGAACTCCCTTTGTTTTTAAGGCAGCAGAAAGCACTGTTAAGATTACCAAAGATTTTAATATTTTGAGCCCTCTTCTTATATGAACCTGCTGTATTCTACACTAATAAGGGCAGCATAGGGCTAACTCCAAATGTGTGTTCTCTAAACAGCAATAAACTATCTTTCCAATTTTCCATTAGAAGCCATGAAATTTAGTTAATTTTATGTTTATTATGTACAGCTGGTGGTAAATTATGTATTTTCCTAAACGTAAAACAGCAGTAGTAGTATGTGAAAAAGTACATACATGGGTGTTGACTATAAAATATGCACAGTTTTACTAGGACGTGCTTAGCAAATTATCGTGGCAGAAGCTGCATTTAACCTTTATGTTTGCACACACAAGGAATTGTAGGAGATCTTGACTGTGTAACACACAACTTACCGAAGCTGAGACTGCAGTTTCCCAGCTTTATTTATAAAATCTTCCCACACTGGGTAACTTCCCTGTAAGAAAAACAAAACACAATAATGAATACTTAATTTGAGCATTCTGGTTTTGATACTCCAGATCAAATGAAACTAGAAGTAAAGCAATACCCAAGAATTCACTAAATCCTAATCCATTAACACCAAAATACATTTTCCCAGCAAGTTCTCTCCGACATCCTTAGACACCAGTCCCAAGCAGACGCGATGTCAACTGATTCTGAATCTGGATGAAACAGTAGGTCCTCTGAGGAGCCTTTACAGATTTTCCAAATAGAAACACTGGGGGAGAAGAGGGATTTTAACTGAAGCAGAGGAAAGAAACACCTTACTTCAGGTGGGTACTGCCAAACTAAACCTATCAAAAGTGGGATGTTAGGATATTGCAACAACATGTACAGGGAAGCTGCCAAAACCAAAGGCAGGATCCCAGCTGTTCTCTGTGATGGAGTCTCTGTGTCATTAACAGGTTCTCATCCTCTTTTTAAAAAAATAAATAAAATAATTTTTAAAGCCTTTAAAATAAAGGTCTGTGTTGACCAAGAGACTGCCTCAAACACTGTCTCAAGGTAACTCATCAATTTGGCACAGAAAAGGCACAGTGGCCATAAGACAACAAACTTTCCCAACATCTACCATATAACTGCAAGATCTGCTTCCAAAACAGTCCCCAAACGGCCCTGGAGCTGATTTCTGAATTGAAGCTGATAAAGCAGCATAGCATTGAGTGTACACAAAGTTTTTAGGAGGGTTTAATTGTTCCTGACCTCAAGTTTCCTGTAAACTTTTTTCCTCCTTTTTTAAAATTGTGTTAAAAGCACAGGTTTTCACTGAGAACATGGATATCAAGTGTTCTTGCAAGTTCTGATCTCTAAAAAAAAAAAAGTGCTGATTTCTATGGTAAAAAAGTCATCCTTTTCAGCCCAAAAAAAGGTTAACTTGCTCTCTGCAGAGCAAGTGCAAATTTTCTGGTAACAGCAAAAGCCGTAGTAGGAAGAAATCTCAAGATTTCACTTTGATTGGAGTCTAGAGAGAAAAATAAAATATCCCTGCTTCCTTTAATAAAGGTATAAGACTTGCTGTTACCAGAGCAACGACACAATAAAACCCAGATAAGGCAGATCCTCAAGGCTAACATTACCCCAGCTCTGACTGGAAGAGTCTGCAAGCAAGTGCAGTTGCTTGTAGCAAACTCGATCCACCCCGATAAACTGGTCCGCTTTTTCTAAATAAAACAAAAATCCATTGCCCACACTGCCATGAGAGGCCATGTCTTGTGCAGGGGAAGGACAGCCTCTTCCCCAAAAGCCAACAGCCAAATTCCAGCTCCTCCATGCACCCCCAAAGGTAGCTCCCAGACATTCACACGCCACAGGGGAATCCACTGGAATGAGACCTGGAGTTAAAACCAAAGGCAAATCGCGAGCCTGCCTTTCGACTCTGGCCCTGGTCGCAATTCAATATTCTCTACTTATCGTATTTTGAAAAAATCTGATGTTTTTGCAGAAGGATCACGTGTGCGCCTCCCATGCAGTCGGTGCACCGCAGGGCTTGGGCAGTGCCACCATGCACCCAGATGCACAAACCGCTGCCGTAAGGCTGCTGTCAAGTGTACTAACTGGTACTCTGCGTATTTTGCAGCAAGGGTTGCGGGTTTTTTGCTATAAGGGAAAAAAAAGCCCACCAAAAAGCCCCAGTGTGAAACAGGTGTTCATAAAACCTCATTATACCTCAACACAAGGGAGCCAGGGGGAAATGCAGAAGGGGAAAGAGAAAATAGCAGTTATCTGGGTGGCAAGACCTAGAATATAAAGTGCTTCGTGCTAAGTAAAAACTGTCAGACATGTAAAAAAAATGAAAGAAACCCACCAATTATTTGAAAGAGGGGAAAAAAAAAAAGCTATTTCCTTAAACCTATTAGTCTTACTGAAATCCCCTACTCCGAACCCCATCTCCCGGTGTTTATCTGCATGCCGTGTATGCATTATGCATGTGTACGCCAGGAGCCCTGAAAGCCCTGACAATTAACAGCAGGGCCTAAGGCTTTCCTGGATTCTTGAGCAAAACGCAAGCCAGCAAGCGGAGGATACCAAAGCAGCCTGATTATGTTTCCATCTCGGCAGTGTATTATCCAGATAAACGTGCCTGATGGCATGCAGGAGATTGACACCAGCCTGCCGTTTAGCTGCCTCACAGGGAAGCTTAAGACACTCCTATCAAAACCCAGCTCAAGAAGAAAACACCTTCCTTTTTTTTTTTTTTGTGGCCAGCTTGGCCACAAAGCGAGCAAGATTGGAATAGTCACCGTGCATTTTCAGAACTACTTACTCTTTAAAAATTCTCTGTTCTCTTTAAGCCAAGCCTACTTAAATAAGCTGTAACAGCTCAGCTGCATAGTTTCCTGTATTTATTTGGTTGAAATCAATGCAATCTCTTCGCCTGGGCACTCCTACACTGGACAACAACATCTGATCTCATTTTGAACAGTAGGAAAATGCAGCATCGTTTTTTAAAATGTCTCTGAATTAATAACTTGGGTGGTGGGGTTTCTTGGGGTTTTCTGTTTTGTTTGGGTTTTTTTCAGTTGTTGAAGAAAACCTTTCAGCAGTTTTGCACCAATGACACAAATTCCTGCGTTATCTGCTCAGTTTGCGGTATCGTGATCTGTTTTTCTGCCAACTCCGAACTCTAATAAACTCAGCTGAAAATTAAGAGGAGTTTATATTACTCCAATAGAATCCAAGAGAATTTGCTTTCACTTTTTCCTGCTGAAGCTATATCCACAGGCTCATCCCTCTCTCAGCAGCACACAGCTCAAGTCTTGCACATAAATTCCGTCATCCCTTTTGAGCTTTTCCAAAACACACGTCCTCCACCACCACATCCCTGCTGAAACCAAACCCTTCCATGATTCCTACCTACAGCAGGAGTGCACAACACCCACCACTTCACAGGACCCAATAAGCAGGGGTTTATTCCACCTCCAGCACCTAGGAAGCATGAAGCCATTTAGTGATGCTCGTGGGGAGAAACCAAGGAGGTGACACAGGAATCAGTGGTGTAAACACCCAAACCCCAGTACCCCGGGGAGCAGCTCCTTCCCCAAGACCTCTTCAGGTGCCACCTTGAGCACGGCAGCCCCGCCGTCACTCCAAGTCTCACCCCCACGTTTGCCTTGCTTTTGTCAAAGCAGCCATCAAGAGAAATGGTAACGGTGGGAAAAACCACACGTTAAGAGAGCCATAAAGCTTCATCCTTGATTTGACATGTATTACTTTCTCAATTTAAACACAAAGAAACAGCAGGTGGAATTCGACGTCTAGTGCTTTTGTGACATAAAGCCACTTCCGAAGAGTAATAACACCGTATTTTTAAATGCTGTCTCTCCCAGAGCCTCCTCTGCACCTTCTGTAATTTCCGATTTCAAGGGCCGATAAAGGAAATCAATTTTCTCTCCTTTAAATGTCAGGGTTACTCAGGTCCTGGCGTTATCTGTGAAAGCAGCAGGCTTCCTCCACCTCCGGCCCCTTTCGGAGAAGAGCCACTGTAGGAATCTGGGTCACAAATCCTCTTTTTAGCTCCTCACGGGTTAAAATAGAAATCGGTTACGGCGCGGGTTTGTTTAAGTGGTTTTCTTGACAATCATTAATGGTTTAATCCAGGGACTATTTCCCCCAAAATAACTTTGTGCCCAACTATTTCTTCACTGTTGGATGAAGAAATTCGACGTGTCCTCCGTGAGATGGTTGTTCCACCATTACAGTGGAGCACTCCATGGCGCCCAGTCCCCTCCAGCTGCTCAGCCGGCCTGCCGGGGGATGTCACCGGTAAGCCATAACATGCCATTATCCTACCCTATTGCCTAATTAGTCGGTTTACAGGTGATTAGTCACCTGATCCTAGAGCCCAGCTCCAGCTAATCTACACCGAACACCTTTCTGCCTTCGGGCTGAAAAACACAATGGTGCCTGGTGCCTGTCACCCATGTAGCCGGTCCGCAATTAGGGACATGAAACAACTTTCCCCCAGGGAGAGGCATCACAGGGAGTGTCTGAAAGACACCAGGCTGAGCTGGCAAACACCTGAAAATGCCGGACACCAACGCTCAGACAGCGTCCTCCATGGCCACGGCTCCTGAGGGCAGGTTCTCCATGCCTGCCATGGAGGTGGGAAGGAGAGGGGACACCACCTTCATACAGTGACATCCCATCCAACATCCAGACCCATGGACGTGGGCAGATTTTTAATTTTTGTCTGCTTTTTGCACCATTCAAATCTGTTTTAATCGGAAATAAATTTCATCTTCCCCAGCAAGGTCTGGTTTGCTCACAACAGTAACTGGTAACCAAATTCCTTGTCTTTGTCTCAACACACAAGCTTTTTATCTTAATTTCTCCCCTGTCCTGTTGAGAAGTGAAGGATTGGCTGGGTGGTCAGCGGGCCAAGGTCAGCCCACCGCACCAGGGAAGAGCAGGCAACGATCACTAACAGGCAGCTCTAGAAGGAGCATTTAAACCCTGGATGGACAAAGAACTTGTTTTGTGTGTGTATGAGAGCCAGCACAGCCACCCTACAACAAACACAGCTCTACAAGGGATTTACTGAAGTTTGTTTTTCCCTTGCTTTCAGGCCAGCAATCCTGCAGCAGCAGTGAGAAGACACCCGGACAAGAAACTCAGTGATTTCTCAATAAAGGAAGGGTGGACTTGCAGCAAAGAATCGTATTTACTGAAATTGTTATTGATTACATCTAACGGCAAGAATAGGAACCCAGATTGTTGTATTTATTTAAGATTACAACTTGAGTATCTGCAGTCTTGACAGTTCAAAACTGTTCGGTCACTCCTGCTACACAGTTATGATTCTTCTTTTCCCATTAAGAGAAAGAAACACTTCTTTTAATAATTTATTTCCATGCACCCCAACTCCCACAGGCAAGACCCATCACATCTTCTACAAGAATGCTGTCAAGGGTTTTTAAGTGCTTTCATTTATCAGAAAGGCTTTTCAGCTTTAGTATCAGCTCTTGCTGGGACATCCAGTACAAAGGCAGCAGGAACAGTCTGGTACCTTGTTCACAGCAACAACCTATTTGAACTTTTGGGTCAGGTAGAAAGAGACAGAGAACTGTTCTACAGCAAAGCAAATTCCAAATCTAATTTTGGCTGCTCCAGCTAAAGAGGTAGGAGAGAAAGGGACCGGTCAGGCAGTGCCTTGGTTTTTTCTCACCAGTTATCAAAGCAAGAGCTGTACGCCTTCCATAAGAGTAATGAACAATGACTACCTGCAGACCTCAATAAATGGGGAGAAAGACACTACACAAGCTACAGGAGTCAGGACTTCTCCACCTGTAGTTGTTCAGCTATGACCAGCTAAAAAGCTGAGTCCCAAACATACATCACTGCTATCGAGCTTCACGCCCTAGTAACACGTCCAAATGCCATACATCTGTCTTTGGAACAAGAATGGTAAATTTACTCCTGTACATGTCCTCCTACCCCTCCAAAGTAAATTATGCCAAAACCAAAAGTTTTTTATATTGTTTTAACAGATATCAGATTCACAGGGATTATTATGAACATCTCATTTCTGGGGCATTCAGTACACAACCTCCAAGTAGGAAGGAGGCTTTATTGTGCTAGACACCACACAAAGTCACAGATGTTACACACAAAGAATGGCCTGGATAAGCAAATACAGTTTGCAAATAGACACCCGCATTTTTCCAAGGGCCCTTCAACAGGCAAAAACAGGAAAAAGTTGTGAGAAGGGGACAGTAAAACAATGACAGCCTGAAAAAAAAAAAAAACACCAACCAAAAAACGGGTTCCGGCCACAGATGTCTCAACACATGGGAAGATGCAATGGCTGACAATCAGTTTCCCTTCCCAGCTCACATCTGGCACTGGAAGTTTTTCCTCTTTTCTAAAAGAATTAGTAGTCAACTGGGGAAAAGGGGACTTGGGCAGCCACAACTGCAAGAGTTACAAAGCGCTACCAAACACTAATAGGTTCCTCTGTGCAATGCACAGATTGAGCCAAGTCCATGACTCATTAATAGGATTGCCCAGTCCTTTAGTAAGCCACAAAAGCTCCTGCAACACACAAGTAGGCAGAGAATGAACATCATCTTATGCAAAGTTCATAATTGCTCTTCTCCATCCAAAAAATTCTGCTTGTTGGCTTTGCCTCTTTCTAGGCTGAAAAAATAAACAATTCAAGAGCCTGTCTCATGAAGCTTTCTAAGCTGCATCTATTTCCCATTCACTCACCAGAATAGCCTCAATCTTTCAACAGCCTGAAACATAAATTTTGCTGGCAAAAGAGACTTCGCTTTTTACAAATACACAGAGGTGTACACAACACCTATTCCATGACTTCTGTGGTTTCATTTACCTCATTTCAAATATGCAGAATCACAGAATGGTTTAGATTGTATGGATCCTTTAGAGATCATCTAGTCCAACCTCTCTGCCAAAGGCAGGGACGTCTTTCACTAGATCAGGTTGCTCTAAGCCCTGTCCAAACTGAACACGAACACTTCCAATGATGGCGCATCCACAACTTCTGTGGGCAACCTGTTTCACTGCCTCACCACCCTCATTGTAAAAAAAAAAAAAAAAAACCCA
>VXBO01001538.1:21847-98694 GCA_013400135.1 Rhinoptilus africanus | reverse complement strand
TAATTGCCAGTTCACAAAACAGGTTCCACTACTATGGAGGATTAGGAAAAAAAATATTCACACCTGTGCCCATCTCCATACGCTCATGTCAACATGTTTCTGATGAGCAGCATTCCCATGCAAGCAACAATGTGTAAAGGGGAAAAAAAAAATAAAAAAAAGATAAATCCATACAGCAGAGGCCTGTTTGCTTAAGAGCGACAAAAATCCAATGCATCACTTATGGAAAGGAGCAGAGAATAAACACACTGGGTGTCCCACTGTGCTGAAACCCAAAACCGCACTTCATCTGGAAGGGAACATCTCCTGCCTGTTCCCTGCGCAGCCCACTAAAGCGATTCCAGGATTTGTGAACGTTTCCTGCTTTTTCGGGGGGAGGCTGTTGTTTTATTCTGAAGTGCAGTCGCTATTAAAAATAGGAGGGGGCCGCGAGCCCCAGGCCCGGCACCATCAGGACTGCAGCATTGACTTGACAGATACACACACACACACGCTGCCCCTCCTCTCCGCAATCTGCCCGCTCCTGACAAGCCACGCTTTTAATTAAACACCTCCTAAGATCTGTTGAGAGGAAAGTGCACGTGAACCCTTGCCAAAAAACAACTTCTAGTGCAAACAGCTTCTCCACCTCCCCCCCCAAAAAATACACTAGAAGACATTCCCCTTTGCCAGGCTCCTTCCTAGAGCAGACTCCATCCTCATCCTCCTCCTCCTCCACCATGACTTGGTGACCCTTTCTCCTGCAGCCCTCCCTGCTCATCAGCCCTCCGCCGATGGAAACATCCAAAGAAATCCCATGCCCCTGGCCGGGAGAAGCGCAGCGCGGATGGCTGCTGCTCGCCACCTTTAAATTACAGTGGTCCCCCCCGCATTTATCTGACACATCCCTCAACATCTCCCGACAACGGCATCCATCCTTCCCAGCCGGCACTGGGAGAAGACAAGCCGCCCTTGTCCGGGGGAACACTGCAGTATTCTGCAGTACGGCTGCCCCGAGCCCTGGGGTTTGGGGCAGGCACGACTGGAAGAACACAGCGACGCTTTCACGGGATTTATTTCCACGGGCGAAGGGCAGGAGGCACCCTGCAAGAAAACCCTGCAGAAGTGCCCTTGGCCGCCAAGGATAGATGGGGAGCGCCTCTCCCAGAGGGACCCCTGGGCAGAGATTCCCGGTGGCCGGCAGAGAGAGGAGAGACCCGGCAACTTGAGACCTTTGCAATTCACACACAGCAAGAAGCAACCACCACCTCCACCACCACACACAGGGCGAGGATAACACCCCCCAACCAACCCAGCAGCAACTGTAATCCAGGCACGCGACAACTTTTGAGCATCTCCAGGCTGAGATTTTATGATTTTTTTTTTTTTCTCCCCACGGGCACAGCACAGAAATCCCGACGTTGCCCTTTCCAGCCCCACCCCAAGGCTGACAGCACCCTGTCCATCTCCTCCGCGCCGCGCTGTTCATTCTGCTCCACATCCGACAGCCACAAACAGCAACAAAAAAAAGAAGGTGGAGGAGGAGAGGGGGAAAAAAATATTAAAAAAAAATAAAAGAGACGGGTTTGGAAAATGCTGAGCTTGGTGGGAGATGAGAGCTGGCATGTTTCATGAGAGAAAAGAGGGAAGGAGGGAGGGAGAGGTGGTGTCCTGCCAGCAACTCGCAAGCCCCAAACCATGGGGGGGAAGCATCTACGAGGAGCCCCCTTTTCGCCAGGCGGCTGCCACCAGGGTGGGGGACACACATGCACACAGCGCTGGAGACAGGGTCCCCAAAAGCAGCCCAGGGGGCAAAGTTTGGCCAGGGCAGGTGGGGAGAGGTCCACGTCCTCTCACCTGGGCCCCCCCGGAGCCTTCAGCCTCTTACCTTCATGTCGCTGATGATGGTCTGGAAGAGCCCTCCGAGCGCGCTACATTCCTTCTCTATCACAGCCTCCATTTTCCTCGCTCGAGCACACGGGAGGAGGCAGAAACTGCTCTAATTTCACCACTACGCTGAAAAAATTAATCAGACACCCCAATTTCCCACCTCCGGGGAGGGGGGGGGGGTAAGACAAGGGGAGGGTGTGGAACAAACCGATGTAGGCAATAAGGGGAAAAAATAATAAAAAAAAACAACACACCTGAGCCCCTATCTGCCTACTCCTCTAAATATTTTAAAATAGGGGAAAAAATACAAATAGCATGGGGTGGTATCGGCGCCCCTCGCCTACACAGACCTCCCCGCCCCGCTGGGGAGCGCCCGGGGGCTCAGAGCCGAGCGGGCACCGTCCTCCCGCCCACCGCTGGCCACCAAGCCCATCGCCGCGCACGGTGGCCCCAGCCCCGGCGGCCTCGGCCCGCTGAGNCACGCCCCGGCCACGCCCCGGCCACGCCCTCCGCGTCACCCGAGCTCGCCGCCGGTTCGAGGCCGCGCTCCGCCGCGTCCCGCCGCTGGGGGTGGAGCGCTCGGCGGAGGGACTCTTCTGCTGGTGACAGTCGCCGGAGTTAATTGCCCAAAATTGGGCTCTTTCTGGGTGAAAGTCGCCTGCCTCAGCCCGCCGGTTTAGAGCACCTGGAGGTGCACGGTCTCAGCAGGGCTGGGAGACGCAGCGCGGGCCTGGCGGGGGGCCAGGGGGTATTCACCCCGTNCCAGGGTTTATGCACCCTGTCCGACACATCCAAGGTGGTATTTAAGCACGGTAGATAAAACGCACTTTTTTAAACTAATTCAGTTTTCACATCGCGTCAAATTTTGCGGAATGTTGCAATCNACCAAGGCAGAGTAGAGGGGGAGGATGACCTCCCTCCACCTGCTGGCCACACTCTTCTTGATGCACCCCAGGAGATTTATTATTATCTCGTTATACCCACCCAGAGGTACGGCTCCTGTCCCGCCAATGCTCCTGCGTCTGCTTAATGTCTGGACACGACCAGCAAAATGGGCCGAGGGTCCCCGAGACCCCCCGCTGAGCTGGAAGGAAGCGCTGCTCGGCTCTCCTGGGGTGTTGGGGTCCAGAGATGCTGCCGCTGCCAACCCCAGGGGACCCCGTGCCAGGGGAAACAGGCTGCATCGCCACCAGGTGTAATAGCAGCCAGGCGTGGAACCAGGAAAATGTATGGAATTATGTATGGAAGTATGGAAGTATAAAAGCATGGAAGAAAAAGCTTTAGACCTTGAAGTTTGGGAGGGGGGGTGCCCATGTTCACATATACCCACACACACACAGAGGTACATGCACAACCGTGACTGAGAGGGAAGTTTAGAAATTTGAGTTATTAAAATCAGAAAGTTATGAAATCTGTTATCCTACAAACTTTGCCTGAAAGGGCCAGTGTGCGCGCCATTGCATGTTGCTTCATTTCAGCATTTCATTTCGTGTTGCAGGTACATGCACGTGATGGAGCACGTTCTCCGTGTGAATTCCACCCTGGAGGAAATGGCTGGACAGGGGCCCTGCCTCCAGCCCTGGCCGCCGCAGCCGTTCCCCCTCCGCCTGTCCTCGCTTCGCTGCAGGGAGGGAACACCCACCCAGGTCTGACCCAGCGGTTTGCTCTGTGGCTCTGTATGGCCCCCACTGCCAAAGACGAGCCCAGCAAGTGTCCCCAGCGGCTTGTGACGATGGCACCCACTCACCAGACACAGAGCTTCAGGTGCCGCCACGCAACCAGCGTGACAGCGGTCCCCTGGGACAGGGTCACATCCAGCTATTCGGCAGGGAAACGTGGTGGCCTACTTTGCTGTCTTCAGCCACTGCGTTTCTAGGATGATCCTTGTTTTAGCTCAAGCAGTATTTTGGCTAGCCTCCTTTCTGGGAATGAGAATTTCCAAGGTAAAAGGTTGCAGAGTGC
The DNA here is from genome assembly GCA_013400135.1 of Rhinoptilus africanus. Taxonomy (NCBI): domain Eukaryota; kingdom Metazoa; phylum Chordata; class Aves; order Charadriiformes; family Glareolidae; genus Rhinoptilus; species Rhinoptilus africanus. Next base: position 94,863 of record VXBO01001538.1, on the reverse strand, counting down.
ACAGTGCATATGGGATGGGAGGGAGAAAAATCTCCTACAGCGAAAGGGCTGTCGTTAAAGGACTGTGCTAGTGCTTTAGTTAATAAATCAGGGCTGTCTGCTCTATGCTAAGCAACAAGTCTTCATACGGTGATGAAACAGCACACGGGTATACAATAGAAAAATGAAATAAACATTTTGAGCCTCAATAAATTATAATGTGTGAATTATGCGTACAATGGAAGAGGACGGTTTTTTTACCTTGCAAATTTAAAAGGAGAAATGGTGCACGTCGCTGCTTGTGGTGAGTAACTTGCTGAACCCCCGTAACTCAAGTGTACCCAGTCGTGACCTGGAGAGACCTCATCAAAACTGGCCAGGTGGAATATGGTTCTGTTCTGGGTGCTAGTTCATGAACAATGGAGTGATTTCAACAAACTTCATATTCATAGGACAAAAAATCAAAACGAAGCACTACAAGTAGAAAAGTACTTCTTGCCAATTTTTTTATTTCAAAACTTAGTTAAATTTTCATTGTGCATATCACTTACAATAATGACATTAGTAATTTTATAGTTTAAAATATCCGTTTGTTTGTAGTATAACACAGCTAAAAATAAAGCAAGGGCATATAACTTAAAGCCATCAAAATAAGGTCTTGGGAACTGAAAGATTCTTTTTCTTTTGCACTGAAGGAAATTTCCGACTTTTAATTTTATCCTGCCTTTTACTGACTTGTAGTGATAGAATTTTCTGTGGGATGACAATTCCACTTCAACCAGCTGTAGAGTGAAAGTTAACATTTTTCTGTAATAGACCTGAGTCCAAATGGTTGTTTAAAGTGCGAGTAAAAAGTAGCTTGGTGATGTTGCGGTAACATCGGGTTACCATCTGTCACATTATTTCTGGGATCCGCTTGATTGATTCCAAGCAAATCACCTCCTGCCAGCATTATTTGCAAAACTTTACTATGGGCAAAGGCTATTTCTGTGTTCGTGAGCCATCGTTACCGGGGAACGTTTCATTACCAAGTGATGACATTCTGTAAAATAGCCCAGTGCATGGGCAAATGCCAGCACCACTTCTTGACGGTGGGATGGCTGAGTGCAGCTTACTTGGCAACCCCCAACACATGTCAACCTTAAAATTTGTCAACGGCGCAACAGTAGCCTGTGCTGTGACATCCTTCAACACCTTGTATGCTCTGCTGAGAAGAAACCTATTCCACTGAAGCCGCAAGAAGGCTGATGGTTAGGAAGGAATTTCTCCAGGGAGAAGTGGGCAGGTCGAGCAGTGACTTGGTCACTTTGCCTGGCCTGGGTTGTTCCTGCTGCTTCTCCCATCGGATCACCAAGGCACAAAGTACAGCTGGAGTGAACAAGGGTGCAGATCCCTGAGGGTCAGGAGTCTGCAGCTGCTCCCTGGCCTTGCCTTATGACCAGAACGTACCCATTCCCATTCCTGTGCCTTCCTTTCTCCTCTAAAATGGAAATCCCGGTTTTAAAAAGCATTTCGAGTGGTTTTGTGCCATTTCGAGTGTGAAATGTCATTGCAATCAGGGCAAATCCATGCTCTGTCAATGTGCCGTAAACTGTTTAACTGTGGTGCTTATTTAGGTCCTGATCTTGCAAAGATTTAAGACCACTTATGAATGTGAGTAGCCCCGTGGAAGACTAGATTACACATGCACTTAAGTGTTATCAGATTGAAGTCATAGAACAAAAATCACAAAAGGTACTTAATCATCTTTAAATTATAGTGTTCCTAATTTAGCTAATGTTATTCCCCAAGGAAAAATTGCCTCATCTAGCATACAATCAAGAAAGAATCAAGGGCTGTTCCTTCAAGTGGTTGACAGTTCAAAAAGAGATACGATTTTTTAAAAATAGGTTGCTAAAGGCTGAACTGTTTAATTTAATTATCTCTTTAAGAAATTGATGCAAATTAATATTATAATACTCCATTACATTGCCACAGAATCTTTCATCCTCAAGCCTTCACAAGGTATATTAATAAACCTGAAAAACAAACCATCATTCTGTCCCTGTTTGAGGCTTTCTAATAACAATTTACATTTCGAAGGATGACGGTGTTTTCCTCTTTATAGATTAAGAAAAAAGAGCCCAAGAGCCCGTCATCAGTCCAAGAGACAGAGACCTTTGCATGAGACCCTCAGTCCTCAAGGTGCTCACCAGGTACAGTCCTGCTCTCTCCAGGAAAGCAGATGAGTTGACTTTACTAATTGGATGGAAAGGTGCGATAGCAGGCGACACAGCCAGAAAGATGACAAAAAAAATTGATGAAAAATGGAGCAAACCCAATAGCATCCATGTGAGCCAGCCATCTCAACAGCACTACAAATATTAAATAGTGAACCCTCCTTATCACTAGTGAAAAATCTGTATCATCTCTTCAAAGGCTTAATTATTTGCTGGTCATATGTGGAGGTGGGGACCTGGCGAGGGAAAATTTTCTTATTTTCAAAAGCTGATGTTTATAGCCTCTGGTTTTAGAACGTGGGAAATAACAATGTTGTGGTTCTACAGCTTTATTCGAGTTATATTTATGTCCCAAATTGTTTTTAAATTACCAAGTAGCATTGCTGTAGTGGGGGTACTTCTGCAATCATTTCTGCTTGCTGGCAAAATAACAGCTGCTATTGCTTTACCAGGATTGATTTCCACAGAACAGCTCCATCTAAAGCCTACCTACAGGCAACAACTCTGCAGCGAAATATCAATGCGGTCTCATTTGCAGCTGTAAGCTCTTCTCAGAAGCAAAAAAAAAACAAACCAAAAAAACATTTTCAGCGAAGTCCAACACAGGCTGTCATTCCTTCAGAGCACACAGAGGACGAGATGCTTGTTTTTGAGGGACTAAATTTGTCTGCCACTTCCTCCCTCACCAACATGTTGGAAAAAAAAGTCCTTCCCCCAGCTATCTCCATGTGCAAGACACAAAAGCTGAGAACTGGGGTTGCATGTTGGATCAAGGGCTTTACAGATAGGCCACAGTTTTTAGTAGTGGGAGTGTGAGATGTTCTCGCTCACGTTTGCCATCTCAGGGTGGTAGATTCAGAAAAGGCGCTCGGGTCTATCACCTCCTTCCAAGCAATGCTCTTCTCATCGCTCTTGAAACCCTTGTATGATGAACATCAATAAATGGCCAGCGGGGTTCCCGTAGCCGAGGTTAGGTGGACACTTCCATCCCGTGCATGTCCACAGTAGCACCGACAGCGTATTTCCACACTCACCGCTCCGCTGTGGCCTCCTTCCTACACCATCCCATGTCACCAGAGCTCAGGCAGCCATATGATGGGTCATGCGGGGACCCAATTTGTTTGAAAACAAAGCCCACAAAGAAAGATTATTTTAGCCTTAGAGGAGGACCCTGCCTTTTGTGTTTCATGAAGAAGGGGCAGCCTGTATAACCATTCCCACGCTCATTCCCCAGTAGATACCTTCTTGTTTCTCATCTACAGCCAACACAGATTTAAATCTCCAGAACTGTTGAACTGAACTCTCTTTCAAACTGGCTTCATTACCTTGTACCAAGTTCTGGCGTGGACGTATTCACTCCGCAAAAACTGGCCTCGCTTCCACATTTTAAAGCTGTTTAGCTGATGCATCTCAAAGTCACGCCCTAAATTAATTTGGATAAAATTTCCTGAGTGCACCTGTGTAGACAAGCAGTAAGTTAAAAAAAATAAATCTGGTTATGCTTGCAGTTACACACATGCTTAAATGCACAGAAGAAGAAGTAAGCCTGTAATAGGTGTTACTTTTGCAAATAGTTCATGTTCTCTTCTTTAAAGCAACATGAACTTTGACTTCAGTATAATTACACATATATATCAAAGTTGCCTGTTGGTCTCTATCTCCAGCATGTACTTTAGTCCAAGCCTTTGTCAGCCATTTCTCCCTTTAGGTATGATAGAAAATGAGTCTGAATTCTTCTGTACTTATCATCAAGCAACAATTTTTAGTAGGTCACTAAATCTCCGAGATCCGTATTTATTGGTACGCGGAGAACTCAGTGCGTTGAACCACCTCAGGACATGGTCATGTGAAACATAATGCAACACTTTCTCCTATAAAAGAAAACATTATTTTTTGCCAGTCCATAAATCCAGCTTTTAAAACAAGCATTACATTCACAAAGAATGGTTTAGAAAAAAAATAAAATGTATTAGAAAAAAATAAAACGTGTTTCAATGGGCAGACTTCCAATTCTGTGAAAGCGTGGAGTAGTCAGGCTTTTTCTTTTTTCCCCTATCTCTTTAGTTATGTTTAGTTTTCGAAATTCTGATGAAAACAATTTGAACGTTAACCCTCTTTTCCAGACCTAGACACCTGGGTTGTCAGTAAGGAGAAATCGTTAGGTAGAGGTTTCTGCTATGAGTCCAAGTTAAAGTTCTGCTGCAAACTCCGTGGCCAGAAAGCATTTTGGGCAGATCAGATCATGCTGAGAGCCAGCTAGTGTACAGTTTCTTCAAAAAGAAAAAAAAAATAGAAAAAAATAGAAACAGAAGAGTTAGAAATGGGAGGAGCCCTTCCAATGAAGCTAAGAAGATGGACAAAAAGAAAAATCTAGTCTACTGATCCAAATAATACAGGCAGACTAGCACGTACTGGAATTTGGGACTAAAACCAAAGAGAGCTGACATGAGGACATGCTGCAGGGAGGGACAAGCACAGCCATGAATGGTGCCATTGTGTGACTGTTTTAATTAATTTTTGTAATGAAGCCAAAGCTCTAATTTACCACGTCCCAAAAGTAAATAGAAAAGGTTATGACCTTAATTTCAGAGGTGGGGAAGGAAAACCTAATTGCTAAGTCGTCAGCTGTCACTCGTTACTGCAATTGGATAGATACACTTGGTGTGTTACTATGAATAGTTCAGATTCAACAGTCAAAATAGCGGGTAATGACAGCTTCGTTCTCTCTACCCGTCATCTTCTTTCCAAGTCTTTGATTAGTAACATTTTGTACCAGTTTTACCACGTGGATTGCAATACTCCCGACTCCACCAGACTCTGAGTAAACCTGTCTGGGCCACATAATAGCCTTTTTTATTTTGTGTCTGCTCGGTACACAGATGTGTGCAGCTTGGGCAAGATGCAAAACACGCAGAGATTACAGGAGGTCCTTCCTGCCTTCTTACGTCGTGCTAGTCCTGACTGAGTACAGTGCTATACAGGAGACAGTGACGGAAAGACAGTTTTTCAGTGTAACATGTCTACAAGCAGAAATAGTGCAAAAGCCACATCTGTATCTAACCATGGTCACTAAAATTCATTTAAATGTACATTATGTGGTGTTCAAACCACAGCTCTGTTTGCATCACTCGGACTATGCACAACCATCCCTGCACTTAAATTGTGGGGTCATTTTGATGTGCCAAGGAAAGATGCACGGTCAGATCTGAGGTGGATTTGCGGTCCTCACGTCTTATCAAATGTACTTCTAGATGTGACCACATAAAAGGAGTACAATACTCTGCGCTCGCTAAATGAAGTGTTTTCTGCTCCAGATCTTTTCGTTCTATGCTGTATAGTTCCAGTTTGAAGAGGAAGTTATCCAGCATTAGAACATGGAGGATTTAAGCAGAAATGTTCATAATAAAAAATGCAGTTCTAGCAAGTTCTGCTATGTCAGAAACAAAGGAGTGATCTGTGTTAGGCTGACTAGTTCAGACAGAGCGAACCGGTATTAGGGTGCATATTATTAGATTAACACCTATAACGTGGTAGCTATCGTCCAAAATACAAGTAACAGAGAGTTCCTGCCCTAAAATCCTTGTGTGCCCTCCTTTCTCACCATACGCAGAAGCAGCTGCCTTGATTCTAGAAACAGGAACATTTCTTCTGGCACTGTCCTTTTCTCAATATTCCTACTCAAAATCCTGAATTACAGGGCGCTTCATCTATAGTATGCCTTTAAATCTTCAGTGGCAAGGCAGGTTAGTTAGCTGGTTGGCATCACAGTTTACCACTTTAGGTCCCAAGCACAAAATTCGATGTATTCTTCTGCCAAGATCATCAGGAAAATTCACCTCGTGCTTTCAACAACTGAGGATAAACCTCCTGAATGACTTTCTGAACTTCTGTCAGTACAGGGAAATAACATATTGCTTCTTCCGTGGGTGTTAAATCAGGGGCAGACTGTCTTTTTTTGAAGGATGTGTTTTAAGGAAACACGAATTAGCACAAATCCTGATGGCCTGTGCTACCTGACAGGATGATCTAACGGTGTCTTTTGACTTTGAAGGCCACAGCTGCATGAATCAACCTCTAAAGAAGAGGCAGGATTTATCACAAATCTCAAGAGAGAGCTGCCAGTCTTACTGATGCCCAGGGGTGATGGACAAGGAAAGCACTGATCCTTTCATGCTCTTGTCCCAGTGGGTTGAGGCACAGAAGCAGGAGGGAGAAAGATCCCGTGATGAATGATCCGTGCGTGCCCAGTGGGCAGCGTGCTGGTCTCCAGAGCCGTATCTCTTCTGCGGACACTAAGGCTGTTGGCAGAGGTAACAGCTTTCATTAGACCAACTAAGAATCACAGAATCAGAGAATGTATTGGGTTGGAAGGGACCTTTAAAGGTCATCTAGTCCAACCCCCCTGCAGTGATCAGGGACATCTTCAACTAGATCAGGTTGCTCAGAGCCTCATCAAGATATTTGGAACACAGACAAGTGTTTGAGTGCACGAGCTTTTCCTAAAACCTGTGTAAAATGGAATAACATACAAAGCTTAGTGAAGACCTTTAAAATACGAAAATGATTTCTGGGTAACATTTGACATTTCTCTTGTGTGTGAAAGCAAAGCGCTGTTTTTCAGAGGAGAGCTTCCACATCAGCTGTGGCTTTAGGGCTGAAAATATCCTCCCTGGCTATCTGGGTACTTGGTTGACATCCATATCTTTTGGCCTTTTTTATCTGAATCCCATGGCAACGCTGATTTCCCAGCCCGTGCTCTGCCGAGCGGCGATGGGTGAGCAGGGCCGGTGGGGGCTGCGGCGCGGGGTCCCCTCCCGTGCTGCTGCCTGAAAGGGGGAGTGGATTTTACACCCTTCAGTTGCAGAAGGAGCGCTCGGCTCCGCCGTCAAGGCTGGCCTTCGGCTCTGCAGATCTCAGTCATCTGCGCAGAATTGCCGCACGCTGACCTAGATACTCCATCAGCTCCGCTGCAGCACTGGCTCAGCGGCGAGGCTGCCATTTCCCTGGTCCCTGCTCTGCCCTATATCCTGCCTTGCGGATTGGGAAGGAAAAAAAGAAAAAAAAAAAAGGAACAAATTAATGTTAATCAGAATAGCTTTTTCCACCAATGCTTTTTCTGGAAAAAAAAAAGAGTTTCCCAGGGAATTCTGTTGCCTTAATCTTTCCCCTACTGCTCCCCTTCCCTGCCATCTCATTACGTTGCTTTATCTCAGAAATCCTGCCACTTTTCAAACATAGGCTGTCCTCAAGAGAAGAGAAACGTGCCATCTCCATCCCCCCTTTACTTGCATCTCCATCGTGTTCTCCATAGTACGTCAACAGAGACCGGGGAGGGCAATTTATTAGATAATTCATTAGATAAAAAGGGGGCCCCAAGTGAGGGTAAGCCTGGACCTCTGACAGCAGCCGTCTGAGATGTCCCCATTGCACGCTGGTGGCGTGCCATTCACCAGCCACTTGGCCCAGCTCGAGAGGTACCACTGGTGATAGGAAAATGTCTTTGTAGCTGCTAATCTATTCTAGACAGGAAATGAAAAAAAAGCCAAAACCCAAACCCTTGATTGCCTCTAAAATTTCACTAGAATCAAATTAGATTGGCAAATCTAATTTTTCCTCTAAAAAGAATTAACAACTGTGAAGGTCCCCCTGGGATTACCAGTAAAGGGGAGTGCCTATCCTTGCAGCCGTGCTGTAGCGGGCCACAGGGGCAACGCCAGCAGAGCATCCCAGAAGGCAAACTGTCTCCTTGTTTGCTTCACGTGGCAGCGTTTGGCCTTGAGCAGGCGCAGCACCTGGAGCACGATGGCACGATGGAGCGCGGTACTGCGCTGCCTTGCCTTCCTCCATAGTTCAAGGGGAAAAGCTGCCTGCACCTGGAGACCCTTGGTTGAACCTGATGCGCTACAGACTGCTCTGAGTAAAATCCCTGCCCTCCTTTCTGCTCCGAATGGCGCAGAGCCACAGCCTCGGCTCTCTGCTCCTCCATGCTGCTTTCGTGTGGCCTGAAATGAAGCATTTGGACTAAAATGCTCAGACTCCGTCCTTTGGCTTCCCATCTTCATTACAAGGTTACTGCAGCCTGGGAGGGACCGGCCACCCCTGTGTGCTGCACCAGAGCTCTGGTGGCATCTGTCCGGTGGGATGGAGGCTGTGGTTTTGGCTTGGTGCTCGGTGGGACTGAGCAAACAGCCCCCCGGTCATTCAGCCTTGTACGACAGGGGGAGAGGCCATTGCCGACAGGTTTTCTTTCAGATTGTTCAGAGACTTGGGGAGAAAATACTGCAAGGCAGAGCAATAAACATCATAACTCACTCGGCAGGATTTGCAGGGCAAGGTGAGTAATGCAGAACCAAGGGGAAACAATGCAACTTTATTCCAAGATATCTAAAAATACAACATTGGAGCCTGATAATTTCTTAGAATGAAAAAACAGAAAAGCCTGTAAATGCCAGTGTCTTAAGAAGCGAGTGATTCCTTGAATTCAGGAGACATCTTTTCCTAAAGAAGGGGGAAGCAAAAAGGAGGTGAGGTCTGACAGCCCTGCCCTGCGCTCTTTGGCTGATGCTTTTCTTCTTGAGGTAATAAAAATAACAGTGTTTTCAGAAATGCTCTTGCTGAAGGAGTGACTGTGACAAGGGCTGGTCTGGGGAGATGTCAGCTCCATTTTCGCCTCATGCCACTCCTTTTTCCTCCCTCACTAACCTCTGATTAAAAGGGATCTTTCTTTTACATCCACGATGCGAGGGCCAAATCCTCAACCCCACAGTGAAGTCTGAGTGACGAAGCTGGGTGGGAAGAGGGAGTGCTGGGGAAGCTGGGTGGCAGCAGGACAGATTTTGAGAAGAGCTCCCCAAGGAACACGTGTACAAGATGGTTTCCCACTCCCTGAAGACTTCAGGGCATTTCTGTTATTAGGGACAAGGGCTGGACTTCATCAGAAGAAAACCAGCAGCCTTGAAGGCCAGTGCCTGGCTGACTTTTGCTAAGATTGTGAGGTGACAGAGGACACAATGTCCTAAAAATGTGATGCCCCACTACTCTGAGGGAAGGCTTCAATAGCCCCCGTGCTGCATTTCACAGCTGCATTTCAGCTCAGCAGAATCAAACTGGGCTGGAATTTGCTCTAGGACAAACCCGTTGGGTCTTTTTTTTCCATCTTTCCCACCAAGAGCTCCTGCAGCGGAGAATGGACTTGCTTTTCCCGGCTCTCAGTGCACATTGCAAAGCCCACCTTCCCCAGGCTGCAAAGGCGGACGGCATGGTGTCATCAGAGATACAGGGCTGGAGGATGTTTTAAGCAGGCACGTGTGATTTGATGGCGTAGACAATATTTGGGATGTTTATTTTGAGGGAGGGCCTGTTATTAGAAGCTTTTGTATTCAAATCGTTGACTTAGAATAGCTCGCTGAAAAATGTAGATATTTTATTTTTATATAAAATACACAAAATACACTGCAGGGGACTGCAGTGGCAGCAGTGGATTAAAAACAAGGTAATACGAGAAGCCAGTGAGCTGGTTTGTCTGTCACCTGCCAAGAGTTTAACTTTCAGTTGAATTCAGCAACTTTGCTCTTAAAGGTACTGAGCTTTCCAAGTAATAAAGTAAATGCAAAGATGGCAAGCAGCGCATTTAAAATATTTATCAGGGCTAGTGCAATAAATATATTCCATTCCCCCATTTCTATTTATGAATTTACTTAAATGCAGCGAGATGAAGTAATTTTACAATGAGCATAATATTATTCCCTTGCATTAATCATGCAGTGATTGCCAATGCAACCTGAGATAGTGGTACCAAAGAGCAAATAGGAAATATGCTTCCAGATTTCGTTGTTTCTCTCCCGCTGTGATCACTCCTTGGACTTGCTTTCCTTCTCTGTCCCATCCTTCCAGCGCAGGCAAGAAGCTGAGTGTGCCAGCGGTGGTTTGCGATGGATCTGTGCCACGCTGTTGTGCGAAAGCCGGTCCTTCTGCTCCCACGTGGAGCGGACACAGAGGGCACATTACATGCATGGCTGCCGCAGCACAAGCTCTTTGAAACACTATGTCAGCCTGTCTCTCGGATATACCAATAAAGCAGAGCTTTTGGAGCATTAATTTTTCGAGCTGTGGGTGGGTATTTGTACCGTTGCAGTCTGTGTAATGGCTGAGCCTTGTTCTGCCAGGTTGCTATTTTACTTCTTTGGGATTCAGTGCATTTTCTACTGATGCTAGCGGCAAGTCTCCCGCTTGTGTTGCTGGGAGGGGGAATTGGCTGTTGTGATAATAGCACGTTGTATGTGAAATCTGATAATGAGGATTCTGTAGATGTGTCGCTGCACTGATTTATTTGATTTAATGTCTTTTCCATGCATTGATCACGGAAGCAAGACCCTCCCCACTAAACTTAGTCCTAGAAACTAAAGCGGACTTTTATCAAATTGTTTTTTGCAATGGTCAAAATAGAGAAGGGAAGAAGAAAGAGGGGTGATTTATATGCTGGGGGCTCCCACGTTTCATGAGGGCTAGGAAAATTTCTGTCTTGAGAGACACTGAGGCTTTTAGCTCCAGGTGGGATCTGGGAGGCAGGAGCAGGTGTCTCTCCCTTTGGCAAGCTCTGCGAAAGCCGGTATCCACCTCTGCGTGGAAAGCTCGGCAGGCGTTCCCACAGCCCACAAATTGTTGCCAGCTGCCAAAGTGAAATGGTTCAGCAGTGAGTCTCCCAGGCTGTGTTCTGGCCAAAATTCAATCGGATTACAAACCAATTGCTCCAGCCTGTCCCAGAAGCAGGAAACCACCTTCAGCTGGCTGGTGGGATCTGGTCCGGGCGACAGACAGCGCTGCTCCTTGCCTGCTGCAATGTTTTTGCAGCAGCTTGCTGGGAGCAGTGGCTCTCCTTGCAGGACTTACAGCAGGAAGCTGTGGGAATGACCATTTCCTGAAAAAATTTAAAAAAAAAAATAAAAAGAGGAGGAGAGAGAGCTGAAAGGTGCACTGCTGCAAGCAGCTTTTCTCCAAGCAGTGATTTCTTGGCAAAACATCTTCTGAAACTCCAGGCACCACATCCTCCGCAAGCACTACCACTCGTGTGTAACTGAAATGGCAAATATCTTTCACCAAAATAAGAAAATTGCTTTTATTTCACATACAGTTTGTCTGTGGACGCATTTCAAAGAGGCCCAGCCAATTCTATAGGTAGCAAGACTAATGATAGTTTGTAATCAAAAACATTTTGGAAAAGAGAAAGAAGTTTCCTGTTTGGGGACTAAGTCAGGCTCTGATTGTTTGTGATTAAAGGCAAGACCTTATGAGGAACCTTACAAACCTTATGAGGAATGACTGAGGGAGCTGGGGTTGTTCAGCCTGGAGAAGAGGAGGCTGAGGGGAGACCTCGTCACCCTCTACAACTACCTGAAAGGAGGTTTTAGAGAGATGGGGGCTGAGCTCTTCTCCCTGGTGACAAGGGATAGGACAAGAGGAAACGGGTTCAAGTTATGTCAGGGCAGGTTTAGATTGGATATCAGGAAACATTTTTTCACTGAAAGGGTTATTAAACATTGGAACAGGCTGCCCAGGGAGGTGGTGGATTCCCCATCCCTGGAGGTGTTTAAGAAAAGGGTAGACGAGGTGCTTAGGGACATGGTTTAGAAGGGTTTTTTTTGTCAGGGCAGGTTAATGGTTGGACTTGATGATCTTAAAGGTCCCTTCCAACCTCAGCGATTCTATGATTCTATGATTCTAAGACATTAATGAGAAACAGGTTGTCATACATTCACCCTCCTGTTGTGTTTCTTCCCTCTCCCTCTTCAGCACAGACTACACCTACAACACGATGAAGGACTTGGTGATGGATCTTAGGAGGATGCCTCAGCTAAACCCCACGTAAGTCTACTTGTAAGTTGGACCTTGGGAAAAGAAGTCATCGTCTTTGCTGCTCTTGTGGGTGCAAAGCAGTGGAGCAGGCACGTGTCAGCCTTGTCAATTTAGGACTAAGTCTAAACGTGACTAAGGGAGCAGGATGCTGTTGAGGCACTTTTGGCTGATCCTGCTGGGTAAGAAGTGCCAGCGGTGGAGCATTCCCAGGCTGAGGCAGCGGGCTGCCTGTGGGCTCCTTTGCACTGAAGGGATGAGACCTGTAAGAGCGAAAGGAAGAGGAGAACAGGGAGATGTAGACGCCTGAGGGTGTAATCAGGAGCTTTGCCCCATGAAAGGGGTGAGGGAGGGAGGCTTTGATTCCCTCTCTCCCACGCACCTTCACTTCCCTTTCTTTTCCTCTCTATTTCTAGTCCCATGGGGAAAACATTGCTATTAAAGCAAAGCTCCAGGGAGCTAAGATATACGTGGGGAATATTTGGAGGAAAACTTGGCTCCGATGAAGTAAACAGAAGTTTTGGAATCAACTTCAATGGAGCCTGAATTTCCCCTTGGCATAATACTGTCCTAAAACATTTCCCAAAACATTGCCTGCTTGATGCTGACCTTTCCAACACAACCATCCAGAGCCTGATACCGTCCTGTGAAATTCACCACTCTCTTGTGATAAATCACATCCTTCTTTCAAGAGGTAACAACAAATGAATACCCCTTAATCATCCCCAGAATGGGATCAACAGTACCACTGGGCACCATGACCAGACCTTTGTAGTTTCAGTGGGAAACTGCTGGAAATCGAATGTTTCTGCAGAGGTTGTTTATTGGAGGGACAACTGGAATATTCCAGTGATCCAGATTTAGTTATTTTTGGTGTCCCTTTCCATAGGGAGTTGGCAACCTATTTAAATCCAGGGGACCATGACTAGCTATTCAAGTTTTGCTCTGCTCAATTTGTGCTGTGTGTATTTTGGAAACAATGTCTGCTCTGAGCAGCAGATAGAGCAATCCCACAGCCCACATCAGTCAAAAGCTCTTGTGATTATTTTTCTTTTCCTCTTCCATTTTCAGTGAAGGCTGTGCTCTGTTCTCCCTCTTTCTATATTTTATTGCCAGTGTGGAATGCTTTAAAAATGCTGTTAAGGAATGTGTTACCCAGTAGGATCTACACAGCACTTGACTCTCTGTGCTCTTTTCAACAGCAGCGAAGCTCTGAATCTACGGTATCATTCTGATGACTGAAAAAGCACAAGCACTTTCAGTTTGGTAAGTGGAACTCTGGGCTATTGACAACAGGTTTCTAATGTAACGTGCACAGCCCACATTTCCTTAAATGCACAGTGATTTTGACGTGATTGGCCTGATTTTACAAGGTACTCCAACCTCTGAGGACCCCAAGCTGACAGTCTTCAACGTCTCAGTTAATGAGACCAGACACTGGAGATTCTAAAGTTCAATCCAAAGAACGAGCCAGCCAAATTTGTGAAGCCCAGTGACTTTACCTTTTTCCTCATCCCCCACTTTCCTTTCCCGTTCCTGAGAGAATTCAGCCTGATTTCTTCATTTGCACTCTTTCACAAGCACTTCTGGAGCCATTACTTCACCTGCCTGGAAGGGGCCTGGGATCAGGGAGCGCATCGGCAGCACGGGGTGACTCAGTGGTGAGCAGCGGTTTGCAGTTACAAACCTCCTCCCACGGCAGCTCCAAGCAGGGAATAATCAGTGTGTGAGAGCAAACACCTGGGCTCGGCATGGCGAAATGGCAGCCGCTTCCTCCGACATCTGCCTCTGCAGTCAGTCTCTCACGTGTGCCCACGTAGCACCGTCCTCTCCGCAGCCAGGCACCCAGAGTGGATCTCCCTGTGCGATCCTTTCCCAGACAGCAGCAAAGGATCCCTCACCTGCCTCCTCCCCATCTCACCGCTTGCTCGGCTCTGGTCTACGTTTCCCTCTGCTATTTGCTTTGGGAAGCCCCTGGCAGAAGATGGGACTGTGTTCTTTTATACACGGAATACCTTCATATATTAAGATGATGTGAGGTTTCCCGCTGCACTGCTCTGTCACCCCCAAATCCTGCCTCGGGCTGATTTGGCTTTGTCCTTTGGGACAAGGCAGCAGTGGGACTGGGAACAGACTGGCTGCGCAGGAGTGGGATGCTCAGGGATGTTTTCACTTCCACCACGGACTCACTGTGTGAGGCTGTAAGGCCAGGTAACTTCTCTGTTCTCTGTATTTAAAGACTGAAAAAGCAACCCTGACCTACCAAGATTAAAATAATTTAAGAGCCCAGGCAATGTCTTTTTAACTGATCATTGCCAGGAAAGGAAGAGAAAAAAACAAGCTGGAAAAAAACTTATTTCACTTGCCTTGTTCAGTCTGTAAAAATGACATTTGATAAAAATGTCACTTGGGCATGTAGAAGGCAGTGGCTCTGCTGCCTTCGAATTCCCACAACCTCCACCTGCCTCCTTGGGTATCTCACGTAGCACAAGCGAAAAAACTTGGTCGTCTTAGCAAGAGGCAAAATCCTGGTGCAATGCAGAGAGAACCCTGTCAGATAGCTGTTGTTAAGAGCAAATTTCATTAGAAATATTGCTGAAAGTCAGAGGAGGTGGATGACAAGCCAAGGGCTAGCGCAGAGCGTGTCCTGCTGAAGTCACTAGAGCTACTTTGGTACCTTCAGCAGGAATCAGACTGGACGTGGAGCCTGGGCCATTTTGTAGACCTCGATCTTCTACTCTTGTGAGCAGTCCTGGAGGAGGATGGCTTTAAAGTCCCTTTCAGACAGTTTTTGGCCAGACAAATGTATGCATCCAAGATACTACAGATGATTAGAATTATTTTTGCTAGCACAGTTTATGAAGAAATGTCCTTAGTGATACAGTTGTTCGGTTCTTTGTTCTGTGAGTTATAATGTGAAAATAGACATTGCTCTGCAAACAGAGAAAGGCTGGTTAGTCTCTACTGAATTCCCAGTGAGTAGCACCAAAGCTCTGGCCTCAAGAAGCTACAAAGTTTTTGTCAAATAGGGCTAAAAGGGTCCAAAGACTGGCCTCTACTCCTGGAAGAAGCACCGGTGGGATGCTGTATGCTTTAGCACTCTGCTGTGTTCCTTCCAGATGCTGCCTTGCTCCAAGCAGATGATGTCCTGAGTTCAGTACCCGACTTTTTATAGTCCACAAGGTAAGCAGAGCATTTCCAGATTGCTGGGGAGGGAAGAGATCCTCATTCATCAGTCCTGCTTCTCCTCAGCACCACTCCATGATCTCCCGGAGCCTGCTGATGGCAGCCAAAAGGAGGGCAGACAACCAGAACTGTGTCCTGCCTCATTTCCAGCTGGTGTCATACCTTTTACAGCGGACTTGCTGGTTTCCATCGCTGCTACTCACTCCTCATGTGCCGCTGCTTCTTGGCCATGCTGGCCCTGCATTGCAAAGACAGCAACTGGTGGTGTAACATTTTCTGCTTTAAGAAACACAGGCCATTGCCGCTTGCATAAAGAAATTCCTACAGCATAAGTCTATTTGCTTGTGCTTTTCCCCTGTGTACATAACCTATAACTATTTTTATCTATCTAGGCACAGACCTTTTATAGTTATCTCTGCTTATTTTCAAAAACCTTAACATTTGGCACGTATCGTATTGGTCCCACTGAATTTGTGTTGCTTTTCTTCCCTTTTCCCTTCATTCCTTGCCCCCTTTCCCCCATGGATCCCAGCCCGTGGTCTCCTCCCAAACAGGCTGTTTTCAGCCCTGTCTGCCCCACTCTGATTTAACCCAGCCTCTTCTCCCAACCCAAAATTCATAAAACCTTCTCACAACAATAAAAACATTTCTCACAGTGCTGGTGGCTTATTTCCAGCTCTTAAACTTACAAACCTATTTATAGCTCGAAAGCCTTGAAAAGAGATCATTAAGGGAATGCATTTGTGAATCTAGAACAGAGATCTGATTGTGGGATTTTCTGTATGCAATTACTTAATGTAAATAATAATATCTGACACCTGCTTCCCTCTTCCAGCAAAATCTCCCAGCAGTTTACAGCTATGAATTCACTAAGCCACTCTCAGCCTGAGTGGAGCAGAGGGAGGAACCATCCTTGAAGGTCTTAGACTGACACCACGTTCAGATCCACTAATGTTATTTTTCTTTTAAATTCACTGACTTGCTCTTACTCTGTCTGTGACCCCACTCACGTACCTCCTCACTTCAGAGGTTGAAGCATGAGTGAATTAGACCTTCACAGATTCGAATTATATCAAAAATACAGCACTACAGTGCTCAAAGGTGACATTCAATGGAGACTCGGAGCTCCTCTCTTTATTCTGAAGCCATTAAGCATTATCATTCATCTATAAAATATAGCACAGTTACACACTGATGCAGAGAGATTATTTTTTCCCTATTTCTTCATTTCCCTACACTATTAGTGTAATGTGAACATCAGAGACTGGGGCTCGGGAGCTCCATCCTAGCCCTGCTCTACAGTGACAACCTGAATACATTTTTGTGCAAATTATGTTTTGTTGTTTACCTTTAGTTCTGATGAAAAACTGCAAACTTGCAGTTGGTGTTCAAAAACCAGTGCTAAGTAGGAAAGTTCATGCACTACTCATGGAAATGCGCTTCAAAACCAGATTTTCTCTTCTGGATCATGCCTCCACCCAGAGAAATTGAGTCTCAAGTCAAAAACGGCAAACCCCAAACAGGACTCAAAATGAGCCACATGAGCTTACCCTGGCTTTTTTATTCCTGAATTCAGATTTTTTCTGTTTCCCTGTCACCCTTCAGCTCTAATTGCCACTTAGCTGCTGATGACAAAATCGCAGCTGTTTGCAGTTTCTTTCCGTACCGTAAGGCCAGCGTTACAAGGATGACCACATTGACTTAACCAAGCAAAGCCACCCACCTGCAATTGGTATAGGCCGACAGTCGGCGAAAGCACAGCAAGGCCAGATATTTCAAACCCTAGATACATCCCTTTGTAACCATTTTTCACAAGATATTTTCTTTACATTTCAAGCCCATGTTCTCCCAAAAAGTGTCTTTTGGTGGAAGAGTTTATTTGCTCTGAAGAATTTCTTCTTGCCATGAATCATCCTTGTCATTGAATCTTTACTGTGGGCCTTGACAAAGATTTCAAGTCCGTTTTGTTTTCCCAGAGCCATCATCGACCTGCAGATCAAAGGCTTCATTCTGAAGAGTGCTGGCGATGCTTGGGCAGTGCAGTGTGTTCTGGACCTCTGTATGACATAGATGCGCTCTCCTAAAAGACACACCTCAGTAAGATTTCACTTAAAAAGTAAGGCAAAAATTAGCTTTATTTATGAATCACTTTTTCATTCAGGTCGAAATATGAGGCCTCAGCTCTGAGAATTCAAGTGCATCTTGTTGTTTTAGGTACCTTCTGGGTAAGGGAGTATAACGCAGTGATAAGATAGCAATGCTGTATAGTAGGTGGGTTAAGGAGGGGAGGAGAGGAGCTAGAATCACAGTTCTTTAGGGCACCACAAGATATGGCTGGGGGGTGAGACCAGAAATGTCTCTGTAGTTATCAAGTGCATGTCTAAACCTCGTCGGGTTCCACAAAGGTTTTCCTCTGCTCATGCGAGACCGGGTTGGTCTTCCCACAGCTCACATAATGAGCTGGGTTGAAAATCCCCTTATCTTTCTACTCCTTCAGCCTATTTGTGCAGGGCACAGTCACTTTGAAACCACGATGGGCTTGGCAGAGAGACTCGCTGAGATTCTTTAAATTAATAGATTCTTCCTCATTGTGTTCACTGGGCTGTGTTTAGGTCTTGACCACACCATGTGCCTCACCGTTTTTTCTTCACCTGAAATGTGCCTACACTTAGACTGAGTTTTCAGAGGTTTGTGATATCCTCCTGTGCCTCATCCTCCACCTTTGGCCTGGCTGCACCTTCCTTTGCACTTGAATGGAGACTCATTGGAGCAGAGACCTGCTGGCTCTGTGGAGGTGCCAGCTGCTCTTTAGGGCATAAAAACTATGGCCCAGAATGGGGCCAAGTTGCTGACGAACAGCAGTTGTGGGTGCCAAGTCGCTGATGACTCTCGGGCCTGTTAGGGACTCCTCTGGCTACACCTGTACTAGTGAACTGGTGCCAGTGCCCGCCCTTTGGTCCTGAGGCCAGCTAGCATAGTCTGGCCATGTCGCTACTTTCAGCTTCCAAAACAAGTTTGCAAACTTCCTACTATGAGTATTCCCTGGTCTGGGCTAACTCCTGAACCTTTGTTTAGCGGAGTGCTGCCTGCCTTGGGCCATAATCATGCGCGAGACCACTCCAACAGCTTCATAGTTTTGATATTCCAGTGTCTGAGCCTGGTCTCTGGGTGTTCATGTCAAACAAATGCCAGCTTGCTTTGTGGTTTAGCAATATCCTTTATCCAAACACCAAAGATTCTTTTCCCTGCTTGTTTGGTGCTGATTTCTGTGAATTCCCTTATAGTCTCCCAGTTTTCAGTCCATATATCCCCTTGGCAGATCTGCAGTGACACTATGTGCGTGTCTTCACTACAATTAAAGAGTGGCAGCAGTCTTGTAGAGATATAACAGAAATCTTCTGTTTAAAGTAATCATAAATCATAATTCAGCACTCACCTTACTTATCCACAGCAAGATAAACCAACCCCTGCCAAATCCCAGGCTGCACATCCAGCTGGCATTTCTGCAAGGTAGACACAGCCTTGGAAGGTCTTCCAAGGTTTGAAAAGCCTGGAGGATTAGGTCCTAAAAAGCTCACTGAAGGTCATGAGGAAAGTCTGAAGAGGATGTGGAAACAGCTTTTCCCAGTCACAAGCTAGCACAGCAGCCCCCAGAGCACATTTTCCCCAAATTTAATGGGCGATAGGGCCTTTATGTCCTTTAAATTTTCTCCCCTCTGAAATAACACACAGGATCAAACTTAGTTCATATAGGCCATGGTCATAGCTCCAAAAGCAGTCTGACAGCAAGTCTCAGGGGAAAAGAAAGAGCCCCGTAGGCAGGGGAATGCTAATTCAATGGTCAAAAGGCCTTAATTGCATATGTGTTCATATATTACAACTCAATGGTGAGTAAAACAACTTCCATGGCAGTGATATACCTGAGAAGGCTGGAAAAAAATAATCCTGAGAAACAGAAAGTGTGAATAAAACACAGAGGAGTTGAAGAAATTGGGGATTTGTCTGTTGTCTGTGGCAAGCTCAAAGCAGGACCTTGTTAAGAAAAGGGCTGATGGGGAAAAGGAAACCCCTGGCAGCAGGGGGGGCAGAGGGGCTTCCACAGGTTCTTGCTCAAGAGAGGGCTGGGAGGGCAGCGCACCAGCAGCGTGGGCAATGGAAAAGAGCAGGGAAGGCCAGGTATGCACCATGTTGTCTGCAGAGAGCTGCTGCAAAGGGAAGTCCATCCGGTCTTTGCTAACTCTGGCTTGGGAGGCACTCCATGTGAAGACGAGAAGTAGCACACGTAGCTCTTTGGAACGCAAGAGCCCTCTCTGCACAGCCTGTGGGTGGCTCTCCAGCATCCACAGGGGACAGACACACTCGAGGGCAAAGCAGGTCTCATCAGGGACAGCTCTGGTGGGTCCTGGAGCAGACCCTGGCAGGTGCTTATCACGTTCAGAATGTGGTTGTTCAATCTTCCTGTATTAACACAGGGGAAAAATTAGGGGAAGGCAATAACCATCTTCATAACACAGGGTTCACCAATCTCCTCACTCACTAAAACAGCAATATTTTAAAACAACCTTTTTATTTTCATCCGTGACGGGATCCTGGGGTCTTATTTTATCTGTCACATCCAGTCTGCTAAGAGAGGCAGGTTCTGTGTCTTAGTCTGCAGTATGATTTTCTGTTTGTCCTTTTGAATGACTTTGCCCAAAGGGGTGACAATAAAAAAATGTGAAAGCTGGTGTCAAAATAATTTCTCTGAGCCTGGAACATACATTTTTTTCATTATTCTTGACATTCTCTTTTATTTGTGTCTTTTCCCCTCTCCCCTTATGTTCAGTATCAGAGCAAAGTAAAGCACATAATACAGATGATTCTGCTTTCAGATTTCTTGGCTAGCATTGACCCACTCTCATGTGGGTATGTGGGAGCTCTGCACACCACATATGGTATTTATATTCTTGCAATTCATGAAGACACATAATTTTCCATTCACAAGTGCACAGGAGCATGGTCATATGGAAGATCCTTTGACTCCTGCTATTGGGAGCTCTCCTGCTATTTAGCCAGAGCCAAAAGCTACAGAAGCAGCCCAGAAGGAGTCTCATCCAGCAGCAAATTAAAAGAAATAATAAAAGGCAGTGCTTCATGTTGTCACACAGATTATCCAAAATAGACCTTATTAGGTCCTTCCATTCTGCTGGCCAAGCGGGGTGATGCTTCCAAGAGGAGGGGAGCTGACCCAGTGCTTCCTGCTTGTTATTCATTTTGGTGGGAAGCTGGGATGTGGAAGGGCTTTAGGAACAGACCCTCCCTCTGTGATATTTAGGAGGATGTCAGGGATGTCTAGTGCTTTCTTGTTCTATGCTGTGGTGAAGGATTGAAGGGAAGAGGGCCCATGTCGCAGAAATGATGGTTTTATGTGCTGTCGGGCATTAGTTGTCCCTGGTAACATGGTCTGTAATGAGGTGCCAGTGTTAATGCTCCCACTCCGTCTGTGTGGCTCTCAGAGGCCCTTATTGTGTAGGGAGCGGGAGCCAAATGGCAGCAAAGTGAGGTTGGAAAGGATCAAGAGCAGATGACATTGTTTCAATGCTAATCCCCCAAATAAGGCTGTTTTACGAAGAAAGCTCGTCTCGTGGTGATACCATAATAACACATAACACATTCCAGGGTATTTCATGTGTTTAGCAAAAGCAGGGGCTGATTTTTGAATGGGTGCCACCATTTTGACATTTGTGTTTGGGAGATGGCATCTCGGAACCTGTATGTCAAGGGTGACATTTCAGGGTGAGACGTGGTCTGGCCGGCATCACGTCTTTGTTCCTGGGCATGGCCGCTTCTCCCGATGGCAGTGCAGGGTAAGCATTTGTGCTCTTCATCTAGATAAAACATAAGCTGACATGTTTTTACCCTCTATTATTGACATTACAGTAACTCTTCAAACAACGTATTAGATGATGTACTGACATGGAGGACACAGTGGTCCAGCTCCCACATCAAAGACAACAAAAAAGGCAGAAAAATGTCAGATGTGTCATGTGGGGTTATTTCAATCCACCTGTGTCTTTAATAGCTGCAGCTAAAAAATGGTTAAAATGAAAATTATTTCACACTCTGGGATCCCTGGCAAACCATAGTGCCACAAAGCTTGTAAAGATGAATTGGATGCTACAGTCAATTGGTCTTAGTGAGCTACTGAAGTCGCCGCAAAAATAGGATTTGCCTCATGGCTGAAATAAGGGACTGGGAATCTCCTGGCATTTGTTACAGTCTCCACCTCGGATTTGAAATGGCAGCTTAGGGCAAGGCTTTGTTTTTCTGCCTCGCTGTTCTCCTGCCTGAACTAAACAGTATTTCCTCCCCTTACAGAAATGCTTGTACTGGGAGATTAGCAAGGTGTACCGAGGGCCTGGCACAGCGTGGTCACAGCTGGAAATTCCAGGGACTGTTTGCTGCAAGGGAATGTGTTAAATAATTGTGGTTTTATCTTTCACCGTGGCTGTTGCTGTCTGTCAGCGGCAGTGGGGGCACGGCAGCCAGTGCATCATCACTGTCCTCTGACACAACGGAGGAGCTGGGCCTTGGGCTGAGCACGGGGCATATGTGAAGGTCGGGTGCACAAACGGTTTTTACATGGAGATACACACGTTTTCCTGGCACGGGTGATGCACGCAATGTGAGCATTTCAGAGAGTCGCTTTGAGGGGACACGCTTTGCAAATAACGTTTGTGTTGAAACAAAGAGGGAGTGATTGACACACACAAAGGCGTCGGCAGTGCCACAATGGGAAAGTTATAAAGGCACTCACATGTGATGTGTCGACTGAATTCACACACCAGGACACCTCTGGTGCTTGGATTTGCAAAAGAAGAGAACTGGGTCTTCAGATCCAGTGGGGTTTCAGTGCCCACCTCCCTTCAGCATATAAAATAACAAAAAATTGATATGAATTTAATACAGAAGTGGGCATTAATGGACTTTCCTCAGTTCAGGCCAATGATTCCCGGCTTCTGCTACAGAGCGGAGGAGATGCTGTCGCAGAAAGTCAGAGGTTGCTGTGGGGAGCTGCAGTGTGGAGGTGGCCGAGGGCCCCGCTCAGACCGGCTCCCACGCCGGCGGTGCTGCCAGGAGCGGCCAGGGCTGCGTTACACGGGAGCAAGGGATCAGGCATGCTCCAGGGGAGAATAAATCAGCCACCTGTAATTACCCATAGGCAATCAGGCAAGGAGAGAAACTGTTTCCTGATTGCACAGCAAACCATTTATTTTTTACAGATTTTGGTTTGATTAGCTCCTTTCTCAGTATATAGAATTTCCTTCCTACTTTTTCTCCCAAATCCAGCCCCGTAGTTCACCAAACCGTTCCTCCCAGCAGGTAATTCTGATTAATAGAAAGTGCCGTGAGGTCTCTTCAGGACACAAAGATGACTAACTCTGCAGCAAGTATCTCCAACATAGATCAAGCAATGAGATTCAACCGAAGGACCTAGAAGCCGGTTCTGACCTCCTTTACACCAGCTGCAGTCTCAAGTAACTCCAGTAGCTTCAAAGAATTTATCTGTCTTGTTTGAGTGTAAATAGTCCAAAATCTAAACTGACCTCCCCGCTGTATGCAGCAGCAATTATTTTATATTGGCAAGGGTGGATCCTACCACAGCTGGTTTTGGAATGATCTCCATTTTTGACACCACTCTGGCAAACAAGGTGCAATTTGGGGTAATGTGGCCCACTTTGAGTTTTGCCTTACCGTAAGATCAGCTTCTTGATGGTTCAAAGTATGGGGTTCTCCCAGGTGGACTGCCATCCCGCCTTTCTCACGGTCTGGTGATTCATAAATAGGACCAGGTCCATCCCTTGCTGGCACACAGGTGGAGGGACCAGTAACTGAGATCATCTGATTGAATGGCCCGAATTCTGCCCTTCATTACCTCTTAACCCAGATGGTGACTTGGATGAAGGAGGAAGAGGAGGAGAGCAGGAGGAGAGCAACTGGGGGTAAGGAAAAATGAGTACATTTAGGTAATTTCAGTATGTAAGTTAGGGTTTACTACTGTTACTCTAAATATTTTGGACTGGGCACCCACTACTTATACCTCACTACTGCAGTCTGTAAATGCCAGGAGCTGTCTTGGCACATCAGAGGGATGCACCATGCGGGATGTTGCTGCATTATTTTTTAGAACAAAACTGACCTTTCCTCCTATATTGCCTGCAGGAAGTCTTTGGCCACGCCTGGGTTTCATCTTCTCTGCAGAATGAGTCTTATTTTCCACCTCAAGCGTTACATGGCAGGGTGTGATTATCAGACACTGCTCTACTTGCTCCGTGCACACTCTCTGACAGCGCTGACATGTTTATTATAATTAATAAACATTATTATTCATAGCACAGTGGCAGCTGGAGAGTCTAATGATACATCAGGGCCCTGTTACTCTAGGCTTGGTAGAAACTCATAGGAAGAAGCAGTAATTTAAATAGACAAAGAATGTTATTACTGTTTTACAGGTGAGACCCAGAGAGATTTGAGAATTCGTCCCGTGCCTCACAGGAGGTTTTGCAGAATCAGAAGCTGAACTCACATCCCCCGAGCTCCAGCCTCTAATTTTACTCAGACGGAAATGCAGGAGGAAAACCACTGTCATACAGCCAAGTGCATCACAGGATACGCGCTCATTCTCTCAGCCCCAAAGAGCTGCAGCACTTCTGGGGGGGTTGGTTTTGCGTTTTGCTTCCCTGGTGATAATTTCTTCTTTTCTTCTTTGACTTGCAGCTTATGAGTCATCATTGTACAGAAAAAAATTTCATCCAAAACAAACAGAGACCAGTTTTAATCAGAAAATCAAACACTTTTTTTCTTCTTTTTTTCTTTTCCCTCTCTTTTTTTTATATCAAAACAGTACTAGAGTGGGCCCTACAAAAAGTAACTCAANGATGATCTCCAGAGGTCCCTGCCAACCCTATGATTCTATGATTCCATTTGGACTGACGTTTGATTGTCTTTTACTGCACCTGATACCACTTCACTTTCACAAAGGCCAGTGTGGAGCATTTTAACACTTCTTTACATGTAGATTTACTCGTCTTGCTGGCAGTGGAGTTAATCTTGTCCTGTACAGGACATTTGGCATGATCTTGTACAAATAGCTCTAGTAAGATCTCCCTAGTTTGCTTGGAGAATGAAATGATGTCTCCGTGATCTCTACCTCAACAACTCGGCTGAGATTGAAATTGTTCCTGAAAATGCAGCCTTGTCCTGATGTTCCTGAGAAATCTGCTGACCACTGTGTCCTGCCTGGGGGTAGCTTGAGAGCCGCCGCTGTGCTCTGGGCTCTGTCTGACCATGACTGTGCCATCGTTTTTCTTCATCTACTCCTGCTTCAGCTTATATTTACAGACACCTTAGTACAGGTGCTGTGTTTTCTGCTGTTGGAGAACTCCTATGTGTGAGTACTCCTACGGTACAAGTATTATGAGAAATCACCTTGCTGTTGTATTTTGAGTGAGGAAGGAGGAGGTGAAGGCTTGTCTTCACATCAGCATTTGCCTTCCTCTTTAACTTATCTGCCATGTTTCCTTTCATGGCATCCTCAGACAAATGGGTGTGATTATAACCTTGCCAGTCTACACCAAGCTGTGGGTCCTGTCCCAAATACCACTATGCTACAGCTTCTTTAAAACCTTTGGCAGAACTGTGGGCCAGGTGGGGACATCCAGGCATTCAGCGTGTAATCTGGGACTGCTCCTGGTGCTATTCCACGTGTGGGATTTCTGTGGATGCAGAGAAGTCATCCCCTCTTCCTCCAGAGAGGCATCAGCTTTAGGATATCCAATACAAGTATCATCTCCCACGGCTGCTTGGAGGAAGGAGGACTCTTTCTCTGGAGTAACAGCCTCTGCAGATAGTGAGTGCTATGGATTAGTGAGACACGTGGGTCTGCAATCACGGCGGCTTTTCTTCAGCAGGGGAAGAGGTTAACAGAGCCCACGAAGAGCATCTTCTGCTGCAATGGCAGGGAGAGATCGGTGGGTGGAACAGCGATGCCCAAGCTGGAGCTGGCTGGAGTACAGAGCCTTACAACACTCATCTCCTCCAGAAAGATGAAACAACACAAACCTGGTGTACAGGCAATGAGGTTTAACAACATGCAGTTACTAATGTTCCCATACTTAAAAGCCTACGGTAACCAACTCCCTCTGGAAAGATGACCCTTCAGCACAGAGAGGTGGCTTTCCAGCACTGCTGCTCCAGGTCATGTATCACTTGGTGTGGGTACCTTTTAGTGGTTACAAGTACATAGATGCTAAGACTCTGGCAAATTTGTTCAAGGATGTGGACTTGAGGATCATTTTGCCTCATACCATACTGCAAACCAGTACAGTGAATTGCTTTCCTTGTTACTATATTAATTTTTGCAAGATAGGTAAAATGAAGCAGACTTTTCCTCGGAGGAAGGAGAGCAGATGGAAAAATCTCAAGGCATGCTGGGTTTCGAGTACAGAGAAAGCATCATGAATGGCTGGAAATGAAGGCAAAAACCAGATATTATTTAGTCTTCTCTTTGCTGTTCCCTTTATTGAAGGACAACAGCTGACTGCTTTTCCATTATATTTCAAAGGGCTGCTTCAAATGGCATGTTTCTACTCCAGGCATCTGCTCCTTCCAAAACACTCAATAGCCACTGTGTTTTATAGCACCGTTTAGAGCTGTGAATTTCAGGGGCACTAAGCACCAGACCCAAAAGGCTGGCAGGTGGATATTCAAGTGTGGAGACACTTGAAAATATGTGACACCTTGAAGACAAGGGACTATTATATTTTTCTTTTGATAAATGAGACTGTTTAACTGTTCCTGCTCAGTGCTGAGCAGGTCAGACATCCACAGATTTAACCACAGATGCCAAGTAGCAGGACAGTATAATGGCTGTGAAGAAGCATGTTCATTAACACTGTTCAAAGCCTTCAAGCCTGCTCATCTGTCCCCTGAGAACCTGCTCCATGGAAAGGTTGACATTCTTCCTGCGTCTTCCATCTCTCTTGGGTATGATCCAGAGGTGAGTGGGTCCAGAGGACAGCCACGAGGATGATCAGAGGTCTGGAGCACCTCTCCTATGAGGACAGGCTGAGAGATTTGGGGTTGTTCAGCCTGGAGAAGAGAAGGCTCCAGAGAGACCTTATTGCAGCCTTCTAGCACTTTAAGGGGGCCTACAAGAAAGCTGGAGAGGGACTTTTTACAAGGGCATGTAGTGATAGGATGAGGGGCGATGGCTTCAAACTGGAAGATGGTAGACTTAGATTAGATGTCAGTAAGAAATTTTTTACTCTGAGAGTGGTGAGGCACTGGAACAGGTTGCCCAGAGAAGCTGTGGATGCCCCATCCCTGGAAGTGTTCAAGGCCAGGCTGGATGGGACTTTGAGCAACCTGGTCTAGTGGGAGGTGTCCCTGCCCATGGCAGGGGGGGTGGAACTAGATGATCTTCAAGATCCCTTCCGACGGGAACCATTCTATTATTCTATGAGTGCAAGAGAGGTAGCTCTCTGTGGACGCACAAGGAAGGGAACTCTTGTGCCATTTACTCTCCAGCCTCCTCATGGATATAAGTCCTTATAGACTGGAAGGAAAAACTGAGATGTTTTTAATTGTAGCCTCAGCTTACAAAGGCCATGGTTCTCAGCTTTATGTTGTTCGCTTTTACCTTGACAACAGTTGCATTGCAGTTCCTGTATCTTTGTGGTTTTGCTTTCTCTGTGCTTTGGCTTTTTAGACCAATAGCCGATGTTGAAATAGACTTGGGCTTTCCCGAATTTTCCACTTTTGATGGCAATCTTGTCAGACCTCTTAAACCACAAAAACGTACGGGTGGTGAGGGAGTTCAGTGAATGGCTAGACACTGCAGGGAGCGGTGCTGAGTGTTCGGCATGTCTCACTCTGAGTCACCGCTGAGCCCATCGACAGAGATGGGGAATCATGGACCTTGTCAAGGTGCCACGTACTGAGCAAAACAGAAAAACAAGCCCTGGATTCGCAGATATTAAAACTTTTGGGGTGAAAACATTGCTGTTTAAAATAAAAAATAATAAAAGAGCTCTGCTAGATCAAGAAGTCCTGTGGGGAGTAAGACTGAAACATTATCTGGTGTCAGATCTCTTGAAACACTAAATGAGGAGTTCACCAATTAACTGCATCTGTGAGCAGCTCTGACCTGAGCTCTTTGTACCCAGCACACATTATCTGATGGCTTGGAAGTGAGAGGGAAGTTGTTGTCCCCAGGAGGCAGAGGGTCACTGTGATCTAATGTCTGCATTTGCAAAGCCAAGAATTGTTACTCATCCCTTAAACATCTATTTTAAATAGTGTAATTTTTAAAAGTAGCCACAAGACAGACTTGTAAAGCAATTCCTTGTAAAAACACATTGGTTCAAAGACTAGTACCCAAGTAGTCTTTTCACATTGTAAATATAGTCTGTGCATTTCAGATTTCCCCTGCAGTAAATAATGAATTAAGTCAGGAAAATAACATTATAATGAGAATGACATGATACTTTAATGAGACCAGAGCTAGGGAAATTAACCCAATCTTCCATTCTCCTCAGAAATCAGGCTAAGGTTTATCATTAACATATCATGACCATCTTTAATTGAGTAATTAATGACAGTAGCAAGATAATAGCAAGGTGTTTGGCAGTGTTATTCAAACTGGTGTATAGACACATCATGAAAATCTCAGCTTTGTCTGGAAAAGTTTACAACTCAAGAGAGAAGACTAGAACAGAAAGCCTACAAGTCAGGAGCACCCTAACTACAGGCTGATGACAAGGTGGACTCCTTTCTACCATTTCTGTGGAAGCTGAACCTTACACCAAGAAAGACCAAGAGGTCTCCCACTGGTGAGTAGCCACTGGCACTCCCTCCAGGAGGAGCAAGCCCAGACCTCTGCTCCTCACTCCTACTGCTATTTATACATTTCATACCATGAAGAATGACAGAAGAACTCTCCAGTGCAATGAGCAGCCATTACTCCTCATTTCCCACCCCAGAAAAGCCCAAGCAAGAGGGCTTCACTCCCCACAAAGGCAGGATCTCTTTTGCTTGCCCTTTCTTGCAGATACAGAGTCTTCACTCCTTTTTGCCCATTAGCCCTGCTACAATTAGAGATGTGAAGTGTGGAGGACATTTCCTTCTCTCACTGACCCCCAGCAAACCTGTGAGGACGCTCATGTGGAAAGGGAATTGGTAGCTTTGAAATCTCTCAGGTTGAGGGCATGAATGGACAAATGCTTGACCTAGTAGGTTTTTGACCAAAAAAAAAGAAAAAAAACCAAACCCCCCAAAAAGGAATTATCTGTTCCAGTTATGTTCAGGAAGAAAAAAAAGCTAGCTGTTAATCTCTACCCAAGGGGAGGATTATGGTCATGTATGGGAGCGCTCTGCAAATCCCCCGTTTGGATGATTGCCCTTGCCACTTCCTGACTGTGTGCCATGGAGACACCAAGGTGCGCAGTAACCTTCTGCTCTCTTCCACTCTCCAGCTTCCACAGGAAGAAGAAGTGGGTGCACAGGTTGGACATCATGACCTGTTCCAGCCAGGTCCTGGCTTGGCCGTGTGGAGGACTATAAGGTGAGCTGTGGATCATCGGTATTCCACAGCCAGGCAGCTGGATGTCCTAAGGTACAAACTGACACATAATTTGGGCTTTCAGGTAAATACCTAAGTCCAGAGAAAGGTGGCATTTTCAAGATTGACTTCACATTTCGGACTGTCTTAGCAACATCCTTCTCAGCACCCTCAATGCTGTGGGCCCCATTCTGGGATGCCAGCTCTCCTTGTTGTGGCACAGTGCTGCGGGTGCCTTGGCCCATGTAACGCTAAGGGCCTTCTAGCTGCCATTCTGAAGCCTGCCTTTTACTTGGAGCTTTGTACCCTTTCTCCCAGGCTGCCACAGGAGTGTTTCCAGAGCTTCTGGGACAGTTGTTTTCGTCTGTTGTTCTCACAGTGTTCATGGAACCCTAGAATGGGTTGTGTTGGAAGGGACCCTTAAAGGCCATCTAGTCCAACCACCCTGTAGTAAGCAGGGACATCTTTAGCTAGATCAGATTGCTCAGAGCCTCATCAAGCTGTTGTTCACATGTCGTTATTCTCATGGCCTTGAATGTGCAAACCCTGACACTGTCGTTATGGTGGGTTCTCATGGGGAGCAGTTGCCACCGGGGTGAGATTCATACCTCCCCCTTCCCTTCCCCTTGGTGCTNGTCTCCAGTGAAGGAGACTCCACAACCTCTCTGGGCAGCCTGTTCCAGTGCTCTGTCACTCTCACAGTAAAAAAATTCTTTCTGATATCCCTCTTGAATCTCCTATGCTCCAATTCATACCTCCCCCTTCCCTTCCCCTTGGTGCTAGCCTTCAGTGAGGGGTCCCAACAATACACAAAGATTAACAACCAGCTGGCATGCAACACCCACCCTGATAAAAGCGTGCTCCCAAACGCATCACAAGCAGGAATAAAGCACACATTTCCCCCACAGGGAATTTGAACAGTTCCTGATGAGAACTGTGTAATTATGGAACGTTGTAATGGAAGACCCGCCCTGCTACCCTGGAGAGGACACCCAGCTGAGGGGCCTCATCACTCATCATCCCAGCTGGCCTCCCAAAGAATTCTCCCTTTCCCTTATCTCTCCCTCTCTGCTTCAACACTCGTGCCCTATTGTCACTGATAGGTTGGTAACAGCAAGTGCTGTTTGATAAGATGATTGCAAACATGGCACCCTAACTCAGGATGTGGTTATGACTATATCTGAGAAAACTCATACATCTAGGCACTTGCCGTCATAGTTTGTTGCAGACTGGCTGCATGAGAAGGGACATGGAGATGAGTTTGGAGTTGGTTGTACAAGCAAGCCTCATGTTAGCATAAGTTAGCATAAGTAGTAGTAGTGAGCAAGAGTAGGCCGCGAAACTATGCTGAATCATGCCGATACGGGAGAAAAACAAGGGCAAGCCGACCTTGAGCAGCAGCTGTAAACAACCTTGCAGAACTAAGTTTGGAAGAAGGAGGATTTTAGCTTAGCGCTGTAACCGCAAGTAGGAGTGAACATGTAAATGTAACTTTTAGAGCTTAGCCAATGATGAAGTGACTAGTAGGCATAATTAACTGTAACTGTATAAATGTCTGAGCTATCCGAATAAAGTTTGAAGCTGCTTTATCACTCACATTGAGTCGATCGCTCCTTCCCGCGTCGCTGAAGGAAAATTTATTTTCTGACAATAGTTCGTTGTTCTTTCTGCCAGGCTGATTCAGAAAAGTACCAAGCACTTTCCAGGAAAGGACTTGTGAGATGTTGAGCCCAACTTAAGATCAAGTCTTTAAAAGAAACTTTGTCCCCCTATTTATCACAAAAAAGACTATCAGCATTGCCAGTTCTACTGTGATGGCTTGTGTTAAGATTTCATGATGATACAGAGGTGTGGAACTTCTTCCATGATGCAAAAAATGTCACTTCATGACTGATGAGTTTTTTTAATTGCCTTTATCTTTGGACCTACCCAGTGATTAGGACTCAGAAAGGGACTGTACTAATGTTTGCACGCAAGAGATGATGCTCTGCGTGGAGTAACTGACTATATTAGCAGCTTCAGTTCTGTCTGAAGAGTTCCTTAGTCCTGCCAAAACTCAGGATTCAATCCATCTAAGAAAGATACGATTTCTTTTTATCTTTTCCAAATGCTGTTAGAGATGGACTTCAGCCAGCGTCCTTACCAGTGCAAACCCAGACAAAGCACTGGGAACACACAGAGACAGAGCAGGCTCAAACTGAAGAGAGTCTAACTTCCCAGCATCCTGGAAGATATCTGTGGGGTGTTTATTAGCCGTGATGATACATGAGATAGAAGGAAAGATGACTAACAAGCCTTTCACTTGAAATTGTGGCTGAGTGTCTTACAACCGGTAACACTCAACCGCCCCTAGGCAAAAACCTCCACCAGTCCCAAAGAGCAGACAGTGCAGTGAATGAGTAAACTGAAGCTGGGACACAGCGATTTCTCAAATCACTTGCCATTGCTGACTTCCACCCCTGGTGCTCTGAGCTCTAGCATGCAGCCAGCAATGCCCTTGCTCCAGAATCATTGTTGGCTCGACGAAGTCTAACATAACTCACCCATTACACATTGTCTAGGGTTCAGCTGTCATGGCTATAAACAGTGGAATAAGGCAAAATAAGAGATTACCCAGATTACTGGCAGGAGTAGAAGCTGTAAAGCAACCTTGGCAAGGCTGCTTTTGCTATCTGGCAGAAAGCTGAGTAGTGAGGAAAACAAGGCTCTGCCCATACTGGGGGCATGGTCCTTGGCATCCTGCTAGGAGAGCTTGACACAGGCTGCCATCCCCCAGGATTTATGACGTGACCCTTTCAGCTCTGTGAGGCTCTGTATGGGCTTACTGCATCTCCCCATGTGCAATGGTTGCGCTAAAGGTTCAGACTAACAAGGGAGTTACTAAAGCCTTAGGAGGCATCGGGTCCCCCTTCATTATACGCTTACTCTGAGCTGGCAACAAAAAAGTTTTATGCTAACATGCCCTGCAGCTCCTACTTGCAACAGGCTAACCCTCGTTAGAAAGGAGTTGGAGTGATTTCCCCCAACCCCCATTTCCTCATCTCCTGGATTGAGAGCAGTCCTGAGGAGAAGGATTTAGGGGTTCTGGTGGGTGAAAATCTGGACATCNTGCCCATGGCAGGGGGTTGGAACTAGATGATCTTCAAGATCCCTTCTGACCCCAACCATTCTATGATTCTGTGATTTCAGAATGGGAGCCCAGTGGGTGCTCAGAGAGGTGGTGGATGCCCACGCATTAGCTGAGCTGTGGTAATTGTTCACGTACGCGCCCTCACCCCTTTGCAAGTAGCAAGGAGAGCACGTTCACCTAACCCCCTTCCACTGAGGCTTAACATGATGTGTTTTACCTCATGGCTGCCGTAGGCAAAGTGTATGAATCAGCCAGCTATTGCAGCACAGCTGACATGTAAGAACTCAGCCATGTGTCTCGGCCCTCTGGGCTAGCTATTGTCACAGTGTCCTTCCTCCTGCATCTGTCTCAGCTTGTTTATGACCCTGCGTGGTTGGGTCACATCAGATTTACTTTGTGCCTTCCCTTAGCAGGGACCAGGTTCCTGTTTCATTTTTGAAATGCAGCGTTCACTTTTCTGCGCTGCTGTGGTTTAGACTCTTCTACCCTCTTCTATACAGAGGGTGGTTCACTGAGATTTAGAAGTACTTTTTGTAATTTTATTTAAATCCCCCCATTGCCAAGCCTTTCTATTCATATTCAGATGTGTCCGTCTATTGCTCTCCATGCAAGTAATAAAGTTTTCTTCATAAGGAAGCAAATAAAAAAAAAATAGCTTAAAATTAGCTTAAAATCTGTTTAAAACAGATAAAGTTTAAAGCCTTACATAAAAAGTGGGGCTGATTTCTGCAGTCCTCATTGTACTCAGTGGAGCATTTTGTCATTATAACTTTGGACTATAGCAAAAGAACCTTGCAATGAAAGGCTGCCATAAATTGACCTTTTGTTGCAAATTCTGCCATTCAAGCATAAAGCGGCAAGAAAGGCTACATAAGCTGTGTTAAAAGTAGGTCACTGTACATCCACTGTTACCACGGCTGGTCCTGGCTGCGTGTTACTAACTGGGTTTCTTGGTTTGAGCAGCAATACGCACACAGACGAGATGGTGAACACATCGTGACAGGACTTCAAACAGTGTAGAAAGGCCAGAGTGGTGGTGGGGGGGATTTAATAGCCTTGTTCCTAGGTAGGGCAGGACTGCTGCGGACCATCTATAACACCGCTTTCGGAGAAACGGCAACCTGGTGGCAGGGATGGTGTTTCTGCAAAGAGCCTGGTGGCCAGCACTGCCACCCCTTAGGTAGGTCTAGGACTGAAGAAGTGACACCAGGAGCTGGTGGGAAGCTCTACTGGTAATAGTCTATATGCAGCAGCAGTACTGCAGGTCTGCGTTGCCTGGCCTGGCTGAGCCTCTCTCTCCACACTGTGGTCCTGCTCAGAGCTGAGACAACGCTACCTCCATGGGCTCCCTACCACAGCTGCAGTTCTCGTCCTCCAGCCCAGAGTGTCTTCCCTTTCCCCAGAAAAGTGCTGTGGCAGCTACAAGGTAGAGGGAAACAGAAGGGGCCAAGAAATGACTTGCACTGGGGATCTCATCTCTTCTAGTCTCATCTTTTTGGTTTCCACCATGGCATAAAGTCAGTCAGTCCACTGTAATATTAGCTTGCTCTCAGGTAGAGAGCCGAGAGAAATAAACTTTTACCTCTTTCACAACTGTTTGAACTATCATTTATTCTTTGGTATTATTCCTCCAAAACATTCAAATGCTCTCAATCTTTGCAGCTCCAGAACATTCCAAGCAAAAATAACAGAGGTGGCATAACTCACTCTGTCCCCTTCCAGGGCTACATACTATGGGTGATGCCGATTAGAGGATCCTTGATTATTTTTTCAGTATTGTCAACATTACTAAAAAGAAAGTTGAATCCAGGCCTCCAGGAGTCAACAGGATCTTTGTCCATTAACGCCAGTGGGATGGCTGCAGACATTACCTCAGTAAACCACCAGGCTCCAGGAAAATGCTTAAGTGCACAAAGCTCTAAAATGCCTTTCTGAATAGGAGTCAACAAAGTTCAGGATCAAATGTTTCCTTGACTCAGACCCTACCCAGCATAATACAGATAACAAAAACCAAGTGAGTCATAGTAACTTTTCAAGAAAACAATGATAACATCCATGTTTCCCCTGACTGTCCAAGCTGATTTGACTCAAATGCACTAACTGGCCCCAAACAAGACCGGATTCAAGATCCAAGCTTCTGCTGGAGATTGACAGGAGACCCTGGAAGGTGATGGAAAGCAAGAGCACTTCCCCAGAACAGGCAGTCCCAGTGCTGGTTCTGCCTGCTCCTCAGCTCAAGTGTTTCCTGTTAAAACTTTTACTCAGCAACAGAGGGGAGCCTTCATTTACTATCCCTGACATAAAACGACATGATAGACTGAAGTGGAGAAATTGTTTTCCTTTGTGTCTCCATTATAGATTTACACAGTGCAATAATACGTAGCCTTTGATCTTGTTCTGCTTCTGTTCTGCACCATCTTTGCAGCTGATTGAAAAATAAAATATAGGATGTGTAGATTTAAAGACATTCAAAGTAACAGACTAGATAGAGTTTATGATTTGTGCTGAATTATTTATCGCACAATAGATGACCTACCTGTGTTAGCAGACAATCCATTCATCCATGCCCTTCCATGGGCTGCTGCTCAAAAGGGCTTAAACACTGTCAGAGGAGAGAAGAAGCAATGGAAGCAAGCAAGATGCTGGTACCTAGTCAACAGAGGAAGGGGGAAAAAAAAGTGGAAGTTGTTGGCTTTCTTTTAAATTATAGCATTGCATAGACACTAAGCAGGAAGGTTTTTCCTAGTATTTCTCTTCCAGTTCTGAGTGGTCCAATTGGAAGTACAGTTCCCTATACTGATGAAACACGGGCTAGGCAGAATGGGTGGCCCCAGATCCCACAGAGCTAGAACACCACAACTTGGTGAGGGACACTGTAAGGCAACCAAAACCTAGTCTGACTTGCTCATCTGACATACAAAGTGTTGCATTTAACGTGCATTTTCTACTAGTTTTGAAGGATTTGCACCAAACCCCACACTGAATACACTTCTAGATACTACATGCTAAAAGGTCTGTGGCATGTATTGCACAGAAGACCCAAACCTAAACACGGACTGATTAAAAAAATGCTCTGCATATGAGCACCAAACTTTTTCACTCCCCCCAAAACAAGCATCACAGAATTCCTGTTATCTTGGTAAACCTGATTTTCTGAAGAGTTTATGGAGTCTGTGTGTTCATACACATATACACATATAGATGTGCCCACCCCACAGATTCTCCTTCTTGACCATGCTGAAGACAGGCGTAACATTTACTTTCTACCAGGCCTCAGGATTTTCCCCCAGTTACCACAACCTCTCAAAAATAATTGAGTGGCCTCACAATGACATTGTCAAGCTCCCTCAGCATTCACATTAGGTCCCATGGACTCATGTATGTCTAGTATGGCTAAATGTTCCCTAAATTAATCCTCATCCATCAAGAGTAACTGTTTCTTGC
Source organism: Rhinoptilus africanus (assembly GCA_013400135.1). NCBI lineage: Eukaryota > Metazoa > Chordata > Aves > Charadriiformes > Glareolidae > Rhinoptilus > Rhinoptilus africanus. The sequence goes on along the minus strand of VXBO01001538.1, from coordinate 59,456 downwards.
TCCAGACATTCCCACTGGTTTCAGGATTCTAGGATTCCTGTAAGCAAATCTTACCAGTAAAAAACAAGGTGAAGAAGCCACTAAGTACTTTGACCTTTTCCATATCCTTTGTCACCAGTTTCCCTGCCATTCTCATCTCATCATTACTGCAACCGAGGCTAACCTTGACCTTCATACTGGTTCTTCCTTGATGGTAAGCATCAGGTAGAGCAGAGCACTTTCTTTTGCTGGCTTCTTCATCACCTGTGTCAGGAAGTGGCTTATCATCAACGTACTCCAGAAACCGCCTTGATTGCCTGTGCCCTGCGCTGTTGTCCTTCCAGCAGATATCACGGTGGTTCAAGAACCAGGACCTGCAAATATGAGGCTTTTTCCAGTTGTCCTCTTCTTCCCAATCAGATGATCTGTAGCAGACACCCACCACAGGCACTCACATCGGTCTGCCCTTTAATCCTGCCCCATAAGCTCTCAGCTGGCGTACCATCTCTCCCTAGGCAAAGCTACACGCACTCCCACTGCTCTTTCGCATGAAGTTCTCACACCTTCAGAGCTTTCAAATCTTACAGGTGATTTCAGAGAACTACCCGTCTCAAGCATCTGAAGCTCCCACTACATTTTTCATGGAAACGTCTCCATGGGGCCACACACAGATAAGGAGTGGGATGCAGGATCTGCTCAACCCTTCTTAGACACAAAATCTGGAAATCCAGTTATAGGACCCAAATAAATGGGCGTGAGGGGAAAAATCAGACTACATTATCTCAACTGCATACAAAGCAGTTCTGTATTTTTTAATAGAAGCATTGTGAGGCCCTGGACTTTCTAAAATAGAAAAAACCCTGAGTGTTATTCACAAAAGAAAGGAACAGCTACATCATAGGACACCACAAGGGAACAGAAGAAAAAAAGTGAGATGTTCCTTACACAGCAGGAGTCCAGATCCAGTCCCATCATTGCCTGTACTTTCCACAAGAATCTTAACTGAGCTGCAGCCCCTTAAAAATAATGTGTGGACTTAAACATTTTGTACTATCAGAGAAAATATGAAATATCATTCACTGGGTCACACACATTGGGGCTCCCGCTTCTAACTATCTCATGAGCACTGGAAGCTCCCACTAATGTCAGTCTCTTTTATAGTTTTGTCACCACACGAGCCATTACCACTTAATTATTTTTTACTGAAGGCCAGCAACACACTTACACCAAGCTTATAGAGAAAAATGAAATAAAAAGCCCTTTAAAGACACAACATAAAGACCCAGCTCCTACTTGATGTTTCAGAGCCCCTCATCTCTCAGATTTACACAAGAAGGAGACAGAACGAATCCAGTCACTGGATGAAGTTACAAACTGCCCTTCAAATTCTGAAGAACTATTCTGATGGCTGTTGACAATATGTTTATTAGTTTCCTGGCGTAAACAGGCATATGTTCTGTGAAACAAATATGCTGGATTAAAGTATACTGTATTTCCCACAGCTTGTTTATGAATACAAACTTCTTGGAATTGTTTTAAAGCTTATCACTATTTGCCTGCTTTCTAAATAAGCAAGAATGAGGAACAAAAACATCAGTTGTTACCTCAGGCAGGTATCTCCCACAGCAGGGCTACGCTAGTGCCAAAATCCAACCTTGACTCGAGGTTGCTGCAGGTCGGCCGTGGAAGGTGCCCTCAACACCGGTGTCCTGCGGAGTAGAGCTCGGTGCTGCTCCTGGTGTGGAGAGAGCAGCCCTCACACCAGGGAGCGAGGGCACAGCTGGTCCCGTGCTAGGGAATTAGAGCTTCTCTTTTGAAAGGGTTCTTTGTTTCCATTACTAATGAGTAAAATTCTTAAAAGTGCAAATCTTCTTTCTGAAAAGTGACAGGAAGCCCTTGAGCTCGAGTCTCCAACGCAGCTGCAGCCAAGTTACCTGACCACAGGGATCTGTGGGATCCAACATGCCCAAATACTTTTGAGAATGTGGGCCAAGAGCTTAAGTTTCACTAATAAAAAATGGTACAGGGACACTATTTTTTACTATATTTTTAGAGCACTTAGCTGTCCTAATGTGTCATTGTGAAACACATCAGTAGGACCAAAATGCCGTTTGGTCCCTTTGGTAGACCAAAGTACAGCTTTTATTGTGTCTAGTCTTTGCTGGTTTTGAAAAGTTTACCCCAAAACCTACAGCTACTCAGCCGGCTGTCCAAAAGCCCAACCATTCTTGAGGAAGATCTGCTGTCGGATACACCCTGCAAATCATCTCGATACCAACACACCTGGTGGCTGGATGCCTCCATCAGGCCAGAGCCGTACTTTGCTGGGAGTTTGTATGAGCTAACGTTGCACAGGGGCAGTCCTGCATAACCCTGCGGTCTGTCCCCTCCCCATTACTATGTGACCAGCTTTAAATACGATTGCAGGCTGAAGCAAGAGAGCGTCAGATGGAGGAGGAAAAACAGCCATCCAGGCTCTTGTAAATCTGTCTTGCAAATGCAAGCTGGTGTCCCACAGGGATTTTATATTACCTGCAAGGGGACCACTTCAGGGTCAATGTCAGGAGATTTCTGTCACCACAAACAGTCCTCCTTAGAAGATCTTCTGCAGCTCTCAGTCATTTGTAATGAATTATTGCCACCACGGTCACAGGACATCTTAAGCACAGATGTCCTTTCTCCTCTCACTACCAGCATCCAGGATATCAGTTTATCATGTGTTTCTCTAAACGCGGAGCAAAGGTTTTCTCTCAGGTAGAAAGAAGCATTTCAAGTATTAAACTTGCCTCCAGTAGAATATTGCATTTTGTCCTCCAAAATGTTCTTCTGATACAATACGCTACAGTGCATAGAAGAAATTTTTTACTGAGTTATAAATACTAGCAATGTGTAATATTAAAAAAAATAGAAAAAACCCCACTGAGCTGGTATTTTCATTCACTCGCATCCCCCCACACTGCTTCCATATGAAAATGGCAAGACTATACAATTACATTCAAAAGCGATATAAAAGAAATTTCATCTAGGTTGAACTATTTCAGTTGACCTGAAGCTGACCCGGCCTTTGTGGATTTTTTTGCCAAATCAGAGGTGTTATTTTTATTGTTGCTGTGTGCGTGGTCCGGCAGAAGCTCAGGGCAGCTGCCTGCCATCCTTCCACAGTGACGTGCCAGAGATCATTCTGTGTGAATGCCTTATGTTAGCATTACTGCAAACGACGTGATGTGCTAGTACAGATGTCAGGTGAGAATTTCGCGGTTACGATAAAAATCAGTACAAAGCCTGTAGCTGGCCAGCGTACCAGGAAACCTCTGCAGACTTATGCAATCCTGTTTGTTCCAGTTATGTCGATCAAAATTGCCCTGGCTTGGGAAAATAAAGCAACTACAAACAATTATTTTCAAATAACAAAACTCCTAAAATGTAATTGAAGAAACTCTGAACTCTGCTTTATTCCCATATAAAAAAACATTCCATACATATCAGGGATTTGTCAGAATTCCCCTTCCTCCGTCTTGCCTTCTTGTAAAATTTACTTTTAATAACTGTCAGCTTCCTGAACCACAAAGCCCTCTCTTCTGTTTTGCTGTTATTCACTGGGGCAAAATAGAATGCTAAGGCAAGAAGAGAATGCAGGTGTGTTTATCCTGGGTCAGGGCAAAAGGAATTTGCACTCCAGCAAGAGCAGAAACACAAGCAAGGGGCTAATGGGTTGTTTCCAGCCTTTTCCTGCTGAAGTGGGAGGTCTCCTAGAGGGGCTTGTTAGAGGACACCAGCCAAAACTGCACCTCCTCCTCCCATGTGCTGCCCACCACAGTGGCTTGTCTTGGAGGGAATGTGAGCATCGTAGGAAGTCCCAAACCTGCAGAGAGCAGAGGAGTGGGCGGCATCTTAAACCCTGCCATTTCCCCCTGAGAAACCATCCCGCTTCCCTCGCAATCTGAAACCTTATCATTACAATCAGGGAGTAAGAGCCAGGGAGAGGTTTCAATGTCTTTCATCCCGCCGGTGTCTCCGAACTGTGATCTTGGAAATAAGTGCAGTGCAAACGTTACAGTGCAGCTACTGAAAAAGTCTCCCTTTTATTGCAGTGCTCTTCTCGTGAGCCACAAATGGCAATACCCTTAAGGAAGACTATGATGGCACTGCGCAGAGGTGATGGGCCAGGTTTGAAGAAGCATTGAGCTCACTGCAGAAGTAGATAGACCTTGGAGAGAGACTTTCAATAGTGTTTAAATCCCATCAATTTCCACGGCAATTAGGTGTTAGTCACCTTTCAAAAATCCCACTAAGCATCACCCCTTCATACCCTGGCTTTTAGCTAGCAATGGACAGTACCTATAAAACCACATTTTCTGTGTGGGAAGAGGGTAGAGGCAATTACTTTGCTGAGAAAGTACAGGGAGAAATGAAGCTTAGGAAACCGAAGCAAAAAGAATTACACTGAACCTACTACGTAGAATTCTATATAAAAATACTGAGAATATAGAGGTCAGTTCAGGCAACTAGCTTTTTTTTTTTTTTTTTTCCTATACTTTATAGACTTTGCTATAAAACTTTCATACAATTTCATCTAACACCCAACAGAATTATTTCCCAGACCCAGCTCTCTATTTCTCCAGCACACACACCCCGTGTGCCAGTGTGTAACAAGCTATTCCTGCTGCAGGATGATGAGAAGATACATCTTTGGTGTATCAGTGCCACATTGACCCGGAGTATTGACTACGGACCCACATCCCATTATGCCAGGAGCTGCACAAAGAGTAGAAAGAACTGCAGAGCAGCCAGGGAGGGCCCTTGCAAGAGCAGGGAGGGAAACAAAGCACATGGTGCTTTTGTGATCGCTTTGCAGCTGGGTAGAGAGCAATCCCTTTCCAATCCTGGGAGAAGGGAAAAAAAAGTGGCTGTGGACCTGCTTCACACCCACTCCCCCCTAATACTGCCCAGTGGTAATTGTCCTTCCCTAAAGAGAGCTTTTCCAAGGTAAGCACATTTCCATAAGCCACTGTAAGCACACAAACACCTACCATGCTTGAAAATTAAGCATCCTCCTTGGTCTTTAAATGTGTGACCAGTTAGAACATTCATGCTTATTCCTGGTTGCAAACAAAATCTTAAATTATGAACAAAATACTGTAAAGGAATTCCCCCACAGATAACAGACATATTAAAAACACATGAGAAAGGGGTCTGCTTTCCAAAGTAAATCCAGTAGCTGGTTTTCAACTAGAAACATGGTTCATTGTATTACTTTGAAGCTCATTGCTTGACCTATGTGTATACCATATATAAACTTATTTGAAACTGTCTTAGCATAAATGCTGGCATTTCTGACCACATTTTTAACACTCAGTCTCCTCCCCAGAAGATGTTTTTACTTGCTAAGGATATTCTTGCACAGGAATTTGTTTGTCAGGAACATCCGCAGAAAGTTTTCCGCACATATTGCAGAGTACTGCATAACCCAAAGCCAGCATCCTGCCAAAGCAAACACCTGAAAACCAGCATTCTCTGCATATACATGGGGATAGTCAGGACACTCGTCAAGAAAGCGGGAGCTGTGGGCTTGTCCCCTCTCAGTTTGCCATTAATTTAAATGGGAGAATCTTCCTCCTCTCCCCCAAATCACACTGCTGCCCGGTACATTAGACATAGATCTGAGCGTATTTGACTTCCTATCAATACCTTTGGGAATGAACAGGAGCACTGACCTGGCCTCCCAGGCAACTTAATGTCTCCATTTTCAACCATCAATTGATTTTAAGGTTCATTTAACTTTTGAGGGCACACGAACAGCCTGAATAAAGACTCAAATTAAGTGTCTCAAGTCATGACTAGGTGGAATTTAAGTCTAGTGTAGCTCTATATATTCAATAGTTCAAATGTTGATTGCTAAATGCTTGTAATCATTTTTGCACATCAAGGAGAGAACTAGTAGAAAATACGTAATCAAAATGTTAAAAAAAAACCAACCCAAAAAACAAAGCGTAGAAACATGTAATCTACTCATGAACATTTTACAAGTAATAAAGTTACTCTGTAAGAAATTTTACAGGAGCCATAGCTGGAATTATTCCACAGATGCCCTCAGATGCTCTATTTTTCTTCCCAGCTAGAGCAAAACACCCCCTGGTCCTTTAATATCAGAAGACAAGGGAGTGCTCTGTAGATAGAAGTGAACTGTACCTGTCAGGAAAAATCACAGCTTGGCACTTCTTCCTGTACAACAAAGGGTCCTGCACAGCCCTTTTTCCCCGGCCCCTTTGTGAGTCAGGAAAGCCCTGAAGAAACCCAACTCCCAACCTCCTGACTATAAAACACGGACCGAGGCAGCCAGCATGCCTGAGTAGGCGTGTGCGTGACAGGAGAAGGCAGCTCAGAGATAGGGGAGGAGAGGACTGGGACAAAGGCAAGGTGAGTAGGCTGGCAGCAGCAAGACTGGGCAGGCCCAACTCTAGCAAGGGTATGAAGTTCAAACAGGGTGATGCACAGCGAGGTGCAGCTTCTGGGCTCCTATACACACTGTGTGGTGGCACCAGGGGAGAGTGAGGCCTCCTGAGATACAGCAGAGAGAGAAAAGCCGAGTCAGGAACATGACCTGTGAGCAAATACCTTCTAAAGGCTAGTGCTTCGACAAGAAGACAATGGTGGCTGCAATGGTGGTGGTTGATGGGGAACAAAGTGGACTCAAAATCTTTTTTTCATGCCTTGCTATAAAAGTATCAGCAGTTCTACTACAGACCATGCCCCAGATTCTTCTTTCCAGGCATTATCATTTATAGGCATTTTAAAAAAACACCCTCAAGTTCCATCACATTATCTATTAGGCTATAAGGAAGCACAGAGAGGGGTATCCATCATTTCCCTGCCTGCACAAGGCTCATCTGTGAGCAGAAGTGTTAATTCAAACTGTCTAAATGACCATGGACTCTCCAAACAACATTTCTCCTTCCATTAAAAGAGTTAAGCAGTCAAATGGCAAAACCCCTAAATCCATTAACATAGAGACAGGTTTTTCTGGGGGTGCCATGTCCCTCAGAAACTGTTTTGCTGAATTAGACATTAAAAAGAGAGAGAGAAGCCTGCATAACTAAAACTTCCCAGGCAATGGTAAGCTGCTCATCTCTTTCTCTGCCTCACGTCCATGCTGACCAGCAGCAGCACATCCCTGCCAAATGGACAACACGGCCCACTTTACTGCCCTACACAGTACACACATGCCACCCTGCAGCGTTACGCTTTTTGGTTCCCAAGCAGTAAGGCCACAGGTGGTTCTTTCCCACTTCATGCCCCGTCCAACAAGGCATCTGCTGGCCCATGCTCTTTTTCTCTTTATTTCCTGCATTTTCAGCTGTTTGCAGAGTTAAAATATACTCAATTGCTTAACCAGGGCCATCATCTGGAACACATTCAAGATTAGGTAATCTGCATTTTGTGTCTTTTTGAACAAAGTGCCTTTAGGTATCTTGAGATAACACACTCATTTTCAGCTCTATGTCAGCAACAATTTTGTCTCACTCCCTCTATATTTTTCTTTTGTTTTAATATGAAAAACATTCAAACAGAATCTAAATCTTTCCAAAGCTAACAAGAAAAGGATTTCTTCCTCTGATTGAAGTGGAGTTAGCAAGGTTGTGATGAAGCGCTGCATGCTGAGACCTGTACGATGCCGACAATGAACACATATTAAGATGAGAGGAGTCGTTGTAAAACTCTGGGCAAAGGGGTTGGGCCCATCTCTCTGCAGCCTGATGTACACCTCATTATTTCAACAGCAGACAAACAGCAAGACCAGATTGTTTACAAGAGCATGGAGGTAAATCTTGACAGTATTTTTTTCCTTCTGTAGTTAGTGATGACAGAACAGGTGATTATGAAAAACAATTGAAGTACTTCTTCCCAGATTGGATGATTCATAACTTGAACCTTGTTCATGCCGTTGAATCCAAACCAAAGGTTGTTAAGCACGGCGAGAGGAGGAACAAGGAAGAAAAGAGAAGGCACAAAGAAGTAACACGGTGCATTTGCAGCAATCTTTCTGCAATCCTGAGCCATCCCTACACACATTCCTGAAGCAGCACATACAAGTAAGCATGCAGTCCAACACACAGGTAGGAACGGGAGTATAACATTAAAAAAAGCACAAAACCAGTGCCTACGTGGAAGGCAGAAGATTAAGTGTAAGCAATAGTCTAGACAGTGGGTCATGCACTTAAAGCCCATTCATCATTTATGACATTAAACCACCACTCGCTATACCCCAGAATGAATAAGCTTGAGTAAAGCTCAGAAAAGTCTTCATCAGAGCACAGGGACTGAGGCAGGTGTAGGTTAACATGTGCTACATCCTCACCTGCCTTACTCAGAATAACTAGAACAAAGCCAGTGCAGCTGTGCCAGTTTACACCAGCTTAAGCTATGACCTGTTTAAACATTTTTGGACAGAGTCCAGTGATAGAGTCTAGACATTGTTATTCAGAAATAACTTGATCTTCATCTCTTGCTTTTGTACAGAAAGGAAGAGGAAATCTGTGTCACAAAGCAACATTTCATGCAGAACAGCAGGGAAAGACAGGATGGTAACCCAATTAAAGGCAGATCAGAAATCTTTCAAAGCCATTTATAAAGAAACATAAACTATCTCCATCCTCCTGTGACTGAATGAAAAGAGATTGCATGGAGCAAGGAATCAGGTGATCTGCCTTGCAAAATCTTCTTCGCCTCAGAGAACAAAATTCAAGAGCCCATTTCATCAGCCTTGTCCCTTCGGTCACTGTTGCAATATTCTGCTTTTATCTTCCTCAGTTCCTGATCTGGCAGACCCAGCGCTCAAGAAAACGAGTCTTGCTACTGTCTGCTGTCTCATGTTTGCAAGGAAAAATCTAAGGAGCTCGCAACGTCTTCTGTGTTTAGGGGCTATGTCAAACAGCACTGGGGTTTTTTTTGCCCCTAGTTGCAAAGAGTGTCTGAAGCAAAATACCTTCTCTAATTCCAATATTTTATATAGAATCATAGAATCGGTGAGGTTGGAAGGGACCTTTAAGATCATCAAGTCCAACCATTAACCTGCCCTGACAAAAACCACTTCTAAACCATGTCCCTAAGCACCTCATCTACCCTTTTCTTAAACACAGAATCATAGAATCGAATATCTTTCTGTTCTTCATTGCCTCTAGGTCTCCTGGTCACAAAGTTTTATTTTTAGCTTACTTCTCTTTATGTAACTTCCATGGAAGAATTCAGCATGCTCCTTCCACGCGAATATCTGCTCTAAGAGCAGGGAGACGAGGGATTCTTTGAAAGGAACATCTGTGAAGTCTTTGTGCTCCAGCTTCCCGAAGGCCCTGACATTCTGTTTCTTCCTTTGCTTCTACATCAGCTTCTTGTCTCTTCATATGCAGCTTTCAAGTATATTTTTAGACAGTTGAACAATTCAAAGTTTGCCTGGAGCCAGCATTTAAACTTAGACCTATATTTTCAGAAAAATAAAGTTAGAATGATTATTTAGAAGTTTCAAAAAGGTCCATCTCCTGCTGACATTTTTATATACCTTGTTTTTGTAGCTGCTTATATTTCAGATGAAAAATTTTTACAGTATAGCGAAATATATCTCTCTTGAGAAAAAAAAAAAAAAAGAGGTCACTAAATTCTATCACAAAATGGCAGACTTTATTTATTTACCAGTCATTCTCAGGTGAAGCTCAGTGGGACTGCTGTAGTACAACCCAGACTACAATTTGATGAGATGCTAAACTCTGTGTTCAAGGTCCTAGTACTGCATCTCAAACATCGTGCACACATCATGAAAAATACTGATTCAATAAAAAACCCCTCAATTTGCTATTTCTTTTTTATCAAAAACATTTTTGTAGATTAATGTGGCAGGGGTAACCAGTATACTGCACTGCATGCTATCTATTCTCCAAAGAATGCTGGCCAAAGCCAGCATAAACATCTTATTGGAAGACTTTGTGAGTTGCACAAAAGCACACTCATAGTTCACACACTAGTCTCATCCAACAGGGCACAGCTTCTACTTTCAATTGAGGAACCACAGCCTTAGAAGATACATGGAGATGAAAACCAAATGATCTCAGCAGCTATCAGAATGCATACAACGGTTGGATATCTGTTATAACTGTGATATCTGTTAAAACAGAGCCTCTCATTTCACAGGTGTGCCCCATCCCAGATCGCAGGATTCATTGGAAGACAGCAGTTGAGCTTGACACACATATTATTTCTTCTTTAAGAGAACTCCAGCTATCTCCACCATAGCCTGTCTTCCAGTTCTAGGGAACCCAAACTTCACCACCTTACTTGGGTATCTGATGAGAAATTGTCTCCATCAGCCATATGAAGGCACTACAGAGAGATGAAGGATGGAGAACTCCAACGTGTTTTGCTTGGAGAAGAAAACATTGGTTCCAAGTGGACCTAACCCCTTCCTTGCCAGACAAACCTGTCATAGGTACCCAGCTGGCCTCTGGATGATCTGACCATACCAGCCTCAGAAGCTGAAGACTTGCTTTCTCCCATAGATGAGATCTATGATCAGCAGCAAGGTTGTGCCGGCCCTAGACACCATGACATGACAGGAATTATGTAGGAACTGCTGGAAAGCCATGTATGGCTCAAGGGTCACAACACAGTTATTGCTGTCTTACTCGTATCTGCTTACTATTGGGATTGCTGCTGTTATCATCTGCCCACTGCTCCCCTCTATTGCTGATGTTTCCTTAAGGCTCAGACTACTACTGCAAAACTGAATAAACCCAAGCATTGCAGTCCCTTGCTTTCTTGCGGTGGCACTCCTGGCCTGACCCATCCACTAGTCACCTCTTCACTTTATACTTGCTATTTCTGCTGGTGCTTCGTGTCCCTCTTGTCCCTCTCATACAAATGATACTAGCTACCACCCAAACATCAGGATCTTCAAAGACTGCCACAACTGCAGTCAGTCTTCATACTGGGATAATTCCCTTCGCCATACTGCTAGCAGCATACCTTTTCCTGGCAATCACTTCGGACGTAGCCTGTGCTGTTGAATTAGAGGAGACTGAGCAGAAGGAAGACCAGAACACCAGTGGGGAGACTTGACCGTGACAGTCAATGAAAATAGTATTTACGTGACTAGGAACAGCAAATGGAAGGGTTCAGACAGAATGGGACTATGTAAAGAAAAGCATTTGTGATGGGGCTGTACTGGAAGGACAATTTTACACTTTTCAGCTCGTCTCCAGGTTTTCTCCATGTATCTACAGCACTTGTAAAGTAAGGAACTTAAGTCTTCTCATGGCCACAAAACAGAAATCCAAAACAACTGGATATCTTGGATATTTTCTTATCTGCGCTTCAGCTCTCCCTCAGTAAACAAGGAATTGTACTCATCTCTAGAAAGGTATGAAAATGAATTCAATAATATTAATGATAATCCTGAGAACCACAGAAGAGGCCATTAGGAAATTAACATCTGTGACTTTGGCATAGTCTTAAACAGAACCCACTGGAACATGGTCTGAAGCTGCACAGTGAAACTGTTCAGCAGACATCACCCCTCTTTTGCACTGAACAAAGCAAACATCATATGGAAAATACAGCATGTAGTCATGCAGCAAAACCCTGTCTCGTAGCGCATGGAAAGGCTAGAAACTAAGGTAACGTGGCAAATGTTAATTCTAACACTTAGATTCAGAGTTATTGTAACTCAATTTTCTTCTCATACAGATTCTTGGATGAAATATCGTTATATGCTAGCAAAGAAGAAATTAAAACCAAACAGCTGGATGTAATTTCTTCCCCTCTAAGGAATGTCACGTTTGGAATGGCCCAGTGGGCAAAGGCGAATACATAATGGTTATTCAGAAAGCAATTAGATTCTGACCGCAGGGAAATGTTTTCTGAATGGATTGAGCTTTAATAGAATAGACCCAATAGTCTTTTTTGTTCCTCTGTTTCTTATATAAGGAATCTTTTTTCCTTAGCGTTAAGATCTGGGTTAAGGATGAACACATAATTATGCTCTTCACACAGTTCTTCACTATGAACTCATGCATATATCTTAATAGTTACAACAGCTGCGTTCTAAGATAGTAGGCAGTGTTTCAGGCTAATACAAACAACAAAAGCAAGTAGTAACCGAAGCCAAAACTAAAAGTTTGTTTGCCTTTGAGCAAATTCTAAGGATTTGGAAATCTCACATCTTCTTGTGCTGTTTCTTTCAGCTCTAAGACATGAGAAGGTACACTGTATTTAGAAAGATAATAAATAACAGGCCTCATTCTGCTCTCAACAACACAGGCAAATCTCAAAGCAAGGGCAAAAGGGTTCGGGTAGGTTACATAAGCCAACACATTTCATCAAAGGCTAATCAGCAGCAGAAAACTGTAAGGCTGCTATAAATCAGTGTTTGGTGTTTGATAACATAAGAAAAATTAAGTCTTTACAATACCTAATCTCATACCTCTGTAATGACAAACTGTAAATATCTACGTTACCTAAATAACCAGCAACAGGCAAGATTAGGCAGTAACACAGCACAGGCAGTACGGACACTGAAGGAAGGTGGAGGGGAACAAATAAAAAGTTTACTTTTTGTTTTTCTTACAGACATCCTCATACCAAGGACAGGCTGACAGTCTGCCCCAACCTAAAAGGTGCAAGACACTAAAGAAGAGAATTAGCTTTGTTAAGTAGCTACAGAGCAAAACATGCTCTTCTAGGTAGTGAAGTCCTACCAGAGCGACTATGCTTTTTGTTGTATAAATTATGATTACTGTTTTTGCATTATTTCCAGTAGCAAGGCTCCACTAAAACAGCACATTACTGCGCCAGCTCAAAAAGCACTAACACCTTACAGACTCCTTTTAATACGGGTTTTGTCAGTTCTCAGTTTGGGCAATTATGTACACCAGGGCTGCTTCATGCAGGTTTGAATATACCAGCTGTTGCTGGGTTTCAGACAGAATCAATTTCAAGTGTCTCTAATTAGCCAGTAAGATCAGGTGCTCTCATAAAAGACTGCAGTGTTGGCTCAGCTTCTTGATGTACCCAAGCTGGTCTTCTATGTGTGGTAGTGATCAGCAGCTGGGGTGTGAGTGAAAGTGCCTGAGGTTACACCACCTCCTTTTTTGATACCAGGTGTAACATACGGTGGATAAACCCCTTTTCTTCCCATTTTATTATATGATTTCTTCTTTGTAAGTGGGGAAAAAAAAGTCTCCCTGCCCATGGTGGGGGGGCTTGGAATTAGATGATCTTTAAGGTCCCTTCCAACTCTAACCATTCTATGACTGTATGTGTAACTCAATATGCTCCTATGTCTGAGCTGACAGAATACCTGTAGATCTGTAGTACAATTCTGTTTCAATTTCTGTGGCCATTTAAAATAAAAAAAGGCTTCCTTGATTTGGTAGCAGTATCTGTAAAAATATTTACTCTGTAGTGAACAGTATCTAGCTATTAAGTCGAAGAAAGGGCTTTTTTGTTATTAGTGACATGCAAATAGTGAGTTAATTCTAATCATGAAGGTTGGTTGTAAGAACGATAAAACACCTGCTTGGATAGGCACCAAAGTTAAAACACATGAATGATATCACAAGTCATCAAGTGATACGATCTTGATCTTATGAAGTGTTTTTCACTGGTATGCTCAGATCGCAAAGCACAATTAAATTGAAATCAATACTAGGGGAAAACAATGGGGAAGCTGGAGAAGTGAAGGAAGTACTCTGCCAGCCAAGGGATCGGTGGGAGTCGCGGGAAGAAAATCCTTATCTCACGATTCCCTGCAGACTGCTGTCTAATGTTGGGGATTTTTAAGATACAGTGTTATAGAGACAAGTGCAAAAATACCAAGAGAAAAATAACCCTTGTGGACTGTCCTTTCAAATTACTCCAATACTATAACAGGAGTTTGTCCACTGAAACCCCACATCCTCCACAACACCAGTTCAGACTCCCAGGAACACATGGGAGAACTATGTTTTACAGTGTTCAAATAACGTGTGAAAGAAAACATATACTGTAAATGTTTTCACAGCTACTCTGCAGCATATAACCACCTTCAGAAAGAATTATCAGGATTATGTTCTGGTATTTTTGAAAAGTGTATATATTATCATCGTCTTCCATAGAAATCATTTTTAAGAAATGCTGTAAGAACATGGCAACTGGGATTTAATTTATTTTCTGGCTTTCTGTGGAACTGGATGTAGTGGTTTACTGCCTCTTCCTTCTTTCTCTATAACAGATCATTTAATCAGAAGTTGATAGTCTAGTGGATGAAAATGTTAAAAGCCCATAAAAACATATTCAATTGCCTGCCCTTTGCAGGAGAAGTCGTGAAGAGGTGAGGGCAACAGATCTAGAATTGGAAAGATGGAGTTTCTCAAATATTTTTGACACATAAAATATCTGTGTATTGCAGATGCTGAAGTTTAACTCTTTTATGATCTTCCCTCTAAATCTCTCTGTTTGAGCTCATTGGGTTTGCTCTGTGAAGGGCTGTTAATGCCTAAAGCTAGACTTAGGTGGTGCTTAGGTACTAACTTCAAAATATGCAAATATCAAAAATTTCACTTAGCACTACAGACATATGAAGTCTGTAGACATCTAAACTTTCACTCATAAATTTTCCCAGCAACTCAAAGTTCTGCTTCTGGGCCTGCTCAGAAACACCAGTCAAGGTCTACAGACAGGTCACCCTCTACCTACATCTCCTGAAAGTCCTGATCCAGTTGCTGTGCTCCCTTGATGAACTATAGCATCCTTTTCCTCCTATGACAACTGCCACTTTTGATTGGAAACATGGCTAGAAGAAGCCTTCCAGAGCTCATACTACTTGTCTTGAGGTTTAGATGCCCTCAGGGTAGGGCAACAAGGGATTGCTATCAGACGTGAAGAAGAGTGGGGCAACCATTTCCTGCCTCCTCAAAAGTACATTGGGGTATTTCCACAAAGAATATATATTTTTTATAAAGAATTGCTCTAAATGGCCTTAAGGGTGTCTCTCTCTCTCTTTTTTTTTTTTTTTTTTTTAGCTTGGGTGCAATATGAGTAATGTCTTTGAAAAAGCAGAACAATATTTCTATCTGAAATCTTTTCTTCTTTCCTGGACACAATAGGGAACATCGGTGATGTTACAAAACCTGTATAGTGTTTCTGAAATGTTCTCTGTGGTCATCCAAGCTTCACAAAGCTTCTTATTAAACAGAGAGAATAGCAGAGAAGGCAATTCCATACCATCCATAGGATAGAGCTATGCAGTATTTTTTTTAAAATTGCTTTATATTGGATACTACAGATATAGACAGATTTAAGAGTGTGTTAAGAAGTATGTGAAGCTCCTAAACCAGTGTCCTCTCTTCTTTCGTATTCCAAGCTCAGACCCAATTCTTCTTTGATGCCTCAGAATATGTCAGTAATCACACTTCATTCGTATCTGTTTTGAAGACAAGGAAAATCTTGAACAACCAACAAGCCTATTGTCTTATGATATGTAAATGCATTAGCTGAGTAACTACACCATCATCTTTGGTAGAAACCTTTCTTACTGTTTCTGACTCTTCTTTCTCTAATCTTCCTGACTTTTACTGTATCTTATTCTTAGATAAAATCTGAAATTTAATGGATTTTTTCAGTATACTCATATTTCCAAATTTAAAGACAAAGTTTGTAAGTAGGTTCTTCATAGATTATAAGCTGCCTTTCACCACTTTAGCATGGTAAAATATTAAATTAACTTATTATAAGAATACATTGCTACGTGAGTTAGTCTTGAAATCATGGATCATCAACCAGAGGTCACAAATTAGCCATCTAATGTACTCTGTGGGCTTTATCTTCCGTGATAATCCTGGAAAATGTTTTACAGTCAATTTTAATGCACTCCTTGGGTCAATTTTGAGCTGTGATTTGTCATGCATCATTAATTTTCAAGTCTAAATGAGACTTGATATTAATTATTACTTCACAGCAGCCAAACATTTTATAAAGCTATAGTGATATTCCTGTTCTTCATCTCTGTGTCTGGTTCCTATATATTTGGTAGACGGTGCTTATTTCTTCTCATATTTTGAATTTGTTAGGCTGTACTCGTTAGGAAAAAAACTGCAATATAAAGCATGTAATTATGATATTCATTCTTTAACCTTCTGTGTGGTATTTGACACCCACAGAGATTTTCCCAGCTCTGGGAACTGTTGAGTCAATGTTGTCTCAGCTACAGACCAGCAACCATAGCAAAGCTGTCAGAAGCTGCACTCAAATCCATTATTTATAACCTTAGATAAAAGTGATCTGATTTTTAGAAACATAAAAAACCCAATAAAGTCCCAACTGAAATCAATGAAGAGTAATTATAAGCATTCTCAATTAGCAAATAGAAACACTGGTCTATATATACTCTCATGTATTTGTGTCTAGTCATACCTCCTTCACAGGAGCGATTTGCCCCATTAAACAGCCTGTTATGTTAGAAAAGTGGTTCTTAAGTTTGGGATTAATATGTCATGGTAGTGGCCAAAGAGACACCATAATCCAGGTCATACTAATAAACAAATTGCAACCAGTATCTCAGAGAACAGATGTCTAATGGTTTAGAAATTAATATGAGTGGATAAAAATACCAAACTGTAATATGGCTTTAAAAAGTTTTCTTTATGTACTTAAAGAACTTGAGAATGTTTTACATCTAGAGTCGACCAATAGCTTTGTAAAGCTTTGTTTGATAAACAAAAAAGAGGGGGAAGACTATTGTGAAAAAGTTTTCCCCCAGATAATTGCTTGGAGGATACGGTGGGAGAGGTGAAAACTCCTTACCTTCACACAGCTAAGAAGTGGAGGTTTCTTCCTACACTGTGGTGACTCCTTGGCCTTTCCTGCCACCCTGGCCCTCCTTCCTTTCACTGCAGAACACTGAGATGAAGGCTGCAAGTGCCACGCTGATCTCCCAGCCCTGCGAGCACACAGCACTCCGCCCCTGCTGATGTTGCAAGGGGAAAGGAGGGGAGGAGGAGGAAAGCACCCCAAAGTCAAAGCGGGTAGTGGCAAGGGGAAGACACAGTCTTCTTCACCCTGTATCCAAACAGGAGCTGGCAGGAGCTACCTTCATCCTGCCTTGGAATTAGACCTCTGATTTAGCCTACCCCACCTATTTAAGCTGCCTGGGTTTATGTTTCCTCTGCAGCAGTAACGCAGCCGCTCCGGGCTGGCTGACCTCAACTGGCAAGCCTACAGCGTGGAGTCTCATTATAGCTCATGGTGATATGCTGTACTTTTATATCAAGAGCTGAAATAACAAACTCGGTTCATCCAGGGGACAGAGCTTTGGACTCATCCCTGCTTGAGAGGCCTGGTTATTTATTAATTATATTTAAAATTTTATAACAGCTTAAAAGGAATGTGAGCCAGAGGCAACACTTCCTGTGAAGCCTCCCTTGTGCAATCCTTGTGTAATTCTCTTGGTTTAGTGCTGATTTGTGCAGCTATGAAAGGCTCCAGTCTGTTCCCTTCTCTAATGTCTCCACTGGTCCTGGTGATTTCTTCATCCTTTGACATGGGGGCATTCTGACACACAAACCCCCAAAAGGACTTTGTTGTGACATCCCAGTGCATGGGAGTCCAGCGGGCAGACCAATGCAAAATCTTGCCTAATCACTTTCTAAGGAAAACCCGTAAGATTCCTGCCTTTTGATACCCACTCAGTAAGACTGGAGAGAATGCTTTGCAGCCGCTTCCCTTATCCTTGAAATCCTACTCGCCATAATAAGGCAGGTGTGGTTGGAAGACTGCAGGATCCAAGTTTCTCATCCAGAGACTGACAAGATTAGAGTATTAAAGGGTGGTCCAAGTGAACGATTTCAGTTTAGTTAAGAATTGATGTATACTGAGTTGGGAAAGGTTTTCATAAACATACGTATGATTTACCACGGCCTTTTACTTGGTGCAAAACAACCATTTACTCATTAATAGGCACTTCTGAAGTAGAAATTCAGAGAGAGTGAGAGTGGTTTGGACTTCAAAACACTGCATGAGGCAGGAACAGGGGAAATTTATTTTGGCTGAGCCTATGTGGGGCATGGATAACTAAGGACTCTGCCATAAGGCTGCTGGTAAAGGTACCTATTAATGACATCAGTGAGCCTACTTCTAGCAGGGAGCAGCCATCCTGGGAGCCTGCCCCGCTGTGGGACAGCTGCTGGCATCTAGAGCCACCTGCTGGCTTGTTCCTTCATCCCAGCGGCTTCTGCGCTCCCTCCTGCAAGGCACAAGAGGAAGATTGGGTGTCAAGTCTTTCTTACCACCAATGTCTTTTTAAACAAACTTCACCTATTTAATTTGAGAGCAATTTCTTCTTCTGAACAGGTCTTTTGAGATCTTTATTGCCTTTGTGTTATCTCTCTTTTTATATACATTCCCTTTCTCTTTCATACAAGCCAAGAGTTACTTCCAGACACTTAGTGCTAATGAAAATGTGGCAGTTTTGCAAAGCAGATTAGTATAATTATGCCCATTTTGCAGCAGAGATTACTGAGAAGTAAGTCAGATGGAGGTTCAAGGTCTCTCAGAAGCATTATTGGCATGGGCTCTTGTCTGGCTGTTCTTGCCTACAGTTTGCTACTTGCTGGTGGTTCTTGAGACGCTGGCCCCAAGGAAGGAGAGGCTGGGATATATGATGTGCTGCACCCCATTAGGAAGTCTATGAGGAGTCCACAAAAATCCTCTCACCCTCTGTTCTTGCCTACTGCTGAATTTAGCTTTGCAGGAGTACAAGCAGGGAAAGGCAGGGCCGAGAAACCTAACATAAATGGAATGTATTGTGGATGAGCTGCGGGTTGTACTTTGATTAAATGAATTTGCATAGTCAGTATTAGCTATATCCTAATGTATTTAAAAAGATGTTAATCAATTAAGAAGTGCTTAGAAAATGATATGCAAACTAAACAATATAAGGCATTGGAAGGCATGCTTGAGGGAGTGGTTCCCGAGAGGTTTCCTCAGCTTGCTGTCAGTGGGTAAGATGCCATCCTGCTTCAGTGGGGTTTTATCAAGATAAGCCAGTAAGTGACTGCTTTGATTTTAGTAATAAAAGATAGTATCTGTGCTTCTTGATTTCTTTTAAATTAACATGCAACTTTCTGTAGTAATGTTACAGGTTTCATAAACAAACCCAGCAAAGGTTACAAATGTTAATTGGGCCTACTAGCCTCAATTTAATATCATAATCAACATCTTTGTTTTTTCCCTTCCTGCTGACTGTGCAATTTCTTCCCTATTCCCCTGCTCGGTGCATTAACCCTTCAGTTACCCTGTTAATTTAATTTCTCCTAGGAAAAAAACATCTTCCCATTATGCATCCCTTCTCCTCTCTGGCCTTTAGTGCTGTCCAAATGAATAAACCTGAAATGTCTTGAAAGGTTCTTGCTGCCTAAGACTGTTACAAAAAAGAAGTGGATGAACAAACTGACTGGGGTGGCAATAGGGGAGTAAAACAGATGGCTGTGATCTAAAGTCTCAGTCCAGTTTCAATCTCTTTGTGACGGCTCTCCTTCACTGATACTCCTCGAGTAATATCACTGAAAGTCTTCCTAACCAAGGTTCAAGCCTCTACATCATCCTCATCCTCTCTGACGTACCTGTTGCCCTTGACACTGCTATTAAATACTTGTGCTTTGATACCTTGTCGCGTTGGACATCATGACTTTCCTATGCTCTTTTTGTCTCAGTCTAGACTTTCTCCCAAGCATCTCTCCACAAAGCTTTTCCTCCCACCTCAAAGTGGAGCTGCCTCAAAACTTCCTGGTGCCTGTTTCCCCTCACCCTCTCTCCTCTGTCCTTGGGTGACCTCTTCTGCTGATGTGGATGTAACTATTACCTGTATGCCAATTACCTTTAAAATACTTATCTACTGCTCATCTTCCGCACATTGGTTTTGCATCTCACTCCCTCTGCAGTGCTACATCCTGACAGACAGCTTGCTACCATGCTCACCAAGATCCAAAAAGGAGCTCATTAAAAAACAAACCCAACAACACAGCTTTCCTTAGCTCTCTGGCCGGCAGCCAGTGTGTGTGTCAATTTAAATGTCTTTGATATTTAAATTTAGCTCTCCCTTACTGCTGATACCGTTTGGCAGAAGGTGTACTTACAATATTATTCCCAAAGCTATTCACCAGGCATCTCTGCTACACTCAGATCTTCCCAGGAATTCACTTCTGTGAATCAAAAAAATGTAGGGATGAGAGAATTATCAGTGCTGTCCTAATTGGCTAAATTTTCTTGTTTTCGCTCTCTTCTTTCTTCTCTTTGTATGTTTGTATGCCGTATCAAATCTTCCCTTCTAGCCAAGGACTGACTTTAATTGTTTGTGACATATCTTCAGGTTTCTTGGAAAATTAATGTGTGTTTGTGTGCTTCTTTCATAGAATTATAAGGAAGAAAAAAGTATTTTGGTAACAGGACAGTATGACTATACAGCTGCAATGCTGAAATGTGGTATCAGAGGCAGGTGTATAATCTGCCTGAGGATATTGTGCTTCTAGGTGCCAGATTTGACGCTAGTTGTGCAAGGTAGTGCAGACTGGACTAAAGCTTTTCACGTGTTGAATGTCTTGGTTTAAGAAGAGAAAAAAAATTGGTACCTGACAGCTAGACTCAATAAGACTCTTTTGATTTTCTCTTTTTTTTTTTTTTAAATTAACACTTCAGAGTTGTGCAAGTATTTCCTTCATGTATTTCTTACTAATTATTCTTCACTGAGGTTCCTAATTTCTCTTTTGAGAAGAACCTGAAAAATTATTGCTCTTGGTTTACTAGGACTCAATTCAGTAAAAGTTTAGGAAATTACAGACCACTGAAGTTACACAACTGGAATTCAAGTGATTCTATGTCATTTTAGGTGATTTTGACCAAAATATAGATGTTATTGGTTGTAATAAACAAATAAATTTTTAAAACAGAGAAAATTATTTACTCAGTTATAGTTAGAAAACAGTTACTCAGATGTTGCCAAAACCTGAAGATGTTTACTGTGCCTTGATACCAACATTTATGTAGTTACAGCACCCAGACACTTTGAGTTTAGACAGAAACCCCACTAAGATTCAGGGGACGCATTTTTGCCTTTCCTGTTTCACCTGCAGGATTTGATACGCTGCATGTGCTGACACGCAATTCCATACAGCCACGGCTAAAAGAGTCTGCTTTTTGTCCATGATAGCTCAGCAGTGAGGCATTCACCTAAATGTAATTCTTCTCCACTTTTTATCCCAGGACATTGCAATAATCTAGGTAAGTGCTGTAATCACTCAGCTATTCAGGGAAGAAGTTCTAAACTCTGTTTTCCATAAAATGCTTAAATACTAATAAGAGTTGGGCACAACACCCACTTCACAAATGCTCTAATGACCATATTATAGTATCATAGTCACTTGCTTTCCTTGTCCTGCTGAATATTCAGGTATGTCATACATGGCAGAAATTCCACAGGAGACAAGAATAACTTGCATCATATGGGTAGAGGGACAGCAAAGACGAAGCAGCTCTGGATTTAAACCTCCTCCAGAATAATGGCACCTGGACTTTGTTATCCCACATCCTGGGTGCCTTACCTAGGTAGCCACATGATTACCCTGCACATTTAGGTAAATGGTCAATTCATGGCTATCCTTTGAAAGGGCTGATAACCTTCATTCTACCTCAAAGGAGTTCTTCCCAAGAGGAGAATTACACCTCAGTATGTGCAGAATCACAACCCCAAGTGCAAATGGTTAGACAACAGGAAGTACAGTAAAGCTCCCATTGATAAAATCTTGTAACTAGATAATTAATCTCCAGTGAATGACTGCGAAAAGGCCTCCCTTTTCTCTTGCCCCCTAGCCTTTTTTTTGTTCATTAAAGCCTTATTGTTAAGCTGTAGAGAAGACCTACTCCTTTTAGCTCCTTAGAACTACCCAGCAAGAACTTTAGCAGGGTATACTGAAAAATGTAAGTTACATTAATTTTATGTAGTAAATTTGGCAGATATAAAAATTCATTGGTTCTTCCAGCAACAGCTCAAGAATAGTATTTAGCTGTGAAGTTGCTGGTGTTGTGTATTGCATCTTTTTCTTACGTGGCTTTTGTTTACTATATAATCCAAAGCCTATTAAATTTAGTAGGAACTGTGTTGTTGCTTCTTTTCCTAAACTGGAGAGTTTTTCTCATAGTGCTTTAAAAGCTCTGCAGAAATACAAGCAGGAAAGTCTGAGAAGACTGCTTGCCATAAATTAATTATTGAACACATATTAATATTCATAAGAGACCCAATTATCTGGGAAAGTCATAGTGATCTTATTTGCTGATTAGCAAAGAAAACACTGACATGATATTTTTCTTAATTTCACCTTGTTGATGAAAACTTGTGTCAATGAGCAAGTGCAAGGTGAAGATGGAATAAGAGGATAATCACTCTGGTGAGATAATAACTGCTGAAGTAAAAGTGGCAATAATGCAACTGAATGATTTTTTCAGCAGGTAAGAATCATAGTTATATGATAATTTAGTTTGGAAGGACCTCTGGAGGTAGATTGGTCCAACTCCCCCATCAAAGCTGGGCCAAAAATTTACATTCCTCAGGCCCTGCAGGGGACACTGCAGTGTTAACAAAACATGAACTGGGAAACACTTGAGTAAAGGAGGTAGAAATAATTAGGTATTAAAAGCATACTTAAGGGTGGTTCTTTGGATTTTCATCCAGGGCAAAATGTTTTTTGAAGTCATCAAGCTGTCCTGTTTGGCCAGGTAGTGTTAAAAGTAAGCAAGAGAAAAGGCTGAAACCTTATCTAAAATGAGTGCTTTAATACTGATCTCAACTTTTGCTAAAATAAACCTGACTTCCTAGAAAAATGACAGTGATTCCAAACAGACATGAATATAATAAGTAGCAGCTGGGCCTTATCTAACAATTTATTTGAATAGTCAGCATTCCCCAAAAACTCATGATCACTTACTAAAGGTCCACTGCAGAAGTGGCTCACAAGAGACACCTGCCACCGGTTTCCAGGGATGAGAAGAGAACTTCACAGCCCAAATGTTTAGGGAGAATGGCTAAGCCATAACAATGTCTTCCTGAGGGCTGGTGTGTGATGAGGAGCAGCCCTACAGGCACAAACATCACTTTGTAATGAAGAGTAGCGCTTCCTGCACGCATGCACACCTCCTGGAGCGTACTTACCCTGCTCTCCATCACATATATTAAAGCCAGAGAATACTGGTTTATTCCCATTCCTGGGAAGGGTCACCACCTTGAGATTTTAGCCAGGATGCATTCAACCTTGTTACAGCTCTGCCCGCTGCTGTTTTTCTAACTCACGTTGAGGGTGAGAATCAAAGGCAAGTGAAGTTCTTGAGGGAGCTGACCTCGTTCAGCGGTGCTCTGCCATCTTCAGACAATTATCAGGTTGCCTCTATACAGCAGGAAAAGGCTGACTCATTTGGTTGTTAGGATGCAAAAAAGGTACTCGATGTCTTCTAGGAATTTTAAAAATTGGATTTTGGTTTATGTTATTTCCACACTGAGAATGCTGCCATTTTTGTAGCTGAGACTAGGTTAATTTGAAAGCTGGGGAAAAAAATATTTAAAAGATACTTATGGAATAACTTGGATTTTTTTCCCCAATATCACTTAGAATTTTTTTGAAAGCCCCAGAGTTAAAAGAGTGGGAAACTTACTAACTTATGTGAGACTTTGTGAATGCCTAATTTCTCCTTACATTTGCTTCTTATTTTTCTCCCTATTGTTTGTTTTCTGTTTTGAACTACCCATGCACAGCGTTACATCCTCGCGAATGTTTCATTATTCAGGTCTGATGTATTGGTGATGAAATTTTTGGGATCTGCCAGCTATTGTATTGTCTCATGAAGTTCTGTAACGGTTTAATTTTGCAATGAAGGATTAAAGAGACTGCCAGCTAGAAAAGTCTGATTAAAAGGTTGCCTTTCCAGTGGTAGCTTCTGGATTTATATAAGAGCCATAGACTGAATTATTTGTCTTTTCTGAAATGTCTACCAAAATGTACTATTATTTTTGTAATGTGATTTCGCCAACACAAAATTTATCAAAAGACTACTGTGGGTAGAAAGGGAAGATTCTGAATAATATTAATTTGTGACTGTAATATTACAAAATAATCTCAAATAGTGTCTTCTCCATGCTGTTTTGAATTTAAAGCATCAGAAGTTCCAGACTACCTCCCTGAGAAGATCAGCCCCTCAGTCCAGATCTGTTTGCAATTGAACAGAAACGTGCATAGGCAGAGCTAAGGAAGATAAATTCAGAAAGGTTTTAGTAGTTGAAAAAAAAAGAGGATGGGGTATGGCCTGTAATCTATGGACATTAACAGCACGAAGACTTATGGGTGTGATCTTGAGGACAAGCTGAAAGATGGTCTTTCTGGGTCCAGGCCCTGGAGTCACTCCCCCCCACTTTTATGGGCTATGAAACTTCTAATTTTGCTGCTTCTGCCTAGACAGAAACAGGATTTATGCACACTTTTTGCAAATAAACAAGATTATACTAAGAACATATCTAATTTGTATCAGCAACTTTTATTCAAGTGGAAAAAAAAAATCCTTGCAAGGCCTTGCAATTTGATGATCGACTTGAGCAAAAGGGCAACATCTCAATAACATCTCAAATGCAAAATTCTTCAATAGACCTTGAAATGCTTTGAAGAGTTGACTTTTAGTTAGCATTTTGCTCTGTGACAGTCACAAAGTAAACTAAACCATCAAATTGCACTTCTGTTTTTTCTCAGACACTGAAGAACAATGCGTGTGATTATGCACAATAATACAAGACTGAAAGGAGAATTGCTCAATCTTCAAAGCAGGCAAATCTGGACACAGCAGACAAGCAAAGAAACTGAGAAGGTTTGGGAAAGAAATAAATAAGTATCAGCAGAAAAGTCTGAAAATGGACCAGAAATCTCAAAGATGTTTGGTACTGCTACAGCGAAAGTAGGACTTTATATAATGGAAACTTCTACAAAGCTAATTGGAAATGCAAAAGAGAATTTTAGGAAAACAAATTTCCAAACTCTTGACGTTTATGAATACTGGACACTTGTGAGATACTGAGATAAATCTTTTTTTTTTTTCAAGGCAAATAAATACTTGTGTGTGTATGCATGTATGGTTTATTTATAGATAGAAAATTTCAAACTGTGCAAAGCTAATAAAATGAAACCTCCATTTACTTCAGAAAAAAAGGACTGATAAGATGTTTTCATAAATGACAATAAATCAGATTAAAACAGGATTTTCTTGCAGCTGCAGATTCACCTTTGGGTCTCTGACACATACACAGTGACAGATTCAATCTGGTGGGCTGAAATTGTTGTGTCTCTGGCTGTTTGCCAAACTTTTACAGCAGAGCTACTGCCACAGCAGTTAAAATCTAAAATCCAAAAGCAAACTAACCCTAAACACAACTTGCCTTAACACCGTAGCCTGAAAACTGTGGTGGTCCAAAAGCTGCTTTACTTGCCACTTACTTATCCCACATTGGGGTGAGGCCCATATGTGGGGTGGGCTGAACCTGCCATCAATTTTAATCTGCCATCACATTGTGCTCAAGCATTAAGTACAGTTCTGCTGCTGCCAGAGAAGAGGAAACTTCAGCCAAGAAATGTCATTGGACAAGACAAACCTGAGAAAAAATGTTCAGTCTGATCTGTGAGGAAAAACGTACTGAAAACAAGAGCCAGAGAAACTGAAGCTTGTGGGTGAGATCGGTTCTGTAAAAGGTGTTAATTTATCTTTAACTATTTAGCCCATCACCTGTATCTTGGAACAGGATGCAGAAGAAACAAGAAATACCCTTATTCGTGTAGCTAACTTCTTCTTTATAGCACAGTAGCATGAACGTGGCCAAAACCATTTCAGCCTTAGCTAATGATTTGTTTCACAGCAGAACTGCCCACTAATTTGGACTCTCCTTGCACGGTCTGCTTGTCATTACAATCCCTTGCATGGTTTTGAATGTGAAATCAGGACTTCTCTGGGACCTTCTCTTTGGCTGTGGCTCCAAATGACAAGAATGCCTGCTGGTGTCCCACGCAGGGCAAGTTAATGGAGAGACCTCACTTGACTTGACTCTAATGACCATATTTTGTTTTTTGTCACTCTCTCAGTTAAGTGTCAGCACTGTTTTCTCAGACCAGATCTCCCAGGAATATTTGCATTGCTACAGTCCATTAGGTAATTATAGACCAGGATTCCTCAAATGCCAGAGCATGGTCTGTGTTCAGGCTGTGTGTAAAAAAGCTTATCAGGGCCTGGCAAGCCTGAGGAACAACCAAGACCATAGGGAAAGCTCAGTCAGCAGACTGTGCATAGGCGAACAGGCAGCTTGGGCAGCAGGGAGCATCCTGTACCCACTTCCCTGAAGGGCAGGCTCTGTGATCCCTACTTGTCCAGACCTGGCTTACCTGTCAGAGCACCCTGAGCCCCTCTCTCTGTCCCTACTGGTGCCTGTGTTTGGCCCTTTGGTAAATAGTGAAGGATAAGGCTCATCTTACTGAGAGCCACTTTTAGTAGAAGCACTTCAGCTTTGGCACAGAAGCTGTTGTCCAGCAGCACATCACTTGCTTGCACTCTTGAAGCATGCCAGCTACCAGCCAACAGGAACAGAGATGGCACAGGTAACAAAATATATATATATATAAAAAGTCAGTTGGAAGGGACCTACAAATGAGTCTATGTATCTTCTTGACTTTGGCAGGCTTGAGGAGTGGGCCCGTGCGAATTTCATGAGGTTCAACAAGTCCACATGCAGGGTCCTGCACCTGGGTCGGGGCAATTCCCAATATCAACACAGGCTGGGGGATGATGGGATTGAGAGCAGCCCTGCCAAGAAGGATTTAGGGATACTGGTAGACAAAAAATTGGACATGAGTTGGCAATGTGTGCTCACAGCCTAGAAGCCAACCACATCCTGGGCTGCATCAAAAGCAGTGTGGCCAGCAGGTCAAGGGAGGTGATTCTCCCCCTGTGCTCTGCTCTGGTGACACCCCACCTGGAGTACTGCATCCAGCTCTGGAGCCCTCAGCACAGGAAGGACATGGACCCGGTTGGAGCGGGTCCAGAGGAGGGACACAAAAATGGTCAGAAGGATGGAACACTGTAAGGAAAGGCTGAGAGTTGGGGTTGGTCAGGCTGGAAAGAGAAGGCTCCGGGGAGACCTTACTGTGGTCTTTCAATACTTAAAGGGGGCTTATAAAGAAGGCTGAGAAAGGCTTTTCACTAGGGCTGTAGTGAGAGGACATGGGCCAACAGTTTTAAACTAAAAGGGGGTAAATTTATGTTACAAATAAGGAAGAAATTTTTTATGATGAACGTGATGAGACGATGGAACAGGTTGTCCAGAGTAGTTGTGGATACCCCATCATTGGATGTGTTCAAAGTCAGGTTGGATGGGGCTTTGAGCGGCCTGATCTAATCTAGTGAAAGATGTCCCCGCCTATGGTAGGTTCAACTAGATGATCTTCAAAGGTCCCTTCCAATCCAAACCATTCTATGATTCTATGATTCTTCACATTCAAGCCCAGACTGTAGCAATAGAGAGTAGATGGAAAACGGATGCTAGTAAAAGGGAACTGCTGTAGACAATAAAATTGAAGAGTTCCCCTTTTTCTAGTCTCTTATTTGTCTCTGTGATGCATTTGCTTCAGACTTGCCTTGGTTTTGTCTCCTTTTCTTGCATTTACTGTATGTTTGGGAATTCTCTTTACAAGCTCAGGTACTTGTTCATGGAGGAAGCATTCCCTCTCTTTCATTCCCCTGGTAGAGTCATACTCCATTTCATTATGTCAGCTATCAAGAAGTAACAAACTAATTTTTCTCTCTGAGAAGCAGCTGTATTTTGCTTCAAGGTTGCCAGCTAGCATTTTCAAATAGGACATTGTAACACCCAATTGCTATTCTGCTTATACCACCAGATCTGACATTTACACGTGTCTACAGTCAAGCACTTAGGGTTTGTATTTGGGATTTTTCCTAGTATTTCATTTAATTGGTATCCCTTGGTATTTTATAGACGCTCACAGGGTATCTCAGGAGTTTAGCAGAACTCCTTCCTTCATTGACTCAGCTTCCCTCTCACAGTGGTAAACAGCTGGTTTTGAAACCACTAGAGAATACAAATTCATAGCATTAAGTTCCAGGAGGGGACACAGTCATTTCAACTGTCACATGTAATACAAACCATCTTGTGTCAACCAGTTACCTCTGTATTTAACCCAATTACTTGTGTTGAATAAAAGCATAGCTTTTATTCCTCATTTGAATGACTCTGGAACAGTTGGTACCCACTGCTTTTGAGCCACGGCTGCTTCATTAAAGAAACCGTTGGCATACAGGATTACTTTTTTTACACAAAGGTGTTTCTCTGCTGTAATCCAGTCACTTCTTGGTCATTTCTTTGAAAAATTCAACACAATGAATTTCTTAAACACCCTAGTGAAATGTATTTGCTCCAGTCCAAAAAATCAAGTGTGGTGCTCTTTTGCTTATCTTTTTTTTTTTTTTTTTTCAATTTTTGAGGCTGATTTTTGCCCTTGAGACCACAAATTCCCACAGGCCATTCTGGTATCATTGTCAGCAATGCCATATACCGCAGAAAAATCATTTTACTTTCCCTGCTCACTCTGCTTATTTACACAGATTACTACTTCAATACCTCTTGCTACAACACTGTCATGGATATGCATGCTTAGTGATTTTCACAGTTGCTTCTTTCCACGACACAGTCCCTCATTTTTCACTGACTGAAATGTCGAGAGAGCTTCAAAGGTCTGTGGCCATAAAAATACATAAAGCGTGAGACAATCCCCAAGTACCCATTAGGTTTTCAAAAAATTCTACATCAAGCAGTTAAAACTAAAAACCAGAAAAAGCTAAGGGCACAGATTGAGAAGTCCAAATAAACAGAAATTAATGATTATACTGAAAGTAAATTAAATTCCTTTACTGAAATCACCTATCGTCTAGCTTTGGCCCGTTTGTATTGCAAAGTAGCAAACCCAGGCAGCGGCGTGGCTGTGAATCAGGTCTTGATGTAGAGACAAAATATGGGAGAGTTTTGGCACGTAATTTAGCAAAACTCCACAAGAGGGGGGTGGTAGCCACAAGGAAAGACTGCTCGGGAAACGTGAACGGGATCTGACTGGGTTGGGGCTCTTTGGAGATGGAGATCCAGACCCACTGTGGTTACACGCCGGTTTTAGGAGCCTACAGTAGCTGAAATAATTTCTCTGTAAAATAGTTGATAATTATATGTATTGAAGTAAATGTTGATTGAAAATACCCTGTTGGTCATTTCAGCTTTTGAAATAACAGGAAAAAAAGTCTGACTCCAGAAAGAAATACAGCAGCACCTAACAGCAGAATTTGTTCCCATGCCTTTATAAGAAAGGAAAAAAAACCCAGATACCCCTTTTTTCACAGGGAATGTTACCGAGTCAAACTACAGATCTCATTTAAGCCAG
This sequence comes from Rhinoptilus africanus, assembly GCA_013400135.1. Taxonomy (NCBI): domain Eukaryota; kingdom Metazoa; phylum Chordata; class Aves; order Charadriiformes; family Glareolidae; genus Rhinoptilus; species Rhinoptilus africanus. The sequence goes on along the minus strand of VXBO01001538.1, from coordinate 29,946 downwards.
CACTGTTCATCTACAACTGCACCATAAGAACGGTACCTAAATCCATATTTAACCTGTTTTCTCACCTTTTGGCCCTAGATAGTTTGTGTGGGTTTTTTCCAAACTTGAGAGTTTGAAACAAGAAAGTCTGAAGCTTGAGTCTTGTGAAATCTGGTTTACGTGTTGATTTTCAACGCAGCTCCACTCGCTCTCTCTCAATGCTGCATGCTCAGCAGAGAAGTACTTCTGTCATCAGGACACTGCGATAGCTGTGTATCTACAGAATAAAAAGATCAACCTTAGGGCCCTGTTGAGCTCATTTCTGGACAATCCAGCATGTATCAACTCCTCCAGCACTGATGGAAGCTAAAAGCAACCAGGGCTCTTGACAATCATCTCAGTTTTAGCTAAGAAAAACAAATTTGAGATTGGACCTGAAAGAACCATTGGGGAAACGTGTAATTTCAGGTAAATTCAGTGTGTTTATGTTTCTTGATGTTTATGTTTCCTCTGCAATACATATGTACTCATTACGTACTCCTTTCTCCTATTGAAACATACGTGATTGCTGGTTACCTCTGCTGTTGTCCAGGAGATAAAGCCAATCCACAGCTGTTGTAACTCAGGCCTATTACAAGACATTTCAGTGGAAAATGCAGTACTGTAGCCTAAACTCCTGAGCTGGAGGAAAGGGACTCGTGCTGTTGCCCACTAGAGGTGACTATCAGCTCATCAAATGCAAGTAGACTCCTGTAGGAGGCCACGAATGTTGTTAAAGTGCTTCTTACAAGGGTTTATGCAGGAATATTCATCTACACTTTGACAATGTGGCTTGAGAGCATCTAGAGAGTGACCACGCTCTACTGTGAGTAGAGCACTTTTGGAGATGCTGCCTGTCAGTCCTTGCTGTGTACCTGCAAACCACCCTGTTTTTTCTCCTTGCTCTCAGAGAACAAGCCAGGGAAGGGAGATCACCCAAGTAGAGTGTGAGTCCTCTTGGCCTTACACCAGCCTCCACTGCCTGTGTTGGTGGCTGCTTGTAGTGGGCAGCTAGAATACAGATAGCAGCTCTACAAAACCTGCCCTCCTCAATGGCTGTAGAGAGGATGTCCATTGCCTGCCCCACACGCTATTTGTGAGGGACCCAACCTCTCCCTAGAGGAAGAGGCAGCCAGGAAGAATCATCAGCAAGCCCCATTCTGCTCATCAGCCTTGACTGTGCTGAAAGGGGCTGGCATTCTTGAAAATCAGGCTGGTCTTAAATGCAGAAGAAGAAATTTGGGAGCCAGGGACCTGCCCTAAGCTAGGGGAGACAGAATCCATGGGACAGGGACTTGGTATTGACAAAAACGTGTGGAAGAAGCTAGAGAAGAGTTAGAGAGAGGACATTCAGCAGTCACCATTTAGAGATGGTGAGGCGGACAAGAATGGCAGAGACAGGCTGCAGTTTTGTCAGCTTTGTGTAATTGTAGCAGTGAAGGAGGCTTGAGCCGTGGGGGTGGGTACCTGAAGGGTCCCATCACAGAGAGGCTGGATAGTGATCTTCCTTTGAGGTACAGGCAACACCCCTCTGGTAGAGGAACAGTAAGCTAGACAGCAGTGCAACCTTTCAGCCAGGGGTTCCTCTGTCTCTCATCCAAGGCCAAGTTTGGTGCAGCACAGCTGAGTGAACTTCAGTCACTATTATCAAGAAAATTCTTAAAAGGTGAAAAAACACATGAACTAAAGCCTTGACAGATAAGAAAAATACAAAGCAGAAGTGAAGCTGTTGAAATTGTAACAGTTAGCAGCGTAAGGATTAGAGGAGAGTTCTGATACAAAAGGTATAAAATCCTAAAAAACAAATCAGGAGATCAGAAGGCTGCAACTCAGCAACACTGAGGATGCCTCTGCTCCACAGAGCAATGGAGGTCAGCCTCTTCCCACTTGAGTGACGATCTTATAGAAAGCAGAGTCACAGGGCATCTTACCTGGGGCAGCGAGCACAAGCTTAGCCCAGGTAGCTCATTAGTTCTAGCTCTGTGTTTGTTATGTGTTTTGGACAACAAATTTTTAGGTTTTGCTCTTCGCTTGTGTTTATCTTGCCTGAAGAGTTTTTGCTTAGTAAAAGTTACTCAGTAAAAGTTACCTGAACAAAGTGCTCTCTGACACCCTCATCTGGTCAAAGTGAATCCCTATAAAACAGTACCCTTAAGAAGGTGAAATAAGAGATCAGTGACACTAAATTAAGCTTGGATATCAGAGGAAAATATTCAGTTCTGTGAACCAAATGAGTATTTTGCCAAGGATTACCTTTTCCAGTCTTTAGAGATTAAGAAGCAATTGCACCTCTTAATGAAAAATTTGAGTAGATGAAGAAAAGTCTGAAAAGAAAAAGGGAAGACGGATGGCAGGGAAAATATAGAGAACTGAGTGGAAGAACTTATCTGCACCTTCAGATGAGTCAGGAGGATGGGGCCAGGCTCTTTTCAGTGGTGCCCAGTGATAGGACAAGGGGTAATGGGCACAAACTTGAACATAGGAAGTTCCACCTAAACATGAGGAGGAACTTCTTTACCTTAAGGGTGGCAGAGCCCTGGAACAGGCTGCCCAGGGAGGTGGTGGAGTCTCCGTCTCTGGAGACATTCAAAACCCGCCTGGACGCGTTCCTGTGTAACCTGCTCTCAGGTGGCCCTGCTCTGGCAGGGGGGTTGGACTAGATGATCTCCTAAGGTCCCTTCCAACCCTAGGATTCTACGATTCTATGATTCTATGACGAATTTTCAGAAATTTTTATCACATGCTCCTCCAGCCTAAAGAGACAATAGTTGGTTTAACAAAACAACCAGCCAAGCAACCAGAAAACCCACGAACTGGAACTTGCCAGCTGTGTGGATTCTCTCCATCAAGTTTTGTAGGTCAGGCCTCTTGCTGTAATGTGCCCCTGCAGAGCCCCTAATTACAGGCTGTCCCCATTTTTACTGACAGTTCCAACCCATAATTTTCAGTCATAATCTTTACCTATCCTTGACATTTATAGATGTTAAATGATTTATATGTAAACCACTTTTATTGGCAAGCAATATTTTTTGCTATGAAGTCATGTGGAATTCAGTATGTGGCAATTAACCCTCCTGGGAAGCAAGTTAGCTCAGCAGCAGGAAAAGCTCACTCACAGCAAAGCTGATGTGAATTATTTCCCGTCTCTTGAGATTTTTTTTTCTTATTTGCTAAGCTCTCTCTGCTGTTCCCTTCTGGTTGTCTGGCTTATCCTTTTTCTCTGCCTTCGAGAGCTCACCTGTTCTGAAATTCTAGTGCATGGATGGATTATTGTCGATGTGTAATCTGCAATTCCAGCTCATGGGAATTCACAAATATGAGCTGCTTTTCTGTTTCTAGAGCTAGTGCTCGTCTTGCTTCAGTATTGCTCCATACTGAACTTGATTGTCTTGTGGGTGAATCTGAGCTCCAGCTACGCAGAAACAAACTGCTCTCTGAGCAAATGATGGAGAGAAACGGCCTCTGGGATCCAAGCGAGGTCTGCTGTAAAGAGAAAGAACCATTTGGATCGTATGAGACACTGCAGAGGCTGCATTTCATTTAAATGCTGCGTAACTGCACAAAAATAAAGACTTTTTTAATAAATGCCATTGCAACGTTGATATGCTGCTCTACCCTACCTCTGTCTTCTGGTTCAATAACCTCTTTTCCCTTCTTGGTATTTATAGTCTGTCTGCTATCCATTAACCCCATTCCCACATCGCCACCATCTCACCTCAGGCCTGAGGACTCTATATGCCTGTAGTGCCTTGTGAAAACCTTTTGCTGCTTTCAGCCAAGCAGGACTAGGAAACGTCTGTGGAACAGAATTTCAAAATCAGATTAAAACCACACAACTCTCACCGCTCGTGTGACGGCTGTAATTTTTTACAACAATGAGTTAGCCTTTCCTTTTCCTTCCTTCTGTTGCCGTCAGCTGACTTGTGATTATGGATATCATTGACTGAAAACTTGCCCGCTCTTATAAAGTAGAGAAAGAGAGGTAAGCACATTGATAATATATTAAAAAATCACGAATGATAGAAAAATGGCCAGCATAATTCCAAGCTTATAGGGAAAACAGAACCAAGAAGGGGACAAGTGCTTGTAGATGTAGTTGTTGGGGCATGTGGCCACTGGCTATACCACAGCCTGTATGTTGCCTGTATTCCTCAAGCCCAAATAACTTTAAATTACAGCCTGGACTCCCCAGGCACTACAGCTTTGCCCTCAAATATTCTGTACTATCAGACTGCAAAGAACATAAAAGCTACTGGCTTTAATTCCCTAATTATGCATTAATAAGAGACAAATTACTTTGCAATCTTCCTGCTGGCATAGAGAGAAAATATTGCTAAAGGTCCCTTTGAACATTTTATAAATNCTTAAAGATCATCTAGTTCCAACCCCCCTGCCATGGGCAGGGACACCTCCCACTAGACCAGGCTGCTCAAAGCCCCATCCAGCCTGGCCTTGAACACTTCCAGGGATGGGGCAGCCACAGCTTCCCTGGGCAACCTGTTCCAGTGTCTCACCACCCTCAGAGTGAAAAATTTCTTCCTAATACCTAATCTAAATCTCCCCTCTTTCAGTTTGAAGCCATTGTCCCTCATCCAATCACTACATGCCCTTGTAAAAAGTCCCTCTGCGGCTTCTTCACAGGCCCCCTTCAGGTACTGGAAGGCTGCTCTAAGGTCTCCCCAGAGTCTTCTTTTCTCCAGGCTGAACAACCCCAACTCCCTCAGCCTGTCCTCAGGGGAGAGGTGCTCCAGCCCATGGATCATCTTCATGGCCCCCCTCTGTCTGTGGCCCACGGACAGCGAGGCTCAGGCTCACACAGCACACATTGGCCAGTTGTGCAGCAGACAAGCAATAGGTCCGATACCTCAGATATTGGTCCTGATGCACGTGCTGCCAGGGTAGTTGTGACCATGAACTAGGGTCACGTCTTGTGTTTTATGGGTCTGCATCTTGAGATGGCACACATATGTTGCTTGCTTCTGCAGAATCAGCAAAGTCTTCATCAGGTGATTTATTTTTTATACCCTGGAGTTCAGCCAACCGTTTCTGGTTATTCCAACATCACATCGCTGCCCTGCCAACTGCTGGTTGTCTGAGCCTGAAAACAGCATTTCACTGAGTGAAGCTGCTTCTGGAGAAGGGCTAAGAGAAAAGCCAGCTCCACTCCAACCTCTTATCAGGTGCCTTTATTTCCTGCTTGTGAAGTTGTTATGGTGTTTGAGAAATTCTTCTTTCACCCTGTTCATATTTGTCACTGTGAGATTTAAATCATTAAAAGATGTTTCATAGTACTCACCTTAACAGTGCTTCACAAGTGAAGCAAGAAGTTTCTTATTCTAGAAACGAAATTCTTAGCGAAGTTCAAGAATGCACATAAATACAAAACAGAAAGGTTGTTTTGTAAAGTTGGGAAACAAGGCCATAGCGAAAAATCAGTAGCTCTACCTAACCACCTGCAGAAATAAGTTCTTATTACAATAATGTAAGCAACAAAAGATAGCTCTTACAGTGAACAAAGAAATGCAAATTCGTCATGCTTTTTACCATAGCTCGCAGAGTGGGAGTAAATTAAGAGGTAGTGGGGAGCTACTCATTTTCAATGACTTGGCTGGAAATAGGGAAATGTTCTGATGACCCCTGAGCCTTGAACAAATGCACCTGCGAGTGTTGCATTCAAACCCAGAGTTCTGTTGTTGCTTCAATTCCCAGCACTAACCACTCCAAATAGAAGTATCAAGACAAATGACTCATGAATCACATAATCCTGAAAGACATATTGGATGAGGATTTATTTCATCAACACCAGGTGACTTCTTGGGGTGGAAGGAGAACAAGCATGCCGTTTTACTGGTCACCTAATAAGAGCTAATTACAGCCTGCAGTAGCAGAGACACCCACGCTTACTCCTCCTGTGCCAGCCACAGGTTACTGCCCTCTCTGGCTCAGATGTGGCTACTGGGTGACTTGGACAAGACAGAAGGCTGACATCCTGTAGTGGGTTACATTCACAAGTTGTCACCAAATTAAAGCAAGTAACCTTGCAGCTGCGTAAAGCAGGATCCACGGGGAGCAATAAGGGGGTTTGGGTAGTTTGCAGTAAAACAGGTGAAATTTTACTCTAATCTTGAATTCATCATCCCATTACCTTCATTCACATAACGCTACTTCAATCTGTCTTCTTAAGTGCTGCTCTTCTATTAGCCATTTAGGCCTGCACTGGTCCTTGGTACAGTTCTGACTACGCACCTGGCAGTATTTCAGTAGTTGTTAGTTCATGTCAGTCAAGTGACAAATCTTAGTCTTCAGGAGGTTTGTGTTGGTTCCAGTAACTTAAAGGCTTTGGTTCTTCTTATGTTCAGTCTCTACCATGGAACGCCCAGAAGGGTTATACATGGTTTAATTTGCTCTTAACAGCGTATTGAGTAACTCGGTGGAGCTCAGTCCATTAAAAAAAAAGGCATTTTTATCAGGCACAGGGCACATTAGTAAACTGAACATAGGAAATCAAGTGCAGATGTATTTAAGAGGTTCAGTCTCAAGTGGCTTAAACATAAAACTTGCTGACAGCTGTAATAACTCTAGTTCAACCTGGGGAAAAGCAGCTCCTGCTGTGAGCATGTTTTTACAGGTAGATGCCTGTGAACTCAGATCCTCTGCTGCACCAGAGTTCATTTAATCGTTGAGGGAATAACCGTCATCACTGGATGAGACCCGTGACTTTACCATACAGAAAAACCTGTGCTCGACCCCTTTAACTGACAGGATCTTGCTTTTAGCCTAAACTGACTCATCTGATTAATGAATGAGACAAACCCCCTTCTCTTACTGGCTGTTTTTGCCTGTATTCATTCAGGTATACCCATTTGTTTTCAGTCTCCTTTTTACTACATGAGAAACTACTGGTCTTTCCCCTCTTCAAAATCCACTCCATTTTGCCCCCATCAGGATTCCATCTCCCTTCTCAAGACGGAGCAAATCGCTGCATTCGCGTGCCATTTGTTTTGCTCATTCTTTTACCAATTAATTCTGCCTGGTGTGGGGTCCTGACACGTTACATGGCTTCATCACTTTTAACTGTTATTATACTGCATTAGAGAGACCTGTTCAATATTGTTGTGGTGCGACAAGTACACAGCCCAAGGAAGGTCCCTCTCCTGGAGAAAAGGACCGACCACAGGCGCGTGCCCCTGAGGGGTTCAGTGCTAAAAATGGATTACTTCGGTTTTGCTGACTTTGCCCAGCCATAGAAATCATCCCAGGAGCAAATCTCCAAATTCCCCTTCCTGTCATTAAGGCTGGGGTGCAGCAGGCTCTTTCCTACCTCTCTCCCCTGTCATTTCACAGAATCACAGAATGGTATGGGTTGGAAGGGACCTCTGGAGATCATCTACTCCAACGCCCCTGACAGAACAGGGTCACCTAAAGCAGGTTGCACAGGAACCCATCCAGGCAGGTTTGGAATGTCTCCAGAGACGGAGACTCCACCACCTCCCTGGGCAGCCTGTGCCAGGGCTCTGCCACCCTCAAGGTAAAGAAGTTCCTCCTCATGTTTAGGTGGATCTGCCTATGCTCAAGTTTGTGCCCGGTACCCCTTGTCCTATCGCTGGGCACCCCTGAAAAGAGCCTGGCCCCATCCTCCTGACACCCACCCTTCAAGTATTTATAAGTGTTAATTAGGTCCCCCCTCAGACGCCTCTTTTCCAGGCTAAAGAGACCTAATTCCCTTAGTCTTTCTTCATAAGAGAGGTGTTCCAGTCCCCTCATCGTCTTGGTAGCCCTTTGCTGCACCCTCTCCAGCAGCTCCCTGTCCTTCTTGAACCGGGCAGCCCAGAACTGGACACAGCACTCCCATGGGTTTTGCATTTCTGGGCCCAGTTTGCAGCTGGGCGGTTGCCAGCCTGCCCCTGCCTGTCCTACAGCCGCACCCTTCCCTCGGAAAATGTTTTAAAATCTCCTCAGGCTGCAGGACGGTGCCGTCCCTCAGGACTGACCAGAGCGGGGACCAACGCCAGCCGCTCCCCTCACCCTTTGAGCTCTTCGCCCTCAGCCTCCCGCCACCGGCAGGCGCCGCACCGAGGACG
>VXBO01001538.1:0-21623 GCA_013400135.1 Rhinoptilus africanus | reverse complement strand
TCAGCCGTGCCCACCCCCCGGGTGCGTCACGGGCGGCCGGGGCGGGCCCCTCAGCCGCCGCCTCCTCCCTCACCGGGCGCGGAGGCTCCGCCGCCCAGGGCTGCGCATCCCTCCCGGCAGCGGAGGAGAGGAAGCCCTACGCTGCTGTGCGGAGCTCGGTGATGTGAAAACGTTTTCTATTGATAATTTAATTTAATTTTTTTTTTTTTTTTTCATGCTTTTAATCACCAAAGGCACACGTCAGGANCTTTGGGCTCCTGTGTCAGCGCGGAGAGGTGGGGCTTGGTCCTCTACAGGGTTCTGTGGGGCTCCTCGTTTTTTCATTGAGACCTCCTTCCCTTCCATCGCAAAGGAAGTCTTTACGTCTCTATACGTATATTTTTCATACCTTCTGCTGAAACCTGTTTTGGGCAGCATCTGTCGTCAGGAAAGCTTTTAGAGGAAGCAACCAGGAACAGTGCCCTCACGATGTGGACCTTTCTGGGTATCGCCTCCTTCATCTACGTGTATAAAAAGTGCGGAGACCTCATGACTTACGCTAATAAGGAGGTGCTACTCTCCGCGTTAGTATTTTTCTCCCTTGGCTTGCTGCTGTCGTACAGGTACCACTTCAGGGGGCCCAAGCAGCAGCAGCAGCAGCAGCGGAAGACCCACCTGGGGATGCTTTCTGATGTTCTCTCAGCTTTACCGCTTGTTGGCTTCTTCTGGGCAAAACCCACCCCAGGATCTCAACCAGTTGAACAACCCAAATCCAGAAAGGTAGGTTCAATTCAGACATGGCATGTGGGGTGCAATGTTCTGCTCTTCCCTCTGGCCACTGGCCCTCTGCTCTGGTGAGGAAAAGAAGCTAAGAAAGGGTTAGAGAGCATTTGTCTTTAGATGCTAGATGTCTGATTTGTCGTGCTTTGAATTAGTTTTGGATGATGAAAGAAACAGTGAAACTTATTTAAGTGATGGACCAGGGGTTCTGTAGAGTCAAATCAAATGTGTTTGAATACAGAATTGTAGTAAAGAATTATTATACTAGCAGAAAAACACCTTCAATTGCCAGTCTGATGTAGAGATGAAGGACTGGAACTTCTCTTCTTTGAGGGAAGGCTGAGAGAGCTGCAACTCTTCAGCCTAAAGAAGAGAAGGCTAAGGGGAGATGTCATCAATGTATATAAATACCTTAAGGGAGGATGCAAAGAGCCTGGTATTTTTCAGTGGTGCCCAGTGACAGGGCCAGAGACAATGGGCATAGACTGAAACACAGGGGGTTCCTTCTACAGTGTGGGTGACCAAGCACTGGCACAGGGTGCCTGGAGAGGTGGTGGAGTCTCCATCCTTGGAGATATTCAGAGCCCAACTGGGCATGGTCCTGGGCAGCCTGCTCTAACTGACCCTGCTTGATAGATCTAACAACTGCGTATAGATTTATTTGAAAAGGATCGCTAAATTTTTGCTTGTACTGTAACTACAGGATCTGAACTCAGATAGTCTGTTCTACTGAGCCCAGTGTGAGACTTGCAGTGAGACAGTGGAAAGACCTGAAGTTTATGGCTGGAGCTTAGCTGGAGTCCTGCCATCTAAGACTACCAACTGGACATGCATATTCAGTACCTCTGTGGGTCAGCACTGTTTGGCTACTTTCCTGTGTGCTTCTGGGCATTTTCAGGTGGCACTGACCCATTGCATAAAAGAACTCAAAACTATTTCTGGCTGCAAGTCAAAGGTTCTCAATTTTGGGGTTTTTTTGTGGTTTGTTTTTCTTTTTTTTTTTTTCCCTGGTAAAGCCTGCCTTTACCCCAATTTCTTGTATTATCTGAATTCAGATAGCTTTTGCACACTCTTGCTGCGTTGTAAATATAAACACAACACTATGCCACTAGAAACCCTGGTGTCAGTGCCGTTCTGGGCATTTGTTTTACTGATGCAGTTGAATTTTTACCACTGTCAGCACAGCAGTGCTGAGGCATTTGTGAAAGAGTGAACTGGACTCTGTTCTAGCAGATGGACAAATGACTTGCAGGTTTGCACTGGAATTTCCCTTACAACTTTTTTTCACTTTGAAGTGTATGTGCTTAGATGATACTGGGAAGGTATTGTAACATAGTTTGTCTTCAGGTACCAGTTTATATGTTAATTGATATGTAATTGATGTATATCAATTCTTGACAGTTTTAAATGTAGTCATATGGTAATTTTGCCCATACTTTGTGTGTCTGAAGAGTTTTCATTTTAGGAACACTTCTTTATAGTTTCCCCGGCAGCTGCTTCTGCTGACGCTTTTCCATGCTGAGTGTTACCATAAGCTGGTTTTTTGGTAGGTAGGTTCACATACAGTAAAACTGAAGAGAAATGTATTTTCCAGTAAATCTGATAAGTTTTTCATTGCAAAGTGCTAAGGCCTTTGTGTAGTCGCAGCTCACTGGTATGAAGGCATTGTTATGTTACTTTATAGATCAAGAGTATGGGAGAGCCTTCGCACACTGCCTTTTATAGGAACCATCAGAAACTATGTTAGTGGTTTGTCCTTGATCAGCAGGCAGTTTTAAGCAAGTGTTTTGATTTTGTTTGGCTAGGTGTTGGTTCTCTTTTTTTCCTCTGCTTGTTGTGGCTTTGTTGCATTGTAGAGTACAACTGGTTTCATTTTGGACAAAACTAAACTGGAAGATGTTCTCCAAGTACCAATGTGCTCTCAAGTCCCCTGGGTCAAACTAGAACGAGTCCAAAGTCAGTTCTCTGATGGGGTTATGTTACAGATTCACTGGCATGTGTAACTTTGTTGGCTTTTTTTTTTCTAAAGGGTAAAAGAGAAGTAAACTTCTCAGATGTATATCTGACAGAGACTGCTCCAAATACAGCGTTATCGCCCCAATATGATCCAGAAATCATCATTGTGGGATCAGGCGTCCTTGGTTCTTCCTTGGCCACAGTGCTCTCGAGGGATGGAAGAAAAGTGACTGTGATAGAGAGGGATCTGAAAGAACCTGACAGGATAGTTGGAGAATTGTTGCAACCTGGAGGTTTTAATGCACTTAGAGATCTGGGTCTTGAAGGTGAGTGCATTTCAAATTGTAAATATATCTATCACGCAACAGTTACTACACTCAATTGTGTTTTTAGGAAAAGCATACCTACAGGGAAAATGAAGAATACATTATCTGTGCTTAATATTTGAATTATAATTGCTTGTGTATTTTCAGTCTGCCATTTTGAAAATATTCATCCTTCAACACGTGTGTTTTGATTAAGAAAACTGGACTCATGTAAAGAAATTCTTTTGATACATAATTCATCTTTCCTAAAGATTTTTTTTAACTCATATATTGTCTTATATTTTGCAGATACAGTAGAAGGTATTGATTCACAAATAGTAAATGGTTACATAGTTCATGACATAGAAAGCAAGTTGGAGGTTGAAATTCCTTATCCAGCATCTGAGGATGGCTGCGTGGCAAGTGGAAGATCTTTTCATCACGGCCAGTTCATCATGGGTCTCCGAAGGGCAGCTATGGCAGAGTCCAAGTGAGTCACCTTGTGAACAGTTGAGATCCAGAGATTCAGAAGCACTATTCCCAGCATCCATGAGATTCCTTAACCATTACACTCTGTCCCAACACAGAAGGCTGCAATGAACAAGAGTGAGAGAATGTAACAGCTATAGTTACTTGCTCTGATTTCTGTAGGCACGTTCATGAGTTGCGTATACATCATATGTTAGCCTTTGGGACAAGTTATCTCTAAATTATTGGAATATAGGCTTTAAATATTAGGCAAGGTACTGTCCCATCAAGTGCGAGAGAACAGTTGAGGGGTAAAGGGTTGATTCTCTTCTATTGATTTGTGGGTTTGGCATTTTACAGAATTGATCTCTTCTGTGAGCAATGCGTAGAACTTCTTTCATCAAGCAATGAGTGTCAAATCTGGTGTAATTTCTCAGAATCATAGAATGGTTTGGTCATCTAGTCCAACCTTCCTGCAATGAGCAGGAGCATCTATTTTTTCCACCGGTGTTATCTGCGATACCACAAATCAAGCTTCTTTTATGCTGGCGTGTTCTGCTTTTTCTGGTAACAAGAAGTCAAGCAAAATAACCAGAAAGGGGCAGTAAAGGGAAGTAGCTCTTCCAACAGTTTGTAACTTCTGTTTTTCAGAACCTTGAAGATGCCTTCTCCTCCTGATGAAATAAAAATTAGTGTTTGGTATCTCCTTTTTAACTGATTGCTGTCTTTTTTACAAGAGATGAGAAGGAAACTTTTATTGAAACAGAATATATAATAGATTCTATGTGCTGGTTTCTGTGGGGTGGTTTTTTGTTTTGTTTTGTCTTCCCCCCTGCCCCCAAATAATACTTACAAGGTAAACACGCATAGCATTATCATCTCTATACCTTACATGTCTTTATTCTGAACTGGAAAATTGCTTTCTCCTATCATACCTGTTATATCATAAGAATTATTAAAATTAGCAATAAAAGGTAGGAGCTCTGTAGTACAGTTAATGAAAACTGTGTTTATTGGGTATAAAAGCTAAAGCCTTCTTGTTGAGGCTTCAAGTTCAGTGAAATCTGAGCACCAGATTGTTCAAAAACAAAAAAAAACTTTGTTCAAAAACCAAAAAAAAGTACAGGAAAACTCTAGTAGCTGTACACAGTCTTTGAAGCAGAAACTTACAAAAGCTGGTGTTTGTGATTTGAATTTTATTTTTCTTCTTTTTCCATACTCTCCTAAATGTTCATTTTGTGCATGTTTGCTTTCCATTTTAATTGTAGCATAGAAAACTACATGTTAAGTTAACGTGCGGGAGAGATCAAGAATTCTTAATGGTGCCATGAGGCTTTGTTTTTCATCTCATGACTTGTGAAAATGTAGGGGGTAATTATATGTGATTAATATATCCTCTTTATAAGTACTAGGCAATATGAATTGATTTCAGATGAGTAAAACTACTTTTGCAGACAAAAGAGGTAGAGCATCCTTAGTTAATTATTTTTGTAGTGGGTGAGAACCAGAGAAGAAGTGAGCACTACTTAGGCAGCTGAAATGGCAACTATAAAAGAAATTTAAAGATCTGCAGAACTCTGATTCACCTGCTGCTAACCTAACATGTTGCTCCCCTCCCTTGCTGTTGAAGTTTCTGTTATGCTTATGCATAATCATTCGTGTTTTCATTCAGCCGACCTGGCTGTTGCCCGGCAAATTAAGCCAGTCATCCAGGCATGATCTGTTCTGAAATTTCTGTGCTGTCTGACATGTAGTAAAATCATTAATTCACTTGCTCATATTCCCTCTGGGAGCATAAAATATCAAACTGTTACATCCTCACATGGACCTTTAGCTCATTTCACCAAGATGTGGAATTCAGTCTGGATATGAAAATATTTGGCAGGGGGAGAAAGTATGTCCATTTCAAGCTGTTAAGTCTGAACTGCTGGGATCAGGTCTAACAGCTCAGACCCAACAAGGGATATAAGTTTGCAGAGATTTAATTTGTGAAACCCAGATAGCTCTGGTTGGGAGGTGGAAGTAAATGATCTCAGTAAGGTGGAAGTAAATGATCTCAGTTCAAACTCCAAGCATAAGCATTAGCAGAACTTTAAAAGCATAAATAGAAAAAAAGAAAGAAGTATATCTTAAATTCCCGAACTGAAAAGCTAGTCGTTTCTGTCCTAAACAAGTTAGAATATTTTGGGCTACTCGTGAGAATTAGGTACCTCACTTTTATGTACTGTGCATGCTAAATGTTGAAATGCTACTTTGGATCTTGCTTCTGCATTCTGCTTGGAGTTAGGTCTCACCCGTGCTTTCAGCATTTCCCACTGTTTAGCAGAGAAGGCCCAGTCAGCTGCCTGATGATTTCTGACTGTTATTAGGTGTCAGACTCCTCTCTGCATCTCTCACATTGCCATGGAACACCCGAAGCACAGCTGGGGATTCTGCTAAGTGGTAGGGTGTTTAAGATAAGCGCTACCATTTTAGAATATTCTCAAGTATCAAACCAAATGGTAATATTGAATTGAAATTAATGACAAGCACTTTTGGTATTTAATGTGGCTTCTGAAAATGGTCAAGATCACAGATCTTTGTCTGCAAAGTTTAAACCAAGTGTTTGGGTCAGCAGAAACAAGATTAGTGAAAACCTGGTTTTCCTTCTGTTCCTAGTGCCTTGAAATATTGGCATCATTAATCTTCTTCCATTCTGTTCTAATGCTTCTATTTTATTTTTATTCAGTGCAAAATTCATTGAGGGGACCGTGTTACAATTGCTTGAGGAAGATGACTGCATTGTGGGTGTCCAATACAAGGACAAAGAAACTGGAGATACTAAGGTGAGACAGTTTTCTGTTACAGTCTTTGTTAAACTATTGAGAGAATAGAGGGTTTATATGTATATGTGTGTATATATATATAATTTTTTAAAACTCTACTGGTCAGAAATAATGCAGTTATCGACAATGCGAAAGCTGTAATAAAGGGAGATTATTTTTTCTAGTTGATACAGTCCTGGTATATGGTAATTCTTATTATAACTTCTTGGGCAGCTTCTGCTTTCATCGTCTATGGAGAATTCAGTTCATTATTTATTTCAATATTCATGTCTTGGCTACTAGGGAAAAAACCAGTATGTTAAGATTTGTGCTTTTCCTGTGTATAATGGTCTACATTTCCACACACACTTCCACCACTGACTGGTGTGTCTGAAAGTAAGAAGATGTGTGTCTATTCATAGAGATAGCTCTGTGTAGTCATGTCTTGGGTCACAGAAAGGGAGTTCTGGCCCATTTTAATTGCATCACTGATTCGATTAATATTCTTTGCCTCAAATAATGCTAAGCTGTTGGCTAAACGCTATGAAACTGTATGAACTTACAATAAAAAGTTTAGGAGAGACCAACGTAGGTAGTAATTATGTGCTGCAGTTCTGGATGTACTACCTATTCTTTAGAAAAGCCGAACTTGAAATTTCCTCCTTTGTTGGCTGTAAAATTGCTTTGCTGCCTAAAGTTATGTAGCCAGTGTGTTCAGATGTGCTCTGACGGGGAAGATCAGAATCCCCTGTCTGAGCTCTGCTGCCCTCCGTAGCAGACTGAGAAAGTTCCTGAGTAGTTGGAAGATCCTGCTCTGAGCATTACTAACAAAATCTCTCATCTTTAGGTCATTTAGGAATGGAAATGGTGGTATAAAACCATATGTAAAAGAGCCTCTTAAAAGTACTTGCCCAGGATTTAGGAGAGCTGGTTTTTAGACCCTCCTCAGGCTGCTGGCATTTCAGCCCAGTTGATGGCAGAGGGCTGTACGTAGGAAGTTGTAAGAGACCTGAGTGGAAACAACATCCTTGAAGTAGCTGGAGGTAGTGTGAGTTACAAGTCCTGTTCCTTGATCTATCTTCAGTGTCATACGGAATGAATAAAACAACGTTAGGAACTCCACTCTAGTAGAATAAGCCATTGAATCACACACGGGTACTGGAAAGATAGGACATTTGGAGTCTGGGAGGCTTTGGGGAAGGGTGGTGTTGGTTGTATTTTTTTTCCCAAATCCAACTGACTTAGTCAACCATCAATATGGAAGGGGGCACTTTTTGGTTTTTTGGGGGTTTTTTTTGGTTTGTTTGGTTTTGGGGGTTTTTTTTGAGGGGAGTGTTGATTTTGCTTCAAGACTTTACACGTTTATGGGTGATGTTATTGTTGTAACGTTAAGTATGACTTACTTGACCAGCAGTAAGGTGACCAGTGTTTCAGCCTACATCTTTCCTGACAGCACGGATTTTGTTCTTAAGGCTTTGGGTTTCCTACCTGTGTAACAGGGATCAACAAATTCATGTTTTAGTTTGAATGCTGAAGTTGAGTGGCTGGAAAGAGCTGCTTTGTTTGGTCTCCTACATCTCCTTCGATGAAATCTAGTATGAGAAATTTCTGCTTAACTTTTCTTCTGTGTTTCCCTACCTGTGATTTTTTACAGCTGGGAAACTACTTAGGAAAACAAAAACCAAAACCAAAGTGTGTTCTCATTCCTTAGCCTGCTTTCACAAGGAAAGGCAGCTGATCTATGTGGTGTGTCTTGCATTTTTCTGTTCTCTCTGTCCCCATTGCCCACCACATTACTTTTGAGATTTTTATTCTCTTAAGTGGGGTTGAAATTAGCCACTATGCTAAAAGTAAAGTCAAAAATTTATTAAAGCCAGGCAACTGGTTAGAGGAAAGGTCTTAGTATGTTGACTGGAAAAAGTGTAGCATGAATTAGACACGAGGGAACCCATATGGGCAGGTGACCTTGCTCTAATTGCACAAATAATTAGAGCTTGCATTCATCTGAGACAGGAATCCATAGAAAAAAGGGCTTGTTAGCTCTGTTGTCTCCTGGAACTGTTTCTGAGCTCACTTCTACGAGCTCGGAGACCAGAAACGTTTATTATTTTACTCAGCTCTATGCTCGTCTAGTTTTGTCGGAGTTCCCTTCGATGTAAGGATCGTGTGTCACAAGTGACTGAGTCCCATTCCTGTGCAGGAGAGAACTGTGTAGAAGAGCACATTCCAGGCAGGGATTTACTGTTCACATACTGGCTCACCAAATGCTTACATCCAATAGTAAAGTATTTCCTGGGAATACTAATGAAACACAGCATGCTTTTTTGTCTTGTTACTTACACCCTGAAACCTTAAAAGGAAAGTAATTTTTTCTGCTCATGCTAAATGTATGAGATTATTGAAGGCCAAGGATTAATGCTCAGTATAAATCTATAGTCATTTGCAGTTAAATCACTGAATGCACTGAGAGTGAGAAAGCTTTAGGTAGAAGGAAACATCTACCTCTTAATGTTTTCTACTATAATAATGTTGTTATATTACTATAGCAATAAAATGCTTAAAAATATATTTTAGTGATCAGAATAATTTGCTCATGCTGGAGAACAATGTGTTTGTTAAACATTAGGAGTTTGTGCATATGTTCAGGCTGAACCTATTACTCAGATTATATTTTGTATTTTGTCTATATACACTATTTGTGCTTATAGTTCCTAAGTATACTACAAACTGCTCAGAGTTCACTGCTTGGTCTTTTAAAGAAAGTCTCAGCACGCTTACTGCATTTTAGTTTGTTACAATTTGTTTCTGTTTAGTTGCTTATGCATCATTCTTTCATTTAAAATGTCTTTGTTTTCCTTTTTTCTCATGAAGACTGTTATAGGCTGAAGGAAGCAATTGTTCTATTTTCTTGTCTTTGTTTTGTACAAGTTCCTACACAGTCACCACAACTGTGTTATCTGAATGCATGGCTGAAAAAGCTGGAGTGTATTGTTAGGCTAACTCTTAGAGGAAATGGAGTTAAATTAAGATGAAGAAAAAGAGCAAAAAATACTTTATTTCTTATTACATATATAATGAGGGCTTTGGAGTTGTTTCCCACTGTTCTGAAATAAAATTGCAAATGTCATATCTCTTTTTTTCCTTTTTTTTTTCCCGCCTCCTTCCATGCTGCAGGAACTTCATGCACCACTTACTGTTGTAGCTGATGGACTTTTCTCAAAGTTCAGAAAAAACTTGGTCTTCAACAAAGTTACTGTTTCATCCCATTTTGTTGGTTGCATTTTGAAGGTAACTTTTGTGTATAATACCATATGAGGCACTATGCTAATGTGTCTTGATGCGGGTCTGAATTTCACTGATTATGTTGTAGTTCATAAATATTATTTGTCTGTTTGTGGTCTACACTGAGAAATGAGAAGGGTCTGATGCCTTAGAGAGTCCTTGCAGCATCTAAATGTTCTTAGAAAGATCACTGCAAGGTGATATCAACACCTACTGTATTTAGGTAATACTAAATACAAACCAAAAGGTTTGTAAACTGCTTTTACCTTATACATAAAAGGAATTTAAGTATCTGTGTTGGGGTGGGGATAACAGGTAACAATGAATATTTTTTCTGGCACCCTTTATTCATTAAGTTGTTATCAACAGAATCACTCTGCAATTATTAATGGCAGATGAGTATTCACATACATGTTACTCACTCGCATACTTCACACACGTTCACAGCTACGTGGTTGGGCAGCCCTTGGGAGGCCAACCCTGACTATCTACTCAGGAGAAGTAAGTTGTAGTGATGTTCCAGGGACTCCTCGTAGGTGTTTGGAGAGTGCCTCAGGTGCCTGTGTAATCCTGCATGCTGTGTTCTCTGTCTCATACTGCAGCCACCACCCTCTTGGGTGGTGTCACACAAGCTGCTGGTGTGGGCTGGTGGCCTTGTACGGATTCATCAGACTCTTGATGTCCAAAGTGTATTAGCTCTTCTAGATTCCACAGGATTGCTAGTCTCTAGGGATTATCAGTCCTTTGAAAACTTTCACATGCTGTCTTCTCAATATGCGTTTTTTCTGTTTGCTGTTTAGTGGGGTGGTGTTTTCCATCCGAATGTAGAGGTACCTATAGAACCCATTCATATGAACTCATACAGAAGAGACTTTGGTAGCAGAGCTTTTTAAAGTGAGAGAGAAATGTTCAAAAGTCTGTGGAAAGAAGAAAGACTTGTCAAATATAACTGTTAATAGAGCTACAAAAGTTTACATAGAGAATGTCTGTATGAAAGAGTCAAGCTTTTTTTTTTTAAATCAACTATTGACATTTTGTTGTAAGGATTGTCTTGAATTCTAATAAAAATGTTTTACAACAGAATCAATTAGAAC
Source organism: Rhinoptilus africanus (assembly GCA_013400135.1). NCBI lineage: Eukaryota > Metazoa > Chordata > Aves > Charadriiformes > Glareolidae > Rhinoptilus > Rhinoptilus africanus. Next base: position 10,955 of record VXBO01001538.1, on the reverse strand, counting down.
TAGCCTTTTAAATATTTATCCAGCTGTTACATCAATTTCTGTGTCCCTCTGAGGAGCGCTTGGAAATTTTGGCCTGTGTTTTAACTCTGAAATTATTGATGCCTACACTATCCCAGCTCAGATTTAGCGTATTTGGTACAGTTAAAGATCAGGCTTCCAACTCCTGAAACATTTTTAAGTAACTGTGAGGCAGATGTAAAAAAACCTTTTGATGAAAGTTAGATTTCTGGTTTTAAGAACAGAGTACAGTGTATTTCAGAAAATGGTTTTGTATATCTGAAGTTTTAATATCCTTTCATTAATCAATCTCAATCTTTCTCCCCCTTCTTATCTTTTTAAGGATGCGCCACAGTTTAAAGCTAATTATGCTGAACTTGTTTTAGCTAAAACTAGTCCAGTGCTAATCTATCAGATTTCTTCAACTGAGACTCGGGTCCTTGTTGACATTCGAGGGGAAATGCCAAAAAATTTAAAGGAATACATGATTGAGAACATTCATCCACAACTACCTGGTAAGCCTAGAAAGAGTTCCATCCATAATTCTCACAACTAAATGTACTAAAAAAGGCGCGTTTCGCTGAATGCATTGAACTGTGTGGACTTTTTCCACGTGCGCACTTACTGTTTCAGTAACCACTCACTCTTTGATTCAACATCAAATAACACTTTATTCAGCTCACATCTGTGAGATTAGCAATTCAGAAGGGTTATATCTCTAAGAATAGGTTAAAAATGGGTTTTGTGGAAATTATTTTAGACTCTAAGTAGCATAACTAAAATACTTGGTTATTGCAGATCACTTAAAGGAACCATTCTTAATAGCGGTTCAGAATGATCGTTTAAGGACCATGCCAGCCAGCTTCTTGCCTCCTTCAGCTGTTAACAAAAAAGGTGTGTATTATGAAATAAAAAGAGGGGAAAAAGGCATTATAAACTTCCGGGACTTATGGCTTTGTTGTCATAGATGTCTGTTTGTTGTCCAATACAGCAGTCTCCTTCTTCTATGAAAAAATAGTGTTTTGAAAATATGGACCTTGGGCATAGTTTAACTGGAATGTTTATATTGACACCAGGCTTCAAATCAGTGCCTGCTTTATTTTTAAGTTTAAATCACTCAGTTGCTCAAGCTCATACAAGTGTGGTCTTTTTAAGGAAAACCTGATCAACAGGTTTGACCTGTTGGCTGGAGAGCTGGGCGGAGAGGAACTTTATGAAATTCAATAAGGGCAAGTGTAGGGTGCTGCACCTGGGGAGGAATAACCCCCTGCACCAGGACAGGTTGGGGGCTGACCTGCTGGAGAGCAGCTCTGAGGAAAGGGACCTGGGAGTCCTGGTGGACAACAGGATGACCATGAGCCAGCAATGTGCCCTTGTGGCCAAGAAGGCCAATGGCATCCTGGGGTGCATCAAGAAGAGTGTGGCCAGCAGGTGGAGGGAGGTCATCCTCCCCCTCTACTCTGCCTTGGTGAGGCCCCACCTGGAGTCCTGTGTCCAGTTCTGGGCTCCCCAGCTCCAGAGGGACAAGGAATTGCTGGAGAGGGTGCAGCCAAGGGCTACAAAGATGATTAGGGGACTGGAACACCTCTCATATGAAGATAGACTAAGGGAATTAGGTCATTAGGTCTCTTTAGCCTGGAAAAGAGGCGTCTGAGGGGGGACCTAATTAACACTTATAAATACTTGAAGGGTGGGTGTCAGGAGGATGGGGCCAGGCTCTTTTCAGTGGTGCCCAGTGATAGGACAAGGGGTAATGGGCACAAACTTGAGCATAGGAAGTTCCACCTAAACATGAGGAGGAACTTCTTTACCTTGAGGGTGGCAGAGCCCTGGCACAGGCTGCCCAGGGAGGTGGTGGAGTCTCCGTCTCTGGAGACATTCCAAACCCGCCTGGATGGGTTCCTGTGTAACCTGCTCTAAGGTGGCCCTGCTCTGGCAGGGGGGTTGGACTAGATGATCTACTAAGGTCCCTTCCAACCCTAGGATTCTATGATTCTATGAACAAAGGGAAGAAATTACCTTGAAAAGTGTGTTTATCTTTTTTGACACACACATGCATATCTGCAGGGAAAAAAAAAATTTTTACCTGAATCATCTTAAAGCCCTTTTAAGCCTACTAATTTGAAGACATGCTTCTTTTTTCCTTTAATTTTTCTTTTTTAATTTCTAGTTGTTATGCATCTTATTTTCTGGTGTGAATGAATTATTAGTAAGTTTGATTTTTAAAAAACTAGGGAATTTGAGTTCTAAGAGTATGTAATGGTCATGCAGTATCCCATTAATTTTTCTCCTCTGCCTAGGTGTTCTTCTTTTAGGAGATGCATATAATATAAGACACCCTCTAACTGGGGGAGGAATGAGTGTTATTTTAAACGATGTTAAAATATGGAGAGGTTTGCTCCAGGATATCCCGGACCTTTATGAAGATTCTGACATTCTTAAGGTAAAGCTTTATTTTGGACTTATTTTAGGCAGCTTTTGCTGCAATTTGATGACAGCCTTTTAATTTTTGGGCAACCTGGGGACATGTAAGTTATTGGTGAGGCACAGCAGTTTTCAAAGGTTTAAATAGATAAATCACATATTAGGCATTCACCAATAAGCAGAGCTGTGATTTGTGAGCACTATGGCTGTGTGGTGAAAGCCAGATCCAAAACTGTGGTTACTGACCTGTCACGTTTTGCTTAAGGAGACTGGTGTGCTGTGCCTAGTCAGCATGCTTTGCTGGTGTATTCCAATAGTCCCAAACTAGTCGTGTATTTTGATGCAGATTGATTTTAGGCAGAATGGGTTTGAACCATTACACTGATGTGAGTGGTACTCGGAGAATAATGAGCATGTGTACAAGTTTTTCAGGAGGCATTTCAGTGCTCCACTAGCCTCTTGCCTGATGCATGAAGCTCACGGTAGTAAGTTAGAAGACGTCCTTCTTTCCCAGAAATCAGCACCATCAGTGTTGATGCTGGGTTTATTTTTTCAGTGAGATTTAGACCCAAAATTCTGGTCAGTAGGTCAGATTTCTCATTTGTTGGTTTACTGCTTTTAATAGGGGTAAGCATATTGACTTAGCTAAATGACAGAATAATTATGGACTACAAGTAAATGATTCAAAAAATATACTTGAAAATTGAGAAGCACTGAGAGGAACCCTGAACATGAGGATAACACAGGACTTACCTGACCCAACGCAGATACTTGCATCTCAGCTAGGCACCCCAGACCGTCAGTTATTTCCTACTTACTCTCAGTCAACAGAGAGAACTAGGTTAGTGTTATCCTTCAAGTTTCTGACCTATCCCAGCCTCCTACTATAGGATGAGATGAAGCACACCCTGAATGAACGACCTTTTTTTGAGGGTTTTTTTTTTCCCTTTCCTTTCCTTTCCTCCCCTGTATTTAGTGTAAGAGGAGCCTAGGTAACTGGCTCAACAAGTTTCCAAAGTTCCTTAATGACCTAGCTTGGAACCCATCTAGTCTATCACTAAATCTGCTCTACATTTTCACATGAGTATGACTCTTACCACCTCTTTGGGAATCTTTTGAATGCTCTTCTGATGGAATTTCTAATGGAAATTTATTTTTTCCTTTTTCAGGCAAAAAAAACATTTTACTGGTCAAGAAAAAAATCTCATTCTTTTGTAGTGAATGTTCTTGCCCAGGCACTTTATGAACTCTTTGCTGCCACAGATGGTAACTATATTTTAAAGATAACTTATGACTAATTACAAATTGGTAAATAAATATGGCTGGGGAGGGGATGTGTATGTGTATGAGCATATGTCCAGCTGTTTGTGTGTGTGTGTGTATGCATATATGTATATTGATATATATTAAAAATATATTAATCAAAGGTTTTTAATGAGTTAGCTTGTGTTTTCTATCTAGTTGTTTAGTTCTAGTGTTAGGTAAACTGAGTTTTAGCAGTGTGAAGGAAATCTGGCGTTAATATTTTAAAAAAACATACAAAAAAAGCACCGACAAAGACAGACAGAAAGCACTTTTTCTTGTGTCAGTCGAAGAATATGCAGGTATTCTTTAAGACTATCATTTGGTTAAATAAAACTAGCTCAAAATCCATCTGAATTTAACAGAACAACAGCTACCATAGTCCTAGACTTAATATCACTGTTATGTGTGCTGAAAAAGTGTTTGGTCTGTGTTGAAAACATTTGTTGAGTCATTTTAATTCCTTTTGTAGATTCCTTGCATCAGCTAAAGAAAGCCTGTTTCCATTACTTCAGACTTGGTGGGGAATGTGTCTCGGGTCCTGTTGGATTGCTGTCTGTGTAAGTTCAGCGCACTGGTAGTAGTTAATGTCAGTTGGGTCGAGAATTGTGAGCCTCTGCGAGGATCTGCTTTGCTTCCAGTCAGCTCCGCAAAGGGAGAATGGTCCACAGCAGCCTGTGTTTTTAGAATTATACTAAAGGTTGGAGCTTTATTAGAAGATATGTTTTTAAATGCTAACTTCTTTTTTTTCCTTTGTAAAAAGTGCCACTAAAAGCTGGAGAGAAGTTAATGTAGGTGGCACGGGAGTTTGAATGAGGTAGAAGGGTCCAGACTAGCAGAGGAATTGGAGTCGTTTCATGCTTGACAAGTTGAGAATAGCAAAGGATGAGATCTCCCATAGAAGAACATAGGGAACAGGGAAATCGGTAACTACCAAGGTGTTTTGAATGACCCCTCAGAAAGTAGCGAATGCACAATAAATCATACTACTCTGAACATGTGAGAAGGTGTGCTCTTATATTTCTCCCTTTTTGGAATGAGAGCTAATATTGATGGCGCCTGTTGAGAAGGATGCCCCGGGGGTTGATAAAGGCAGACACAAACTCATGGAAATTAAGAGGAAGCAGCAGTCTGTGTTGGCTCTACTGTAGAAAGGAATACAGGCTGTGTAGCAGCTCCAAACAACCAACTTCATATTTTTCAGTTGAGGTGGCAGGACCGGAGCTGCCTAAATCAGAAGACAGTGTGTAATTTGAGCCGAGATGTCTATTTGTAAAATGAAAATTTGTCAGTGCTTTCTGATTCTATTTATTTACGTGTTTTATCTTTCTATCTTTAATACAGGTTATCTCCTAAACCAATGGTACTGATTGGCCACTTCTTTGCTGTGGCATTATACGCTGTTTACTTTTGTTTTAAGTCAGAGTCCTGGATCACCATGCCTCGAGCATTTTTCAGTAGTGGAGCTATTCTTTACCGGAGTTGTTCTATAATATTTCCACTTATTTACTCTGAAATGAAGTGTTTAGTCTATTAGAATCCAGGGGGAAACGACTGGAGGAAGAAAACATGAAAATCACGATGCCTTCAAAATCTTTGGACATGTACTATTAATATTGGATTATGTTTTCTTCTCTTCAAAATGCAATTTCCTTGATAAGGATTTGACTTAATTTTGTTTTTGTGCTTGTATACATATATAATATATGTAAATATTCTTTTCTTTGCAATTAAAGCTCAAAAAGGAGTTAACTGTTTACAAGGACGATAATTAAGTGTTGACATGTGGTAGATAATTGCCAGTTTTGTCAGAATTTCATTCCTTGCTTTATCCATTGCCGAGTGCACCACTAATATTAATAAACTGAAAAGTGAAAACTGTAAACCATATGCTGCTATTATCCTTCATGCTTTTTTCTGCTCAGTAGTTCCATAGAGTGTTTCTTTATTGCTGTGAAATGTTGTAACATTCTTGATTTGGGTTATTTCATTAGGATTTGCCTCGGTTCTTCTTCAGTTGCAGCTAAGATACCGGTCTACTTAAAAGGACACTGTAAAGGATTTCAGATCTTGAAGTGTCACTACGTACAACTTCAGTCGCTCTTCTGAAATCATCCTTTACACCAGAATTAATTTAAACAAGTAATAATCAAACCCTAGTCATGTTGGCTACTGTACTGTACTCAGGTACTGAAAGCACATGTTTTCCAAACTTTCTTCCTATCTCACTTCTTTTTAAAAGCTTAGGGGGGTTCTTCTGGTTGACTTGGTGTGTGCGCAATTGAGGTTTAACACTGCCACGAGCTGAAGCAGAGCAACAAACTGCATCCATTGAGACAAATTCAGTCCAGGCAATTTCCAGTAGACAGTAAAGCAGTCTTTAATACTACTACTTAAAATTCACAACAAGTACCATGAAAGTGTCCTTTTAATACATGGAGTATGGTTTGTTTCCTGTAGAAATTACTGCATGCTGCTGAAGAGTTCATGTCTTTTACTGCTGGTCACTGTTCCTCTCAATGTTATCTTTAACTTGCTTTCTTTTTTTTGTTGTGTATTTTCATTTTTCCTTACCTTTCTTAAGATTGCTTTGTGTATCGCTGTGTGGCTCTCCTCTTTTCGCTTGCCTGAACAATCCCGCATCAGTGCGGCCAACAGGTTATAGAGCAGTAACAGATCCCGTTTTTCTGTACTAGCGAAACTTTGACTATACCTTGAAATTACAGATTGCATAAGCTGTATAGAAACATACATTTTATGTTGGACTGTGCAAAAATCTGCGGAGAGGCTTTTTTGTTATTTTATTTGGCGGATGTTTCTTTTCCAGAAGCAAAAGTATGTATATTTTTCTAACCATATCACTTTTGATACCTTCTGGAAATTACACGCATCATGAATATGTCTGTGTTTAACCTTCCGGGTAAAGTGCTGATACTTCCAAATATCATTATATATGGTAACTAAATGATGCCCCTTTAAGGGTATACAAAGTTTGTGGAATTTATACAAATGTTTTCAAAATTTGTGACAATTTTGAAAATATTGATTAATTTTACAGTTTCTATTTTTTATATTATTTGCAGTCAGTCTCTTTAAAGTCAAGGATAAACAATCCTGAGCCAAATACACGTCCTCAGCTAACTTAAATAAAAAGTTGTGATACTTCTAGATAACTTTTTTTTGGTGTGTATCTCTGGTTAATGAGTTTTGTTAGGTCCTGATTTATCAGGAAATACCTGTGTGCTTAAATTTACGTATGTGTTTCAGCTTTTTTTTTCTTTTCTTGAACCCAGTGCCTGGTTCAGTGTCTTGACGATCGGGGTAAGGATCACTTGTTGGAAATTACCGTGGGGGAGAGAAAAATCTTGACTATACATGTAAGGAAGAGCAACCTGAAAATATGACAGATGAAATGGCTACATGCCTTGTCAGGACAAGGTGAAGGAGAGAGCAGGAAGGGTAAAGTTGGCAGAGAGCGGGCAAAGTCTATAGGTAAAATGGCATCTAACATTGCTATCCAAAGCATGCAGCAGACAGTCTGTGAGAGCCCTGGTTTTCATTTTCTACATCTGTATGCAGCAAAGGGAAGTGATATGCCAGGAAAGATGTGTCATGGGCATGATTCAGAATCTGAGGAGCACAATGCACACGTAGAAAACTCATAGGATCATAGGGTTGGCAGGGACCTCTGGAGATCATCTAGTCCAACCCCCTGCCAGAGCAGGGCCACCTTAGAGCAGGTTACACAGGAACCCATCCAGGCGGGTTTGGAATGTCTCCAGAGACGGAGACTCCACCACCTCCCTGGGCAGCCTGTGCCAGGGCTCTGCCACCCTCAAGGGAAAGAAGTGCCTCCTCATGTTTAGGTGGAACTTCCTGTGCTCAAGTTTGTGCCCATTACCTCTTGTCCTGTCACTGGGCACCACTGAAAAGAGCCTGGCCCCATCCTCCTGACACCCACCCTTCAAGTATTTATAAGCGTTGATAATGTCTCCCCTCAGCTGTCTCTTTTCCAAGCTAAAGAGACCCAATTCCCTCAGCCTTCCCTCACAAGAGAGGGAACTCATGAGTTGCATCAAATACATACCTGCAAACTAAAGAGGTTAGTTCTGGGGATTTTCACCCTGCAGAATTTAACACCCTCCTGTACCCTCAGCAGCGCACTTTGGTAAGCGTTGTGGGCACGTGCGACGTGCATGGTGGTTATCCCCAGATTCCCAGACCAGTGACAGCTGCAGCTACCCCAGAGAGCAGAAGGAACAAGAGAAGCAGCAGTACCTGGTGATGAGATGGTAGCTTGTGACGTGGCGCAGGACTGCGTGGTGGGGAGGAAGGAGGAGACTGTAGCTGCCTTCTCTGCTAGTCTGGTGGTCTGGGGGCCTGTTCACGGGTGGGGGGTTGGTGCACGCATGCAGGCATAACATTTCTTGGAGCTTGTTTGAGAAATTCGTACCGTGTAGCTTAAGTGGTCTTGGTCTTCTGTTTTTGGGGTTTTGTTTTGTTTTGAACAAGCCCTTTACTGGAAAATATATGGGACAATGAGAGGGGGGCTTATTACAACTTCAAAATGCCTGCCAGTGCGGGCATGCGGTGTTGGATTCCTTGTGAGGAGCCTGTGCCTGTGCTTAATCCCTCCTCGAGCTCCAGTGCCAGCAAGTAAAAGGCAGAGTGGTGGTAGTTTTCCTCCCACCTTCACTTTAATCACTTGGAACAAAGAAAGCATTTGATTAGTCCAGGATCAGCTGATGGATGTTGTGATTTATTACCTGACTGTGCTTCTGAGGCAGTGGTAGTATAGTGTGATGTTGGAAATCTCAAGCATAATTACAGCGCCTCTCTGGGGAAGTCAGTGTGTGAATAGAGACTTAAACGGTCTGTTCTGCAACTGAAGAAGAGAGGAGCACATCATTTTCTGTAGATTTAGATGATTTGTTAATGGTGTCTGAATAGTATTTGGAAGATTTTACACTTAAAACTATCACATTGATATCTGCAGTACACTCAAGGGAAAAATCAACCACCCATCACAAGGACCGCAAGCTATTCCTCACCTGTTCTGCCCCAGCCCTGTTTCAGCTGAACAGCGGTTTGGTTTTGAGGAGCCACACTTGAGTTTGGTTGTAATCAAGCTGTCCTGAAGTCCATGACACATCAGCGCTGTTATTGGGCTTTCCAAACATCTGTGGAGATCTGGAAAAAAGGGGATGATTAAAACAGATTGCTCCCTCCCTGATAACGTCAATTTCTGTGCTGTCTTTCTCCCTGGTGTGCGTGTGGTAGACCTGATCTCCGCCTTCTACCGCTCAGGTGCTGCAATACGGGACTCACGGAAGGTGCCTTGGGCACGTAGCCTGTACTGGTTTCCCATGGAAGCCGTAACCTGTGCTACTTCAGAGGCTGCTGGCATCCCCTAAAAACCTGCGTGTCGGTATTTGCGGTGATGCTGTTGATGCACAGTGCTTGGTTTGTGTCAGGAGGGCGGTAATTCATGCTTGGCTCATCTTTTGCTCGCACGTATTCCTCTCCGGAACCAGCTTGTGTATTCTGGACAAAAGCAAAATCCATTCAATCCAGAATCAATATAAACAGTTGATAAATTATGCATCCTGAAATTCTGGCTTGTTCAGCGTGACATTACTACATGGAAAATAGTGTCAGCAGTTCCTAAATTGTTCCCTGTGGAGCTCCAAAGAGCTGTGCAAGCTCCTGCGCTGCACATGGTGAACAGCAGCATGACAGAGTTTGCTGAGACAAAGTTATTGAAGGTACGGAAAATAAAAGCTGATGGGGTATTTTAAATAGTAACTGAAATCCACAGTTAATATAAACAAAGTAACTGAATAGGAAAAATAATCCTGATGGTGGAACTGTTACCTGCNCTATAACATCAGCTCAGTGAATAACTATTTCTACACAGTAAGAAGGTCAGTAATTAGCTATTTTCTCACACAGCAAGAAAGTCAGTAAGAAACAATTATTTTAGAAACAAAGCAGAGGCCTGCCTTTGGTAACAGAACCTGGCTGTGAGTGTCCCGGAGCAGCCACGACTGGTCCTCCCCAAGCTCCCACTCAGTTCGCAGCGGCAGTCAAACAGGTAAAGAGGTTGTTGGAGCCTGTTAGTGAAGGGCTAAAGCAAAACCCCACAATTCTGCATGAAATGAACCTTTGCCCCCTCTGGTGTACGGCAGAGCAGGGGTATCGCTTCGGGCAGAGTCAGGAGAAACTGCAGAGCGAAGCGTTGGGCCTTTGCTGGTACCAGTTTCTGAAGGTAAAGAGAATGGAGAGCCATGGAGGAAGGGGCTTCTGGTATCACAGCCAGGTTTTAGAGCTTGTCTTGGAGCACGGGTTGCCAGGGCAGCCAGACACAAACAGCAGAACCGTCAAATACCGAAATACTCGTTAATGTTAAAGCAATAGGTACGTACATAGTGAGCAATTCTGGAGAAGCACCAGACAGCTCAGTGGGGTGTGTTGTCTTCTCATACGCGATTTTAAACGGTTCCACCTACGCTATTACAGTGGCTAATCTGGTTTTTTTTCCTAGGAACATCTGGGTTTTCTTCAGCTTAACACCTTGTTTACCTGTGGGTCGCTCTTGGGCAACTACTGCTTTTTCAGGTCCCTGTGATGCAACTGGTTTCCTTCGGACGCCGGTTCACGCTCTTCAGGCAACAGCATCTTCGTGCTGTCTTCCCCCGATATAGGGGCTGGTACATGCGTGGTCCAGAAAATGGACGTTGTCTAGTAGAAGTATACACAATCGTATGTACGGGAATCAACCTCTCAGTGCTGTCTACTTATGGCCGTAGTGTTGGTGTGGGTTTGGCTTTATGGGTTCTTCAAGGCAAGGAGCCTGGATTCTCTGAGGGCAGGACAGGAAGGGACGGTCGCAGAGGGGTGAGGGTCCATAGTCCCGGCTGTGGCTTGTTGGCATGAAGGCTTCATCTGCACTGGGAGACACGCCAGGACCACAGCTGGCTCTCCCCCTCCACTGGTGGTGCTCTGTCCATAATGGTCTTGGCACAGGCCAGCTTGTGCTCTCCAAAGCCCCTCCTGGGGCTGATTTGGAGGGGAAGGGGATTAGCATGGAGTAGGGATGGTTGCCAGCACTGGGTGGATCAGGCTGCCCTGTTTCGGGTGGGAGCCGTGCTGTGCCAGGTGGTTCCTACGTCACAGGATGGTTCCCAACATGTTGAATGAAGTTGTGGGGTGAATACTGAGAATGAAGTTGT
>VXBO01001537.1:57096-92426 GCA_013400135.1 Rhinoptilus africanus | reverse complement strand
CCCCGGAGGCTGGCGCTGTGCCTCCACGGGGAAAGCCCTCCGGGAGCCGGCTCGCCGTTTAAACTCTTGCTATAAGCTCGCTTTAAAACCCAAGCAGCGGCCGTTTCTGCGCGCTGCTCCCCTCCGGAGGGCTGCGACTAAAAGTAAAACCTCTTTTTTCACCGGTGTTGCCGTCCTGGCCCTTTCTGTGGGAGCGCTTTCACCTTTCTTTCAAGTTCTTTCTGAGGCAGCCCCTCTGGTATTTCTTTGATCTCTTCTGGCTGAATGTTGGCTGAAATTTGAAACGTCCCCGCTGTGCTTTTCTCCTTTAATTGTTCTTTCCTTCTGTTTGCGTGCAGATGAATTATTTACCTCTCTGCCCGTGCACTGGGTTGTGTTTGTCCAGGTGAAGGTAGGTGAGGGCTTGGTGCTCCTCTCTGAAGGTGCTGGGGAAAAAAATGAGCAATGCGAAGAAGGTGCTTAATCAAGGCTTGAAATGAAGTAAAAACCTGTTCTCAAATATTAAGATGTTTAAATGTTGCTTCTGCAAGCCTGGAAAGAGAAGTGGGGATGGTTGTGGTTGCTCCTCTAATAGGTAAAGAGGTATAGGAGTGAGTTTGAAACTTGCAGCTTGCCTTGGAAAAATAGGAATATCAGCAAGTCCTGGGCAGAGCCGGGTTTGCTCATGGTGGAGAGGGAATGATGAAGTTTTCTGTGCCTGTTCTTGGTGGGTAAAGGATGGATTCGGATGAATGAGCCTGATGTGCAGGTGTTGTAGAAGTTGCACAGGAGTATAGTTAAATTCCTCTGCTATGATTTCAGTATAAATGCCTGTTGCTTTTCAAACATACCGTTTAAATCAATCTGGATTACTTTTAAGAGCAGACAAGATCTAAAATTGTAACTTCACATAGTTTAAATTCTCTCTCAAGTGAGAGTGTAAAAAAAGGGGGGAAGTAAAGCCAAAGGTGAGACCACTTATGAGGGAGCTGTGTTGGCACATGGTTACGCCAACTGAAGTTAGTACCTTGGATGGTGATGGTAAAAACCCCTTTTCCCATTTAGAGTAGGTTTAAACTTGTTCTTCGCAGCAGTGCTGGAAATGACTGCGCTGCTCTGTCCTAAATTAGTGTGGCTTCAAGTGTGTCAGCTTGTACTTTGACAGGGCTGGCTTTGTTAGCGGATAATATCTCAAAGGGTGGTTTTTTGTAAGGAACGTTTCCTTTCGGGACTACCGAGAAATGGCTGGATGAGCTCTATCTGAGGAACAGAGCGTCTTTGAGCCCTGGAGGATGGGGGGAGTCCTTTTGGGAGTACAGGGCGCTGTCACAAACAAGGGGAATGTGATTGCATCCCTGTTTTCGTGCTGCTGGATCAGTAATCTGTGATTATACAGCCTTCTACTTCATTCAGTCACTGGTTAATTTGATTTCCAGTTTAATTTGATGACAGTTTTGAGAGCCAAATCACTTGTATTTAAACAAATGTCTTCTATTTTGATCAAATTTCATTGTGTTTGGCATGTGGCGGGGCATTATATGTATTAAAAATCGCTGAGACTGCAGTTCCTGCGGGTCTTTATTAGTTGGTGATGAATATTCAGTTACGAACTGTACAAAACCTGGGTCTGGCAGGGAGTGGGAGGGAGGTGGTGGGGCTTAAAGCAAAACCCACGCAATGCTGGAAGTTGCACCGATACTGGTTTTTGGTCACTGGTCTAAGTGATGCCGCGCATGAGGCAAGTCACAGATATCCTTGGGATCATCTGTGTCACCTCAGAACACTTTCATTTTTCAGGCAAAATCAGAACTTTGGAAGTACGAGGAAGCTGGTAGGGCTGTTGGGGGCAAAGGTGTCATGTCGTTCCTGCTCCCATTAAAGGTGGGAGTGGAAGAGATGCTCCATGTCGTTCAGAATCAGTTCCCTAATTTTGTTCAGTTGGGATTTTCTGCCGTGTGGGGTTTTTTTTTGTGTGTGAGAGTGCTTTTTTTTGTTTTCCTGGTGGGTTTGGAGCCCATGGAAAACTAATGGATGTGTGACTGCTGCAGCGTCAGGCCTGGGCTTTGTGTCGAGGGGAAAAAAAGTCCTTTCAGAGATCTATTTTTATCGTTTAATTAGTAGCTCTTGCTGACTTGTTAGTGCTGTGGTGATAACTATTTCCAGTTCTTTTCTGCGCAGTGGGGGTCACGCATTAGTCAGGCAGCGAAGGCAACCGCCAGCAGTCGTACCTTTGGCTGGGGGGGTTTAACTCATTCCAAACTGTTCCCCCAAATCCAAGGGCAGATTCCAGGTGAGGAATTAGTGTATAGACGTACAGAATTCTGTGAATCTCCAAGTGCTTTCCAAATGGTGACCGTCCGTAATTTTTCTCTGCCCCAAAGGACTTTCTGTACCTCCCAAGAAACTGAGGAGCAGAGGTTGGTGTGATTTGCTCATGGCTTGGGATCATCCGTAGTCTACAGATTTCCCGATCCTGCCTCTTATCTGCTGGTTTTGAATGACTCTGGTCGATCTTTCAGGGTGGAAGGTGACTGTGGAAAAACCTCTAGCGATGACTCATTATGCATTGGTATTTATGCTCCTTGCAGATGGGGAATTGCTGTTTTCCTGATGTCTAAATGACGAAGCCCTTCATCTATAGATACTGTTCTTGTGTTGCTGGTTCTACTGCTTGTGGTGTCGACTTGGTTTTGATTATCAGCTGTGCCGAGATAGGGAGGTGAGAGGCAGCTTTCCTCCCCAGCTACAGCCTGGCTGTCACACTGTTTGAATTTCTTTGTTTACTGATGACTGTATGCTCTTTCCACGTTGCAGTGGGGAAGGCATGGGGGAGGGAGGACTAATTATCTCCAGAGAGTGGCTTTTAATGCTATTAGTCAAAGGCACAGGCTTTATCTCGAGACTGAAAGAATTGTGTGAAATAACATGAAGGACCGGTGGCAAAGATACGAAAATTGAGAGCAGTCCAAATGATTTCTTTCTGCTGAAAACTGGAAATATATCTTTTTTTTTTTTTTTTTCCCCAGAGCTGTTGTCTAGCAGTGGGAGGAGAGGGGGGAATGGGTAAACAGATTGTTAACTTGATTCTTTTGTGTTTGTGCTTTTGGTGTGCTGATTACAAAACACAGATCAGAACTGCTTACCTACCAGCTGCACAGCTAAGTTCAGAAGCCATGATGGGCAATGCGTTATCACGAACTAATTAACCATGTCTGCTGAATGTCATGGGGCAAAACAAGGTGCATACTGATGAGGTCGGTTTGTGCGAGTCTGGCACTTCTCGAGCTCCTGCACTCAGCTCCGAGCCTGCTCCAGCTTTTGAAACAGATTTGGTAAAGATCCTTGGACTTTGGTAAAGTCTAAGGGCACTTAAACTAGAGGATTTGAACCTTTTCAATTTGCCGGCCCCAAAAGTACAAATCTCTTTGCAGACAGCTGAGATTCTGGTAGCCAGGTTTTCCTTTCGTTAACCAATCCGCAAAAGTGAACCCCTTCGTTAGAGCTGTGTTGCCACAGAATTAGTTGTCTAAAATCCATCAAGATTAATCCACGCTATTGATTTTAAACTGGAGGCAGCCCCTTACAAGCTTCCTTCATTGCCTTCCACTTGCCTGCAGCAGGGCTGACTGTCTCTGAATGTGCCAGCCTTTCTCTCTTAAAGACTTTTAGGAGCTTTTAAGAGTGCAAGGAAGAAGAACTTGGCCTGAGTCCTACCGAGAAGCTTTGATTTGTAAACTTGGAGCAAAGTCTGAGAGGCACCATCTTGTTCGGTGTCTGCACAGCGTTTCGCACCGGGGCTTCACTCTTTCGCTCAGGGCTCTTGGTGTTACAAACACTGTGGTTTGGAGGGTGTCTTAGCAAAAAAAAAAAGAGGCTATTGCTAGATGTGGCCATCAGGTAGGAGGTTAGGATCACAAGCCGTGTCTCTCTGGGTTCACAGAGCCTTGTGCTCACAGAGGTGAAGTTTGCTTACGGACAGGAGAAATGCCAAAGGTCGCCATCTCCAGAGAATTTGAGCTTTGAACAAAGCATGTAACTGCCTGAGCCAATTTTAAGGGGACTTTGGCATTTGCTGTACTCGCATGCCTTTGTGAAGGTTGTGTTCTCTTGTCTAATTCTTCTCTCCTGCTTAAAGTCAAATCAGTGATGTTTCTGCCACTGTCTAAATTCGCTGGAGTAATCGGTTGTTCTAGCAGCGCCTGCTGGAAGCGTGATTTCTATCAATATTATTTCTGCCTGGGCAAGAGCTCCCCTGCAGATGCATAAAAGCGCCGGGGGTGGTATGTTATCGATTACTCTCCTCTCCAGAGCTCTCTAAAAGTTCCTGCAGATTTGGTGTGCTGCCAAGATCCGCAGGAGGTGGGTTTGCAGGTAGCGCTATTACCGGCAAGCCTTCATGTCCTAGCGCAGAAGAAGCTTCGGTGGCTTTACGCAGGGATAGAATTGGGGTCAAGAGGGTTTGGACTGGGCTTTGCTGGTTGAACAGGCTGCCTCAGGTTCTCTGGGAATGCATTGTATTTTTTTTTAAAGCTGCTCTGCTGCAATATTGACAGTGGAAATCTGGATGGACCCGCAGAATTTCAGTGTGTGGTGTGACCTTGTGCTGCCCGTGTTATCTTTATCCACTGGGACCTAGAAGGAGGAGGATAACAATTACTGAAATAAGGGCTAGGCTGGCTGATTTGTGCTAGCAAGGTCGGTCTTTTGTTGTTGGGGATATTAAGGCTGGTCTGCCTATTGCAAACCAGGTGTCATGGCAGAAGTCGGAAAAGGGCTGTTAAGTCCATTTGGGTTTGTTCCCCTGTACAGGGTGTCTGTGTGATGCCAAAAGAGAACAAATATTGAGACACAAAGGCTTTATCCCTTACATTTTTTTTCCATTAGTAGCAGGTGAGAAGTGGTGTGTCCCCTGTAGGGTCACTGAAGCTTCATTTACCTTGTGCTGAAAGTTGAATTAGTGCTTTATATCCTGCTCTTAAGTTGATCTGTGTCCTGTTCCTCCTGGCTGTGGATCAGGGCCAGAGGTGAGCAAGGTTGTAGCATTTTTCGTCTTGTACTTCCAATTCAGTTTTTGACACACACTCCCACAATTATCGACAGAAAAAACCTGAGATTGCGGGCACGTTTAAACATGATGTCTCTTGGCTCAGCTGCGCCTTTTTAGAGTAACATCAGCCTTTAGGTGGAATTGTCAAATGGGTGCTGTCAGGCTCTCTTGGCTTGTGCTATTTTCCAACAGTTTGGGAGTTAGCTGTGGCTTTAGGCCATTTGGCTCTTCTCTTACCTGCTCAGCACAAAGTGAAGACAGTTAATAGAGGGCCAGCACTGGCAGAGTGGGGAAACTTGAGGAAAATTTGTACCTGCTAACTCAACCTGACGCCTAACATTACAAGAAGTGGGTTTTGCTGTTGTTATTGTTCTGTTTCACTTGTCTCATAAATATCGGAGTGGTTTTTTTTTCTGAAGATGAAGGTAAATAGAATTTTCAGGGAGAAGTGCCTGGGCTGGAAAACTTCACTCTTGCCTGGGCTGTTCTAGTTGCTGTTGCTGATACCCGGGTTCAGGGTACTTCACCCAGCAATGCTCTTACTGGGGAGCATTAAGAAAGTATCCAGCCTCTCTGGGGCGTGCTAGTGGGCTTACACGGAATGCATCCGGTGGAAAGAAATCGGGGAGTTTTCAAGATTAATTTATCAAGCAGGCTTTGCAAAAACCTGGGTGAACCCATCAGGCTTTGGAAAGCAGAATGAAGGAGCGGCTCCGAAAGCTGCTGGATCTCCAAAACCGATCTGACACTAGTGATTATGTTAATCAGTACTATTTCTCATCTGCTTTTAGCTTCAAAACGAAGCCTTCAATCTGGATCCTAATGACTGGGTTCCGTCTACCTATCAAGTAGGCTGAGCACGGGGAAAATGAGGATGCTTGGGTGGACAGGAGGCCTAATTTAGCTTGCAGCTGCGTTCCTGCCGCGCTGTTTGATGTCAGGCAAGTCGCTTTTTCCTGTACCTGTCTCATCCTCTTGTCTGTCCTCTCTAAGATTACGTGTGCTCAGCGAGGGCATAGTCACGCTCGTGTTCGTAGCTGGAGGGACGTATTAATGCATCTCGGCCTTAAGGGCCATAATTAGCCACCAGGTTATACTGGTCTAGGTCCCATCGTACTACGTGTTGCCCGGTGTGTAGGTGGGGCCTTTAGTAAATAGAATGTGAATAACAGGAGGAAGCATTTGTCTGAGAATGTTGGGTAAGTCCGGCAAGGCAGGTGGGTATTGCTGCTCTGCTTGGGTTGAATCAGCAGCGTTCAAGTACTTGTGTCTTAATTTGCACCGCGTCCTACATTTTGTGAACGGGTAATTTTAAGTTGTAACTGCATATTTTTTTTTATTTGAATGTTTTTCCAGGTTTCGCGCTGGACTTTTCCTCCTGTGGATCTCGTTTTCTGAGTTCCTTTGCAGGGGAGGATTTTTCAGAGCTTTCCTAGTGTAATAAGAACAGATTTGCTTTGATTCTTCAGTAAATTACTGCAGCTCTTGGAAAGTGGTATTTATAAAGCTCTGTGCTACATTTCAGTGTGGAAAGGGAGGTGGGGGGAGAAACTAGGAGAAATATTCTCCTTTAATATGAAACTGTATAGGTGATGCTCTTGCATGGCGAGAGCAGCCATCTTTGCATAAACACTGGCTATATTAACATTTATAACTAGTAAATTTATGGATAATCTCTTCTTTTGGAGGATTTATTCTGATTTGAGAGCATTAGTCTCCGGGAAAATTAAACCTCTTTTAAATCCACTTTGTTCAGATTCTGGACTGGGGAGCTGCGGGTAAGCCCTGCCATCTTCCCCCAGCTTTTCTGCGGGCTTGATTGGAAATGCAGTGCAGAGAGCTGCAGCTGGTCTGGAGACATCTGGGGCTTGGGTTTAGGTGCTTTATCCAGTTGTGTCAAAATGGATTTGGAAACTCTTCTTTCTGTTCCTGTAATGAGTGTGTGCAGTTTTGAGCACTGCCAAAAAAACGGTAAAATAAAGAGAACACCTAACCCTGCCTCCCCCAAAGCCCCTAAACCAAACAACCCAAAAGGGAAGAGAGATTAAATGTTTATGGAACTGGGAAAGATCATAAAGCTGCTCGTCTGGAGGATGCTGCTGTTTTGGGATGCTGGGGGAAAGTGTCTTCGGTGACCAAAATGTCTGTGTGCCTGCTAATGCTGGGTGCTTCCGTGCTTGCCGAGGCGTACCTTCGTTTCAGATAGCTGATTCATGGCCCTGTGTGTTTAATCATAGTTTCTATAGCAGTGAAATCTTTAACGAGAGGGTGGAGTTCACTCTCAGTTCATTGCAGGTTTTACGTGAATATTATGGCCGATTTATTAATGTCTGCTGATGATCAGAGTCATCTTTATAGGGGACTGATTTTGAAGGGTATTCTGCCTTTATGGTGCGTGTAATGAGTACTGAAACAGCTTTTTTTTTTTTTTTAATAATTGGCATGAGCATTTCTTTAGGTTTGTTTTTACTATGCTGTGTGGCTGCATTGCTGAGTAAATGCAGAGTAGGATTCCTTATGTTGGTGCGAGGTGTTTAGCTTACTGCCTTTAGATTATCAGTGAAGATAGTAGAACCCAATCCTACACAGGTTGGATGGCGGTGAGCCCTCCCGCGCTCTCCACAAACCGTTTCCTCAGGGTTTGACATTATCTCTTGGCTCATAAGTTCTTGGGATGCTCTTCACAGCTGCGGTCTAATCCTGTCTTACTGAAAGCTCGAATTCTTAGAGTATTTCCGAGGTGACTTTGCCGCAGGAAGCAATTCTAGCCTTCCTTCTTAATGCCTGTAGCAAGGGTTTTGATTTGCATGACCAAGACAATGCGGTGGATAGTGTTTCTTTGTGTATTTAAAGCTGCGTGTTGTCTTGCTCTCATGTTCTGTAAAAATGAGGTCCATTGTGGAACTTAGAGCTTCAACAAAGCCTGGTCTGAAGCTGGTGTTATTGGTTGCTCTTGGGAAAGCATGATGGCTTGCACTGTCATTTGCCTGCACCGATCATCCACTCTCTTCAGCCTTACACCCCTTTCAAACATGAAAGCTTTAAAAATAAAGCTTTCTCCTCCAAAATTCTCGTTCAAATGTGGCATGTGACTTGCTTGTGACAACGAGGGCGGGTGAAATAGTAATCTGTTGGGAATGGGTTTGTATCTGCATTAAACAGAAGGAGAACGTGTCTGTTGCCAAGAGTCTGTCAGGGAGATGCTGGTTAAAAATCATTGCGTTTAACTTGCCCTGTGTGGAGTTCACCAGCAGCAAGGTGACTTTTGCCCGTGTCCCCAAGGTGAATCACAATGGGGGTTAAACCGCCCTTCGAAAACGTCTGGTAAAGCAGTTGGGAATGTGGTTCACGAGGGGCTGGGGTGGCACATGACAGCATGTGGCTTGGCTCCTTCGGCGACGTTACTGTCACCCTCCATGGTGATTAGCTCCAGCGTTATTGTAGGTCTCCCTGGCAGCTGGGATCAGAGAAGCTTTGCCAGTTACGCAGAGACTTTGCAGGTAAAGTAGAGGTCCTGGATTATTTGCCTTTTCTCTTACAGCATTGAAGGCAGAAGCAGTTTGGTCCTTGCTTTCTGACTGTAGTAGTTGAGACACGAGATCTTCTAATCTTGCGTTTGTGGAGCTTTCTCGCAGTTGCAGGCTCAAGTCTTAAATTCGGTGTCCCCACAGGCTGTCTTCAAAAAAGGATTACTTACCAGAAACCTGTGTTTCTGGTGGCTGATGCGAACCGAGCTGAGTCGCCTTGCAATTGCTGTTTGACTGCGTTTGAAGTCGCCGTTGTGGGGTGAAATGTTTGCTGTCTTTTCTCAGCGTGCTTGTCAAATAGTTTCATTCAATGCGCTCAGCTTTTTAACAGATGGGATGGATTTTTGTGAGCCTGGGCAACCACAGCGATTGTTTTGCAAGGTGAGACGTTTCTGTTTTGACGGGCAGGAGAAATGATAATGTCGTGTGATTCACAAGAGCGATGAGTCTTTGGGTTTGGGATTGGTGAACTTTTTTATTTTTTTTTTTTAAAAGGCTATTAGCATTTTTCTTCAAAGAAATCCGAGTTGAAAGCCAAAATTTAAGAGAAGCGATTCCTGTGCGGTGCTGATAGGGTGGGTGGGTCCTGTGGATGGAGCTCCCAGTATGTTTGAGGGGACTGGGAGAATTGGTGTGTAGGTAGGTAAGCAGTGTGGCACCGTGCTCCCAAATTCTCCCCCTTGCGCTCAAGGTGCAGGGAGGGAGGGTGGCACGGAGGAGGACAGCGCTGGGTGAGTAAGGGCTCTGCCTGCCTGCCCCGTTGCTGCTGCACTGGCAGATCTGCTTCAGGTCTGCTGGGGAAATGATTAACCACACCAGAGTCCAGCCCTGCCAACAGTTCCCGGTATTTCAAATGGAAGTGTTCTGCGGATGGCCAGGTTTGCTAAACGGCACATGGGGACCACCAGTGGGGGGAGAAGGGCAGGAGATTTTGGTCTTTGGCGCTGTCTGTACTTGGTGTGTGTCGCAAAGCGCTACGGGAACAGCCTCGCACTGATTTTGCGTCTTGGCAAAGGCAGTGGTGAGTATCTGAATAATCAGCAGTCTCAGGTGGCCAGGAGCTTGGGTTGCGGAGTGCAGCCCGGCTCCCGCTGAGAATCCAGGTCTGGCCCAAATACCTGCAGACCTGGGGGATTGCGCTGGTGAGGGCAGGTCCTGCCGGAGCCAGCAAGGCAGGTCAGCTCCCACTTCAGCGCTTTATTGCCTGCTCTCAGGGCTATTGCTTCCTCTGCAAAGGGGCTACTTCCTTCCTGTAACAGGGTATTGAATGGGAGGAGGGTATGCAAAAAAAGTGACAACCTGTAGTTGTCTGTGGGGATGATTGAGCCAATGCATTTTAAATTTAATCACATTTACTGTTGCTATGGGGGGGCTATCTGGGGCAGGTAATGTGTCAGCAGGATGGCAGGACCTGTGCTGCCAGTTGAGGGACACGCTGCCCAGAAGTCAGAGAGAGTGCATGTGCGTTTTAGCGGATTGCGAGTTTAATTGGCCTAACGTGTGAGTTTGAGCTGTTTTTGTGGCTGGAGGATTGCTGATTTATGTTGTGATCCCTTAACAAAACAGTTCTTGTGGAGGCAGGCTCTGCCATTAGGCTTGTGTCTCCCGGCCTCTGGAGTACAAAGGCTTTGCTGGAAGTGGAGCGGGTTTTCTGTGCCTGTTGTGTCCATCTGTCTGCACTGGCTGAGGGAGAGCTGGAATTTGGAAATGCTTTTAATTGTTCAAGGGAGCAGGTGGCTTTCCATTGCATGGGTATACAATGAATTGTTTATTCCAGTGTAGATTGGGGTAGGGTTTTGTTGCCTGTTGTTCCAAGAAAATGGGAGAAATGAGGGACAGAAGGGGTGGAACTGGTTGAACTGGAATTCCCGGGTCATTGGGTTGTGAACAGCGAGGTCCTCCTTGTTCCAAAACCTGGGGCTGGCATATCCTGGCACACTGGGATCTGTTGGCATTTCAGGGTTTTGCTCAGAGTATCGAAGGAGTTTAATAATAGTTTTGTAGCAGAGATGTCATAAATATGAGTAAACAAGTCCTGTTTTGTCATATTAGACACTCTGGGAATATCTGTCGTAGATACTTGTGGCTTGGGGATCTAACTGGTTCAAACAGCATGGAAAGATAAGAATGGCACCTTTGTGTTTGCTGTGGGGAAAAGGAATAGAGGAGTGGGCAGGATCTGATGGTTTACGTTGGATTTTTCAAGCCTGTTTGCGGTGCTGGGAAACCTGATGTGGTGCTGTCCTAACCCAGTCTTACCCCTTGTCTGGCAGCAGACTGTGCTCTCCAGTGCGAGACCCCTCTTTTGGGTTGCAGCTGCGTCAACACCTAGAAGCACTCTCGCTGCTGAAGAAGGGGGTCCTGTGTATTCACTCCCTTCCCTTTACACTCAAAGAACTGTTTGTGGGCCATGTGACAAATAAATTGAGGAACTGAATCGGATTAAACCCAGCTGTTTCTGCACCAGGCTGGTTTAGAGCTGGGTCAGCTGCTGGGTGAGATTCCGGAGGGCAGCAGAGCTGCTCTGAGTGCTGCCAAGCGCCCGTCAGCTACAGCCTTCCTTGCCTTCCAAACTGAGGTATTTTGGGTTCAAGTGCTGTTGCTCTGGTCTGTGGTTGTGCCTGCATGTCCTCACCTGATGCTTGCCGCTGAATTGCTCCCTGGAGGAAGCTTTCAGCTTTAGGTGTTTCTCCAGTTTCATTTTCAGTTCAAACTAACCTGAAAGAGCCAGGATGCTGCAGGTATGGAAAAGCTCTGCTGAACTCCACAGGGTCAGGATGGTTTGTTACTATGGGGCTCTTCCTCAAGCCTGACAAAAAGCTTATTTTATCCCAAATGCAGTACTGTGTTGTATTTGTGCAAGACATCGGGGATATTTGGTTCTTTTTGTGGTGCGCTCTATTTGTTGCGAAATACAGGGGTGCGACATAAAAACCTCATGCTTGTGCTATGGTAAAAGCCACTCAAAGCTCGGCTCTGCAGCAAGATGGTTAATACCCAGAGGGTAACCCAAGACTGAAGGCAAGTCTTAGCAATAGGAGGCAGCTGAAGAAATCACTCACTTCATTCCTTTTGGCTGCTGAAGCTGGGATGGAGGTAGGAAGGTGTTATGGCTGGGTGATCTGAGCTAGTCCCTGCTGCAGAGCCATTACAGCTCCCTCCTTCCCTGGAGTTCCCTGACACCCATCCGGAGGGACAGGAGAAGGCTGCAGAGAAAATGCAGCAGATAAATTTACAGTGAAGCAAATGACTGAAGCTGGCAGAGCTCCTGCAGCTTTCTGTTGGGATGCGCAAGTGCAAAGCTGTTAGCTGCAGTCCCGGTGAAAGCTGCTGGAGGTCTGTGGTGGGTTGGGTGTGGGTGTAACACAGCTCA
The DNA here is from genome assembly GCA_013400135.1 of Rhinoptilus africanus. Taxonomy (NCBI): domain Eukaryota; kingdom Metazoa; phylum Chordata; class Aves; order Charadriiformes; family Glareolidae; genus Rhinoptilus; species Rhinoptilus africanus. Next base: position 80,500 of record VXBO01001537.1, on the reverse strand, counting down.
CTGCTTCGGGGCGGCTGTTCGTTGCTGGTACGCCACTGTTGCGGATCTAAACACTGGGTTTTGTGGACACCACCTTTGTGAATTGAAGTGTTCCTCAGATGGAGTCATTTAGAAGATCTCCATTTATGGGCAAACCCCAAAGCTGGCTGACAAATACCCTCTGTGGCCTTCAAATGGATTACATCATCTGCCCAGCTTTGCCTTACGTCAGAGGGGAAAAGGATACCTCGCGATTCTGAAGATTGCTGTGAGCATCACTCATTTACAGAGTGAAGCTGGATCAGACTGGATCAAGCTTCAGTTCCTTTTCGCATCAAAACAGCTCTTCCACAATACCCTTATTATTGCAGAACGGAGTTCCATTTTAATAAACCTGTCACCATAGGTCAGCATAACTGCACAAACACTTCCTTTGGGCATCTTACTATGAGGCGTCCTTCTAGAATGGCTCAGCTCGACATCTGGAAGTGAGAAGTGAGGGTGTGCTTGGCGTTTACATGTGTTTACATGATGAGGGGATGGAACATCTCTCTGATGGAGAAAGGCTGAGGGATTTGGGTCTCTTCAGCCTGGAAAAAAGACGACTGAGGGGGGATCTCATCAACGCTGATAAATACTGACAGGGGGGTGTCAGGAGGATGGGGCCAGGCTCTTCTCAGTGGTGCCCAGGGACAGGACAAGGGGTAACGGGCACAAACTTGACCATGGGAAGTTCCACCTAAACACAAGGAGGAACTTCTTTCCCTTGAGGGTGGCAGAGCCCTGGCCCAGGCTGCCCAGGGAGGTGGGGGAGTCTCCGTCTCTGGAGACATCCCAAACCCGCCTGGAGGCGTTCCTGTGCCCCCTGCTCTGGCCGGGGGTGGGACTGGGTGATCTCCAGAGGGCCCTTCCCACCCTGTGATTCAATGCGGCGAAGAAATCCCTCTGTGCAGGGACCGAGCTCTTTATCTCGCCTGGCAGAGGTATGCAGCAAATCTGTCGAATATGTGCCCTCGTTGGTGTGCTGAGACGTCCCATACGTGCTGGAGGTGGCTGTCAGCACTAACAAAGTGGTGGGGTTTGTTCCTTAGGTCACGTTGTGCTGGGGTAGGGATGGAGGGAGCTTGCTGCGGCCGCATCTAACAGGGTGAAGCGTTGAACGTGAGTGGGTATGTGTTGTGCAGTCTCTCTGTGGCTAACGACATCTCCTTGGAAGCATGGGCCATGCTGAAAAATCTTTCTCCGTCTTCAAATGGAATATTTGGATTATTTCGCCACCCGCTATCTTCTGTAAGAACTGAACCAAGGTGTGTTTCGCATGCCTGATGTCAGCTTTCATTTAAAATAAGTGGTCCAGCTGTAGGTAAGGATGCAATCCTAACAGGATTTCAGCATATTTTTACATTTTGAGAGATGCTGTCAGCTTATACTTGTGGCTGCCCGATACTTCTAACTCCTGAGGCTTATTCAGAGCTACCTTTGAAGTCTTAAAAGCTTAGCAAAGTGCTTTTTGTTTATATGGCTCGATGTGGATTTAGGTCCTGCTAGTGTTAACGCTTTTTCTTAGTATACCTTTTCCCTGTTACATTTTATACGTGATCACATTCTCCTTCGGTTTCACTCCTTTTCAGCTCTTTTTGTTGCTCTGATACAGTGAAGTCCATTCCCAGAGACCTCCTTGTTTAAGATTTGCTGGGAGTGCTAGCGTGGGTGGAGGGAACGGGGGGTTTGTAACCATTCCTCACCCTGGCGCCTATCAAAAGGTCTTGTTTGCTGAGCAAACCAGCAGTTTCTGGCTTCTAGATAGCTGTGCCTGGGAGCGTGGGGGGGGGGTGTCACGGAGCGTGTTAACAAACCTGCTCTGATGTCCAAGGACACAGCAGTTGAACAGAACAGAAAGGCTGAATCTGGCATCCAAGAGAGGTCACCAGAAAGTCGTAGCTTACGGTTCAAGCTGCTCATTTTATAAGGATTTTTTTGCTTATTATATTTTAATTCTCTTCTGAAGCTTCTAACAGGCTCTTTCTGGTGTTGGGCTTGTTGTTTCACCTTGCAAAGTGGATATAATTCTCTCTTAGCTCTTAGATGGATTTGTTCAAGGTGACCTAGCAAACCAGCCGGGTGTGCTGGTTGCCGAGGCAGGGCTGTGAGCTGCTGGATGTACCCTGAGAGCTGCTGTCTGAGGCACGTCCCACGTGGGGGATCCTCCGCTTGTGAACTGGGAGCTCATCAGGCCAGGGATGCGGGTCAGAGAGCCAGTTCCGGCGAGCTTCTAGTGAATACACCCCATCTGAAGGCACTTCCCCAGCTAGCAGCCTTGGAAACGTGTTAGAGACACTTGATGCTTTCTCCTTCTGTGTCCGATCTCGTCACTGATCTGCTGGTTGCTGTTGAAATTGATTCCTCTTGTTTAATTTTGCATGGTTGGTAGAAGTTTTCACTGGGTTGGCTTTCTTGGACCAGATCAACTCCAAAGGGCTGGAGCCCCTCTGCTGTGGGGACAGGCTGAGAGAGCTGGGGGGGTTCAGCCTGGAGAAGAGAAGGCTCCGGGGAGACCTTGGAGCCCCTTCCAGTCCCTAAAGGGGCTCCAGGAAAGCTGGGGAGGGACTCTGGATCAGGGAGGGGAGCCATGGGATGAGGGGGAAGGCTTTTACACTGGAAGAGGGGAGATTTAGATAAATTCTTGGCTGTGAGGGGGGTGAGCCCCTGTCCCAGGTTGCCCAGAGAAGCTGTGGCTGCCCCATCCCTGGAGGGGTTCAAGGCCAGGTTGGACGGGGCTTGGAGCAGCCTGGGCTGGTGGGAGGTGTCCCTGCCCAGGGCAGGGCGGGGCACTGGGTGATCCCTTCCAACTCAGATAATTCTGTGATTCTATGAACTTGACCCTCTGCCTGCAGGGTGTGATGTGAGATTTGCTTGTTCAGTTGGATGTTTTTCTAGCCATTGTTATGGTTGAAGGTCCTTTTGTGGCTGAAAAGAAGCGGTGATAGTTTGTTGAGCACTTAATGCAGCTAAATGCACTGGCTGGAAATTGAAATAACTGAATTGAGAGTTAGTAGAGTAGCAATGAGAGAATGAGAGAGGGCTGAGAGAAAACATTCCTGGTGATGGTGGAGTTTCAGGAGATCACCACTACCTTATGGGGCCTTGTGTCAGTCCAAAACCTCTACCAGGCCTGGAAGAGCGGTGGCCATGTGTGTGAATTAGCAATGGTATTGATCCGTGGTATTTATTTCTTCCCCTTTACAAGAGTCTTAAAGGCACAACTTTCCCTTGAGATTAAGACCTGGGGCATGTTAGGTCAGCTTGCTGTAGTAAGCACGATCCTCAGGCAAAGGGTGTTGCTGCTTCATAAACTTTGTGTACAGCAATGAGGACAACAAATAATTATTTTTTTTTTAGAGGAAACGTTCTCATTCAGAAACTTTATGGGCTTATTTTCACGGTGGGATGCCTTGCTGCCTGTACTTGTGTTTGACAGATCAGTAGCGGGAATTAATTTCTCCATTTTCTTAGTTGTGGCTGGGGCACCTTTATATTAAAGCTGGAGCTGTGGAACACAAGAAGAATAAATTGCTTGGGGAGGGTTTCTTTAAGGAAATTTGATATCTTAATCAGAAGTAATTAGAAATTACTGTAGTGAGACTGTGAAGAAAAAAAAATAAGGCTTCAACTGAATTACAAAATCTGCCTGAACTGCTTAATGTTTGACAAAATCTGAATTAAAAAAAATGAAATTTAAGGCTGCAGTGATGTGATTCCAGAGTATCCATTCAGAAAGAGCTTTAATTTTAAATAGCTGTACCCAGTTAACATGTGTTGACCCTATACTTGAAGCTGATAAAAACACCTACACAGCACAGGTTTCCTGTATTTCGTGGTGTTTTTTTTTTTTCCAAGTGGGAACCTTGCATTGCCTTTCAGTGTGGAATTTGATTAGAGGTGCCTGGTTTATGTACTCGAACGTGCACCGGTGAAAGCATGGGGGGGTTTAATCAGATTGTACGTACCCTGTGGGCTGTTTATCCCGGGAAGGAAGGAAAGTGCAAGGTGCCTTGGGAAAGACCCATATGGCAGGACCGCAAATCCAGCTACTGCCTCGACCGCTGCTGGCTTTTTCGGAGTTCAGATGAACTTTTTGACAGATTCCTTTTAATGCTTTGATAGTGGCTAAACTCATTCCTGTCGCCCCTTAAAAAGAGGCGAGAAGAGATGCTTCGCAAACTGGTTTTGGGGTGGCTGAGCCCAAGAGCGGCTTCATTTCGGTGAGGAAATGGTGGTTGCAAATGAAATCATCTCATCAAGTCATAATTACGGGGGCATTACCACAGTACTGCAATCTCTCCTCGGCTACTTTGTTTTCATTGAAAGTTTGACGAAAATGGAAACTGCAAAACGAAGGCGAAGGTGGTTTGTATTTTACCCCAGAAGCCAGAGGGAAATAAGTAACCCTGTTATTACATGCCTTTTAGGTGCGTGTTATAGCGCGGTGCAGATGCAGATTATATATAGTCTAGATGATATGGGCAACCCACAGTCCTCAACTGCATGTCTTAATGGTAGGTCGAGGCTGGAGGTTTTTGTTGCTCATAGATCCAAACAAGCTCATTCTTGCGCTTTGTGGCAGACAAACCCCAAGCAGAAGGTCAAGTTCGTGTTTTTAGTAGCATCTGTCAGGTTAAAAAGGGATTTTGTTCAATAGATGCTGGGTTTTTTGGAAGGTGCTGTTGGGTTGTAGAAGTGGCTTTTGCTGCTTCCTTGGGAACAGAAAAGCTTTTTCACTGAATCCGTGCTATACACAGTGCCGAGACCTAATGAACGTAAACGTGTCAATTATCTCTGATCAGTCCTTTGTGGCGGAGGCGTGAGATTCTTCAATGGTCTCTGTGCAAATTCAAAAACGGTGGAAAATCATTTTTAAACTACGGGGCAAAACCCCTGAATTGCTTATGTACGGTCAAGTGCAAGCCAGCAGGTGCGTTTATTTATATCGTGAAGTTGCTATTAGGAGTCTGATTTTTGGATTTTATCTTCCAAAAATCTGTCCCATGCCTTCAGGCTGCTGCAGTTTCTTCACCCTGGGGTCCCTAATCCTCTCACTTCTAATTGTGCCTGTGGATAGAGTTGGTTGGAGGTTTTTAGAGTAAATTGAAATTCCCTGCGAGGTGTGGTACAGGAACAAACTGGTGTATGAGCAGGTATGTACTGAGCACAAAGGCGTTTTAATTCCTGACAGGCCCTACTGTACTGAAATCAGTTGTGCAGAAAGACAGGATGGGAACGTGCCAGATCCAGAGTTGGAACAAGCGTGGTGCTGTTGGGGCTGGGATTTAACAGGACCTGTGAGTTGTTTTTGGAAGGGAGACCTGCAGCCCTGTGTCTACCATGGTTTCTCCCTTAAAAAAAAAAAAAAGATAGGGTTTAGTGTTTCTGTGGCAATGCAATAAACTGGGAAAGATCTAGGTGAAAATGAATCCTTTCATCGGTGCCCTGCATTTTAGGGTGGTTTCAAGCAGATTTTTGGGTTTGAATCTTAGATGCTCAATGTTTAATATGTTGTATGTTGCTTTATAGTCTTTAGGGGGGGGAAAAAGGCATCTCAAGACTTTGTTGTTCACATTCACAGGTTTGAGGAACAGGAACCACACTCCTGAACGCTTTCCCTTTACGCTAGTATAACCCTCTCTGAAAGGTGAATTGGACTCTAGGCATTGCCCGATCTCCTGCGTGCTTCCTATTACTGCACTAATTAATTTATACGGGCCTTGCTCTGGTGCAGAGATTGGGCTGTGGTCTGGGTTTGCAGAGGGCTCTGCTGGTATTTTTGTAGCTGGTGAGGGATACTCTGCTGCTGCGGTGGCTCCCACAGAAATAACGATATTCCTAATCTGGGATTTATGTAGTCAAGAATTCAGTTTGTCATCTCCTGCTTTTTGGAAAGAGGGAGAAATAGAAAGTACAGCTTAGATTTTGGGCAAGTGAGCTCTGCCTTTCAAATACTCATTGGGTTTTTTGCTTGCAGTATCCTGAAGCAGGTGCTGGTGGAACCAGTTCGTTTTAAGTCCCACTGTGCAAAAATGAATTGGGTACTGGGATAACTGGGATGCTGCGTGGAAACTGCTTTACAAACACAACAGATCTTTTCTTCTCTCCTTTTGGTCTGTCCAGATTTCTCTGGGTAATAGCAAAATGTGTGAATTGCGTTCTTCAGTATAAGAATTTATTAACACTCGCATTTTAGGGGTTTGTATGTCCTGTTAGATTAAGTAGCGTGTTTTAGTTTTGTGGATGTCTAGAACATCCTTAATATCCTGGGTTTAATTATATCAAGATTGGTCTTCTGGCCTTTTTAAAATTATAGCCCCGGGTTGCTTTTAGTTCTCATCTCTGATCTCCAAATGGGCTATTTTGTTCGGTCTCTGTTACAATTAAATGTACATCTTCCTCTCTTGAAAAGGTTTCTGCAGTAGAGATGTTTTGCAGCTGCGGGAGGGAGCTTTGAGCGTTCTGGTTCAAGGGTTAGGTGTTGAACCTTCTTGCTGAGCCAAGCTGAAACCTCGTCTTCTACGAAACTTTTCCAAGCTGAAACCTGCGTTGCTGAACGTTGGGCAGACAGCTGACGAGATGGAGTTTTGAGAGGATGGGGTGCTAAATACCAGCTCCAAACAGATGTGTGGTAACCTGCAGGTGGTGAGTCCGTCTGTCGAGCCTTCCAGGGAAAAACTTCCACATCTACTCAACAGCAGAGGTAAATCTAAAGTTTTACAGCCTAGCTGTCAGTGAGGACTCCAAAGGGTAAATAGCCTCTTGTTCTTGGGTGATTTAAGACTTATGTCTTTTGGGAGGTTGATCAAGGAGTAGCCATGCCTTGCCACCTCCCTTTGGATGCTCTTATTCCTGTGTTATCTTCACGATCCAGGACATTGAGGTGTTGGAGCGTGTCCAGAGAAGGGCTACGAAGCTGGTGAGGGGTCTGGAGGACAGACCTTACGAGGAACAACTGAGGGAACTGGGGTTGTTCAGCCTGGAGAAGAGGAGGCTGAGGGGAGCCCTCATCCCCCTCTACCTGAAAGGAGGTTTTAGAGAGATGGGGGCTGAGCTCTTCTCCCTGGGGACAAGGGATAGGACAAGAGGAAACGGGTTCAAGTTATGTCAGGGCAGGTTTAGATTAGATATCGGGAAACATTTTTTCACTGAAAGGGTTATTAACCATTGGCACAGGCTGCCCAGGGAGGTGGTGGATTCCCCATCCCTGGAGGTGTTTAAGAAAAGGGTGGATGTGGTACTGAGGGACATGGTTTAGAAGTGTTTTTTGTCAGGGTGGGTTAATGGTTGGACTTGATGATCTTAAAGGTCCCTTCCAACCTCACCCATTCTATGATAATAAAAAGAGCATGTGCTCCCTGCACGAATCAGCTGTTCTGCTTTAATTTTACCCTCTGCTTTTAGCAGGAAGATAATTTTGGTAGAGGCAAGCCCTTCAGCTGCTTCAAGGACAGCGAGTAGGGAGGCTGGTTTGCCGTATTCGTACTGCAGGGTTTTTTTTTCCCCTGCGTGCATCCATACCTCCGGAGTGGCTGGTCATCTGCCAAAAGGTCTGGAGGTGAATTATAAGCGTTTACCGTCCTGATAGCTGAATAGAAATAGCATTTGTCACTGGGAGCTGTCTTAGAAGTCATGTTGTGTTCATCTCTCTGCCATGCTTTCCTGGAGGCTGCTGGCTTTTGTGGAAGGTTTGGTAAATATGGCTCATTCAGTGAACTGAAACACCCAGGAAGGGCTATAGTGGCTTTTTTTGAGACTTTGTATGCTCTATTTCAAATAGAAATATGAAAAAAATTTTGCTGCGTTTGGCTTGTTAGCTGAGTGAGGTGTCCAGGTGCTGCTGTGGGAGTCCTGTATAAGGCAGCAGTTTCTAGGAAATGGAGGATTGCAAGGTTTCATTTGGGTTTGAATTGCTTTACAAAGGATGTTAAGCCCCTCTTGAAGAGGGGGAAACTGAGGCACAGACAGACAAAGGGCCTTATCCAGAGTGGAACATGCTGGTCAGTGGCAGAGCTGCGGGTGAAGGTGGGTCTGGAAGGGTTCAGTGTTCTGCACAGTGCGTCGATGAGGATTTTTAAGGTTTACTTTGCACAAGTGATGAAAAAACCCGCTTGCCTACCACATCTCACAGCTCCCTTCCCTTTCCAGTTCCTCTCTGGTAATGTTGTATTACTGTGCCACCCACAGGCAGCTACCGTGCTGCTGAAAAATATTTGCCATTTGCATGGGGAGCTGGTTATCAAATGGTAAATCTGTGACGAAAAGCCGCTGGTTTCGTTTGCTGTAATATCGACTGGATTTAGATGTCTCAAACCCAGTTATTCTAGTTAAATTGCCTTTATAGTTGTTATACTATTTTCTGATTTTTCTACTTCTCCAGCAAAACCTTTTCCTTGCGATGCTGCATTCCTGCTGGAAGCGATTGCTTTCCAACTAGTGAAGAAATGCAAGCCGTGTTCCCCTTTGAAACGTTGGGATCCTCACAAAGTTGAGGGCAACTGCAGGGCCGTTAACTACTGGTGCACCCCATTCATTGACATGTTGCCAGATGAGGCTGGGAGAACGACGTAATCTGTGTTGTTTTATTGTAGGAGGTTGGGAGAAATAGCTGATTTATCTCCGGGATGCAAAGGAATTGACCTCTCTGTTGCTCTGGGTGTGATTTAGCGCCGAACAAACTGGGTCAGCAGAGGCTGCTTGGAGGATTTTAAAACCAGCATACCCGTTGGTAGGGAATGATATCCAAAACATATACCCGAAAGACATGAGCAAACACAGAGTTTTAAGTGGAGTGGGTTTGTTATTAGATGAAGTCAGGAAAACAGACAAGCTTTTTGGCATCTGCTGATCCGCCGAAGGGCTTGTGCGTCTTTCCCTCCGTACCACTCACTCCCACAAGAGGTTAACTCTGCCGTCACACTTTGTCTTGTAATTTATAGTAGTGCATTGGGCATGGTTGGTTTGTTTAGGTTTTTTTAAGAATTTCCCTTGTGATATTTAAACTCTGGTCTGTGCACCCGTGCTATAAGCTGCCCCTTGGGAGAGCTGTTCTGTGCTGTTGAGTTACTCTGCTTTGTAGAACAGAATTTTTAATATTGTTTACCATGCTTTTAATCTTATGACTGGCAGATAAATTGAGTTACTTTAGTCCTTCCTCTGGGGACTTCATGGGGCTTCATGGACAGCGTTACCCAGAGCATTAGGTGGCGTTATCTCAGCTTTGCAAAAATGCGCTCATCTGGCTTTCCGGAATGAGTAATCAATTGGTGAGAGAATAAAATGTTGATTTTATTTTTTTTAATTGCATGTATAAAAAGGGGTGGACAGCCAGATCTGGTGGAGCAGTTGGGAAGGTTGTGCTGGGAACCCAGCCTTTCAGAAACCCCTGTGGCTGGGCTTGGTTCAACCATTTCAGTCAAGGTTGGCAAGCCAGGGACGAAGACTTGGATCCTCCCCGGATATTCCCTGTGATGAAGAACAGGCTGCGCGGTGCCTGGCCTCGGTCTCCCAGCTGGCCTTATTCTTGTTATAACTTTTGTTATTCTTGTTATAACATTGTTTTGGTTATAACTGTGAGCTCTTGCAGGCAGGAGAGTCCGTCACGAGGCTCATCTGGTCCAGCGGGGACCGGTTTCTAGGTGCTGCTGGAGTAATATAATTTTTGAAATGGTGTAAAGCCAAAGGAGTGAAGTAGCATAATTAATTATATTTGTTTATTGACTGTTACTAGCACCATATTAGGTCGAAATAAAAGATCTTCTGGGAAGCTGTCAAGTGATTTTGGTTTCCTTTCGTGGGTATGTCACTTGAGTGCTCGGAAGCCTAAGCCGTCTGTATTAATGCTGGACCTTGTTCCTCAGGCTACTCAGTGTTTGTTAACGCTTCCCTCTCCCTCCAACCCCTGGATAGAGTTCAGGACTGTTCTAAGAACATCCTTTCTTTCCCTCACAGGCTTTTTTCCCCAAGACAGCCTCTGGTTTTGTCTCTCACTACAGCAAGAGAGCCCTGTAGGAGCTGCCCGTCCGCTGTCGCATCCCTCGCTGGAATGGTGATGTAGAGCTAAGCCAGCATGGAAACTGGCTTTCCACACCTAAGGCAAGCCTGTTAGCAGACACTGCGGAGAAATCATGTGCCACTTCTGTTCGGAAGAGTTGTCGGTTTTCTAGTTTAGTTGGGGGGGGGGAAAGAATCAAAATCGGCTTGGTTTTTAGGTGGACTTCTGGAAACATCCCTTCATCTTTCGAAGGAGGGTGCTCAGTGTCGCTGGAGGAGATGAGCCGTCCTAGATCACAAGCGCCTGTGAAGACAGAGCTAATGAGCTTCACTGTGGAGGAAGCTGAAAGCGTAACATCCCAGAGGTGTGGGTAAGGGCTGCTGAAAATGAGACCACGAGAAAGTGGATAAGCTGGTAATCAGTAAAGCTCGTAGCTGAGCTAGGTGGATTGCCCGAGGCTGGAAAAAACCCAAACCGGCAGCACCTTAGCGTGCAGCTTCGTGGTGACTTGGTGTTTGGAGCTGGGCCTGTGGAGGTCCTGTCCTTCCCAACCCACCGTGTGCTCCTCTGAAAGTGCTGGGTTTGCATCTGGGTCGGCTTTCTGGCTGCTCCCTGGGCGGCTGGAGCGGTGCCGGCCAAGGGAGGGCTGGGAAGGCATCAAGGAGGTCCAGAGTCCGGACTTCAGTCTATCCGTGTTGCTGTGGGATCGCACCCTCTGAAGGATGCAGAGCTGGGACAGATGAAATTCCTGGTTTCAGCAGAGAGCATGTCAAGACTGAAGAAAGGGGGTAGAGAACAGCACAGGCCCTAGCACAGCATGGCTGCGGAGCAGTCATTTTCTATTGTGTGTGGCTCAGCTGCCTAGCTGGAAAAAAGCCATCACCTTGCTGCTGTGAGTTCAGAGACGGGTCAATGGAACAAGAACATATTCTTAGATTGGTACGAAGAGCTGGAGGGGAGGGGGAAAGTGAAGTGTTCGCGCTAACGAGGCAGACAAAGGCTGTGCTTCTGCTGGCTGCGATGCTGAGCAGCGGCGAGGGGCAGGAGCCAGGGCTGCAAAGCGGCGTGTCCCCAAGCAGTGCCAGCGACAGAGGAATTTCAGGTAGCTGTCAGGCCCCTCTAAGCACTTTGAGGACATGAATATTCAGGAGGGCTGTAGCAAAGGAAATGCGAAATCCAAGTTTTCTCAGGCTTATGTACCTGGGAAATGCCTGACAGTAGAGGATAAAGGTAATTTTCTGTTCCGTGGGGCAGGTTATCTCAAACTGTCTGTTGCAGAATACAGCTTCCCAATTAGCCAGTCCTAGTTAACGCTGACAGCGGGATCTGTATCGCTTCATCCATTGCTTCGGTGAGAAAGTGCCTGTTTCCTAGCGCTCTTGCGTGGGCAGCCCCCTGGCAGTGCTGCGGGAGTCCTATCTGTTCCCTCTTGCTCTAACCTGGCATCGCTTTTTTTTCCCCCCCTTCTCCGATGTGCCTTTTATGGCTGTTCTATTAATAACTGTGGATTTAGTGTTTTGCTCAGATGGATCCCTTCCCATGCAGGCTGAGGTGCTTCCAGCCGTGCTGTCATGCAATGACAGATGTCCTTGGTGCGTATAGCGGGTGTCCACCAGCGGCGCTGCCAGCATTAGTATTCCAGGCACAAATGGGCCCCTTGTAATATGCAAAGCTCAGCGCGGCCTGTGCAGGAATGCCCTTGAAAGGAAAATTAAACCGAACTCCCTGGTGGCTCTGGGGAAGTAGGAGGGTGGCTCTGCTGAGGTTCCAGTAGGTTTTGAGGTGTTGCTCTTCTGCTTTCGCTCCCCAGAAGGGCTCACCGAAAGGACAGGCAGGGAGACCTTACCTGCAAACACCCCGTATGGCAAAGTTGCTAACAACTCAAGGTTTGTTTGAAGATGCTGACTTGATAATGATATTTGTAAAAAAAAAAATGATTATGGCTCTTCTGCCTTCAGTGGAGGGAGCATTCGTTCTAGTTTTTGCACGTGGTGTCCCTGATGTAGCCTTCAGCATAGGCGTATCGCGTGGATGTACCAAAGGGTGCATCCAAAAGGCATGTGAAAGCTAGCTGTGTTTTAACAGTGTTAATGGAGTAAGCCGGAGGGGTTCTGAGGGTGTTTCCCAAATAACCTCATGGTGATCTGCCTCTGACATGAAGACCATCTGATGTTCTTGGGCAATTGACTGCACAGACCGCACTGCTTTTTGCTAAGCTGTCTAAATGCTGTGATTGCCGACGATGTTTTGAGAGTTTAATGGCTTCGTCGAGGTGTTCTCCCCATTTAAGAATAACGCTGACATGGTATTCTAGCTGCCACAGAGAGAAGTCGCCTGGAGCATGGTTGTCTGATCAAAAGAAGCGTTTCGCCCATGCAGTTGAGCAAAGTAAAGCTAAAAAGCCCTGCTGGCGATGAGGTTGTCAAGGCGCACTTCCAGTGGTGGTGCGGTGGGGTTATCTCCGCCGCCGCTGCAGCCCCATGATGCTCCCACGCTGTCTGTGCCAGCTGTGCATGTGCTGTAAAAGCAGCAAATCATCAGATGGAGATGATCCATCGGAGCTGATGGTGCATTACAGCCAACAAAGGGCGCTTTGCTGCCGGGAGGTATGGTGATGAGCTGTCCTGGACTTGGTGGGGAAGGGTTAGGCTGAAATGGGCTATGCGTAAAAGCTAGCTTTGACTTCTCAGTGGGGGAAACCAGCTTATTTCATAGCACTTTCCCAATCGCCCCATGCTGTGCCTGTTGACATTTCCTATTGTGGTTGTCTTGGTTTGAAGTGCAAGCTCTTCAGGACAGAAGCTCTCTTTTTCTAAAATGATGAGTGCGTTTTTACCGTGGTACATAATCTCTCAGAATCAAGATGTCTCCTCATTTCCCAGAACTTAGTTCCTCTTGCACCTCGTTTCAGAACTTTCTCCAGAGAAAAGCTGGGTTTGCTACTGAAATCCTAGTTCCTTATTTTTGTCTTTTTCCTTTTTTTTACCCCCCAGCCCCAAGTATGTTCAGAACTGTCTTGATGTTGTGTGACATCTAAAATACTTCCTGTGCACACGCTGTTCTGCCTTTGCTAGATAAGCATTAGCTGTTCCCTTTTACAGCGGACACATGCCTCCTTGAAGAGGCAGGCGTGGGATGTTGGGCCTGGGAACAAAAGCTTGATGCTTTGTAATTATTACACCTTAATTTTGTTTCCCTTTTCTTTCCAACGCAGCATGTGAGCGATGAGGGGCTAGTGATACCTTCAAAGAGGGGTTGAAGATGCTATGAGCTCTTGTTCCTAATTTGCTGGGGCAGGATTTCTGCTCTAGGTTCCCTCCACACGCTGGTTATGTGTAGGCTGAGCAGAGCTGATAGAGAAGTGAAACTGTAGATTTTGGTCACCCTTGGAATTTTAATCTGTGTGTCAATTTTGTTTCCTGTTTTTGTAGGAATCGCTCAGAAAACTAGTGTGCAGGAGGAATGGAGGATAACACTGGTGAGTACGCTCTTGGATATCTTACCATGGGTTGTGGACCTGTTCTTTCCTCCTTGGCTTAAGCATCATAAAGAACCCTATTTATACTTCGTGTCTTGCATTCAAATGTAGAAGGTGATTAGAAAATAAGCTAGTTTGGCAGACGGATCAGCTGCAACTGGACTGCACTAATGGCGTGAGCCAGATCTGATTAAAGCTGTGTTGTGTGTCTGGAAGATCTTTTTTGAAATCTCCCACCTGTGAAACCTGGAATACAAGTCCATTGGATATCCTAAGCTCTTGAAAATAAATAGTATCCACTTTCTTTAACAGAGGCTAGAAGCATTGAGCTGGTGTGTGGTTTGAATAAGGCACATGGCAAGCCATAGAAAAGGCTCAGCTCGTGGGGGCTCCTGACTTCTCTTTCTGTATTGATTTCTCTAGGCTGCTCTGTCTTGCGGAAGATGTAGGAATTTTTTTTTTATTAAAGAAATTTTGGCTTTAAAGTTCTTGCTTTAGGCACGGTGTATTGCTTGCCCTGAGGCAAGCAAACCCATTGCTGTTAGGTTTAACTCATGCAAGGATGGTTGCAACTAAAACTGGTAGGTTTTTTGACTTAGAGGTTGCCTTGAATGTTTTTTCCACCTGTTTGCCTAAAATGGCTATGGAAGACACTAGCGAAATGGCCTATTTTTTCCTTCCTGTTGAAATGAGATTTGCATGAAAGCTCTTGCCTGCAGTGTAGGAAGCCAGTCTCCGTGAAACACATTGACCTCCCATCTTGTTGGCCATGATGTTGCAGCTGGTGACTCCTGGCTCGTAGTGAACTGCAACTCTGTGACCAAAAATATTATTTCTAGATTATTCCTAAGCAGCGAGGTGATGCCATCCTTAAAACTTGAGAATCGATGTGCTTGGCAGCAGTGTGGTGTGCTCGGATGTACCGGGCCTCTCAAGGTCATGCTCAAGGCCAGTCTTTGACTTCATGCAAAGCTGGTTGGTTGGAACCCGGTGGCCCAGTTGGAACAGCTATGAGCCCAGTGTACATGCATAAAAACATGTCATGCTTATAATCCTGGTGGCAAGAATTGCTGCTGTGCCCTCTAATTGTTAGCCTGTAAGGTGCACATTTAATTTGTGGTGATTGCATTCCCTTATGATTTGCTCGTGGCAAACGAATCCCAACTGATGTCTTTGGAAGGGGGAGGATGGGTAGAGTGCGTATGGCGCTGGCAGCTGATGTTGAAGCGGTGGCTGTGGAGATGACAGCTCCCTGCTCAACCCCACGACAAAGCACAGACAGCAGCAGGGCGAGTGGTTTCCGTCTCTCCAGCCTGCATTAATGGGATGGCTTTGAGCACCACCACCAGCTCTGCTTATTCACCAGGACTCGGCCTCTGCTGGGACTGCCAGCAGCCAGCTGTGTTCATATCACAAAGCTTTTTTTCCCTTTTTTAATTTTATTTTTTTTACGTGCAGTTGAACTCCATTTTTTGGGTAGGTCAGTGAGCCTGTGGAGGGTTGGAGCCTGTGGAGGTTGCTGAGAGCTTTGACTCCTGATCTGAGCAGCGCTGGGGGGCCTGGGGTGGGAAAGGCCTTATGTTCTGTTTGTGTTTTGCCAACTTAAGTCAAATTACCTCCCCTTCCCCTCTGAACAAACTCAGCTGTGCAGGTTGAGGATGGTCTAGCTCTACTTGATCTTTGCATGCACAGACACCCCACACAGCTGGTAGCGAAGCTTTATGTGTTGCCGCCTTAGTGCTGGGAGCTGAAAGCCCCATATTAAAGGCAGAATAAACAGATGGGTCTTGTATTATTATTTCCTTAAAATTACTTTGCTTTTAAGGATGCTCATTCTCCAAGTGCTGCTAAGCTCAGGACTCCTGGGTTGTTCCCGGCCCTGAGACTGGAGATATGAGGTAAGGCGGAACTGCGTGCAGGAGCTGAGCTGAAGTCGATGCCCTTTGTTCCCTCAAAGCCTGGTGCTTATTTGATGTATTGCTGTCCTTAACCGGTTGTATATTAACCGCATTCACAATGCTGCATGGCTGGCTTTTGTGTTAACCGCATTGGCGCGTGTTCAGAGTCGGTGTGCTTCGAATGGCCACTGGGACTGCACAGCGAAGCATAAATCCTTTTTAGCTGTCAGGCTTCACTAGCCATGGGTGGGTGGGGGAGCCCTCCTTGGCTGGCTGCCCTGGCTAATTAAAAATGAAATTTGCTGTTGTCTTCAGATTTTAATTCACGCTCATCCCTAAAGACTAGTGGAAGCGTGGTTTCCAGGCAGCTGCAGTGAAGTTTCAGAGCTTTTTCTATACACGGTTATTTTAGAACATGTATGTGACTTAAAATTTGCTTTCAACCCTACCCTGGGTTGTTTTGCAAGTATTAGAGAAGAAGATACAGAAACTTCTTGTGAGCCTTGGGACGTGGCCCTGAGCAAGTGACTGTGGTTTGAGCAACCACATGTCAGTTATCTGCAGTGATTTGGACGTGCATGCTTTGTAGGTAGGGCAGCATCAGAGGGTTTAGTTTTTCACTCTAATGCTGGACTTAAGCAAAACCAAGTTACTTTGCTGTAATGACTGGTGTTGGCTTTAATGAATGCATAAACTGCTCCAGTTGAGTAGCTTGTCAGTCTGAGCCCTCATCAGCCAGCTCGTGCTGTGACACCTCCTGGAGAGGGAAGAGGTGGAGAAGTGGTGGGGACCCGCAGGGTTCTGTGCAGGAGCCGAGAGGTGGTGGTGATGGATCACGCCTCGGTGCCAGGTCTGGAGGGAGAGTGGGGCCCCTGAGTTGCCAGGAGAGCTGAGAGGCAGGTGGGAGGACGGAGGTTGGGGGGAGGAATAAAGGAAACCTAAATATACACACGTTGCCAGGCTGAGTTTCCCGGCTTTCCAAGGTCCCACCTACACAAGTGATCTGTTGAAGGGAAGCGTCACTGGAATACCTTACCCCTCTTCAGATCCTTCCTGTGGTGCGGGTGAAGGATCACACTCTATTTTCGGAGCCCTTTTCCGCTGTTCCATCTCCTGCCCACGCTGTCGCTACCCGAACCCCCTCCCAAAGACCACATGCTTATCTTAGCACGGTATATGCCAAGTTTGGACCTTTTTCTTAGTCAAGGGGTTGACTTATCATGTAATCTTCAGAGTTGGAAGGGCCCTCTAGAGCTCATCCAGTCCAACCCCCTGCCAAAGCAGGGTTGCCCAGAGCACATCACTCAGGGCTGCATCCAGACGGGGATTGACAGTCCCCAGGGAAGGGGACTCCACACCCTCCCTGGGCAGCCTGTCCCAGGGCTCTGCCACCCTCACCTCAAAGAAGTTCTTTCTCAGATCTGATGGGAACTTCCCGTGTTCCAGCTTGTGCCCGTCACCGCTTGTCCTGTCACCGGGAACCACTGAGAAGAGCCCGGCTCCATCCTCCTTTCACCCACCCTTGAGATCCTTGTAAACATCAATCTGGTCTCCCCTCGGCCTTCTCTGTTCCAGGCTGAAGAGTCCCAGCTCTCCCAGCCTTTCCTCCTAAGGGAGATGCTCCAATCCCTCCCTCATCTTCGTTGCCCTTCACTGGACTCTCCAGCAGTTCCCTGTCTGTCTTGAACTGGGGAGCCCAGAACTGGACCCAGTATTGCAGTTGTGGCCTCCCCAGTGCAGAGCAGAGGGGGAGAATGACCTCCTGTGACCTGCTGGCCACGCTCTTCCCTCTGCAGCCCTATCTAGCATGTCATCTGCCTATAAGTCCCCGTGATCTTAAAAAGGAAAATACTGAAGAAGTGGGAGCTTTGTGCTTGGCAGGGCAAGTCTCACCCCACGTGTGTAGTTCCTTGAAAACTCTGCTGTGGCGTCGGATTGCCCTAACGTGGAAGCGGGCCTGCGGTCCAGCTGCCCGGTAATCTTTGAGCTAATCATTAATAATCATCAATAGCCGCAGAGGGAGCATGGCAGTATCTTTCTTCACGGGAAGCGTTTGCTCTTGAGTCCCTTTGACCTCCTGCGCTTCAGTGCTCTGTTTACAGTTTCTGTTTGTGGCTGCGCGCTTCCTCTGCAGGTATTGGGATAGGGACCTTTTAGCAGCTTCCCGAAAAGGTTGAAATCTCTGTGGGACAGCTGCAAAGCATTTTGGGAAAAGAGTGAAGTAGCTTTTGTACACACAGGCTCTTATCCAAAGCTGCTTTTATAGACTAGCACTTGAATTGCTAAGTTTATGGATGCTTCTGCGGTTATTTCTTTATTTAAGGCTGATTTTCATCCCCTTTATCTCCTGCTGTGCTACTTTTTTCCAATTCTTTTCCTACTAAAAATAGGAAATAACCCTTCGAGTCCTTAACCTTTGTGCAAACAAAGAAGTAATGTGTGTTAGCATCTCTGCTGACTTCTGGGCTACATGCCTCATAAGGAAACCAGTGTGATATGAATCTGCCGCTTTTGGAGACTTAGACTCCAAATATAGTCTGAGTCGAGGAAACGGCTAGAAATGTGAGTACTTGCTTCTTATGCCACCAGCTCGGCTACTTGTTCCTGGCAGGATGTGTGGCTGGCTACCCAATTCCCATTTTTATCCCTAAAAATGCAAACAATACCTTCAGATGCTCAGAGGTTCTAAACCATTAAGGAGTGTGTGATCATCGCGTGAGCATAGGTAACGGGATTTTTAGATGGCTTCTGGTTCAAAGCATGTCCGTAGAACCAATACCTTCTAGTATACACCCATTGCTGGCAACTTCCTAGCAACCCTGCTGTCTGAAAGGAAGTTTGAGATCAAAAAGACATATCTAGCTGTTCCAGGGCTAGATTGTCAGAGCAGGTTCTGGCATTGCTGCCTTTTGGAAGACTTAACGCCAAGATGGACACAATGGTAAAGGGACGATGACTGTGACCTGTCCCGAAGATGCTTTAATCACTGGTTTCCATCAGCCTGCTGCCTTGGGATCTGAAAATAACGCTTTGTTTTCACATGGCTGGGGTGTGGAGCATGCATGGGATCCCTCTTGCACTCTTGCCCAAACCATGACAGCTCTGCCAGGACCTCTCGCTGCTGCTGCTCTTTGCCAAGGCCCACCAAGCTGGGCATCTCCTCCGGGTAGGCACCACGTGCAAGCAGAAAAGAGCAAAAGACTACAGATGTGCAAAGTCTCTTATGAGAACAAAATCTGCTCAGGAAAACCAGTTTTCCGCTTCAAAGGTGTCTGCCGAGTGACTTTCTTCTCGCTATTATTCCTTTGTTTGTGAAGCCTTTTGTGTTTGGCAGCGGTGAAGGCTGAGGGGGTGGCTGCTGGGATGTGAAATGTTTGGCTTGTAGGTTGTTGGTTTGAACCGAAGGAGAGGGATCATGAATAATAGTTCCCATCTTGTGCCACCGGTGGCTCGGAGGCGGGTGGTGGAGGCAAGGACTCTGCAAGGACCATGGCTGCAGATGGAGCTTCCTGTGTGGGAAGAAGGTCTCCACCTGTACCTCCCTCTGATCTGATGGTGACTACCACTGGGTGTCAGGGCTGAGGAGGAAATTCGTGCTGCTCTGGGTGTCTTGTGTTCCTCAGAAACCTGACAAGGCTTCAGATCTCTGGGACTTGGGGTAGAGCACTTCAAGAAGAGAAGGGCGCAAGCAGGGGCAGGGAGGGAGGGGGTGAGGTGGAGGGCACTTTGTTGCTTTCTTGGCGTTTGCTGAAGAACTTGAATTTGAGGATGGAGTTTCATCCAGGGGTTCTTCAGCTTGCTGGGGGCTGGCTGGGCGGGAATTGCCTTTTCCTGACTTAAGTTTCAACTGGAAATCAGCTGCTTCGAGGCTGCTGCCAGGACGGACATTTAACCATTCAGCAGCATTTAGGGAAAAACTTGTCAAATGCGCACTTTTATGTTGGACTAAAGTGTTTTGACGATGTGGTTCTTGGTTTAAACTGGGGCTGCTGGAGATGGAATGTGGTGTTTTTGGGGTATGATCTACAGAGTTAAACTCAGAGCAGTGTTCAAGTGCTCCATTGTCGCTTAGCTCTGAGATCTGTCAGAGAACAGTTAATGCTAACTAACCGGTGGAAATCTCTTTATAACGTGGGTTCCAGAACGAAAGAACAGGTTTTTTCTTCCAGGAAGACACAGAAGCTGCAATTCCCTTATGAATTCCTGTATATTATGTATACAGCAATGTTACTGCTATGTGCGGTGCAACAGGAGAGCGCCAAAGTGGACAAAGTGTCTGAGATTAAACCCTTAATTACAGTTGCAATATGCTAATTTGCAAGCACGCAGAAAAGCAAAATCCTACTGTTCCTTAGATTTACCAGAGGGTTGGGCTGATCTCTGTGGGGACCGTTTGACTTTTAAACAAAGTGCAGTACAGAACGCTTGCTTACCTATGTGAAAGCGTTATTTTAAATAAGTCCAGTGCCCTCGACAAATTATAAAAAATACTTTGGGATGTTATCCCAACGGCCTTTTGTTCTTAAATTTGCCATGGACGTTCTAGTTCTTAGTGTATTTAAGGTGCTGAGCGCTGTCAGGGTGCTTGCAGCGGTTAATGGGATGCCAGTGCTGATCTTCTGCCTGCTGTATTTGCAAGTGATGCAGATCAGCTATCCATCTGCTAGTTGGTGTGGCATTTAAGAAAATAAATACCTAATAATTCCTCCCCCGAACAGGCCCCGTATGATTTGAGTAGGTGTCTGAACTCCTGCTGCCCTTCCCTCCTGCTCTACAAGCCAAGTGTTTTACAGAGATTATTTGTTGACCTGCCAGAGACCTTGTAATTCCGTGGCACCCCATTTCAAGTGATTTTTTTTTTTTTTTTAAAGCTGTTTTGTAGGCCGTGCGGTTCCTCCAGATCGCTCCGCCTGGAGGGGAGCGGAGGTTGATTTTGCTGGTGTTGTGGTTTAGTGGCTAAGCTGGGGATGTGCTGGGAACAAGATGCTGTGGCCTCCAGGCTGTCTGGAGCAGGACAGTAGGGAAGGCTGACGTGTAAGTGAGAAATGTTGTATTTGCTGGAGTGCTCTGCAATTGAATTGAATGCTCTTATTCCTTGTATGAAAAGATAAGACCTTGTAGGACATGGAATCAATCCTCCGGATAATCCAGGCCGACTGGCTGTGAAGTAGTGAGTGTGGAGTTATTGTGGGTCGGTAAGTAGAGTGCGGAGCGGAGGGGTCAGATTTCCAGAGTTTCTAGTTTTCATTTTCAACTTGTTGGATCTTAAATTCACCTTGCTTTCTGGAACATTGCTGCCTGTAAATTCCGCCAAGGGATTTAAGTAGCCAATTTTATTTGGGTTGGGGGGTAGAAGAGGAGCCTGCCTGGAACCAGAGGTAAACGGGTTTAGGATAAATGAAGTGATTTTGGTTATTACTGTTTTTCTTAGTTTGCACAGCAGCAATGTGTCCGGACTGAATGGCAAACCTTTTTAAAAACAAAATGCTGAATGTTCTCATTAAGGTGGGTGCCCTAGTGAGCTGTAAATGGCGTTTGCTGAGCCGTTGGCTGAACAAAGCTGCCTCTCAGGCCCTGCTGGGCTGCGGGCCGGTTGCAAACACTTGAATGTTGTCACCGCTGGCGTCACCGCTTTATCTGTTTCTTTCTGGTTTGTCAGAGCCAGGAGCCTGGCTCTGATTTCTGAAGGTGGCTTTTGTCTCCTAAAACACTTGAGCACAACAAGAAACCAGAGATGTGGCATGGCTTTCTTACAGATCCGACTGTGACAGGATGAGCGATAACCCCGGCTTGGTTGGGAGGAATATTGCTCTTCAACCCAGCCGGGTTCTGTCTTGCTCTGTGAAGCAGAGATTTTAGTATTCCTGAGGGACTTTCCAGGTGGGTTGTGGTAAATTTCTATTCTCTTGTACATTAAAAATAATATTTAAATTCCACTTAAAGATTTGTCTAGGCTGATGGTGTTCTGGCTGTTCTGAGCTGAGCTGTGCAGCCTCAGGATCTGCGGTGGATCCCGGTGCTCGTTAGAGTCCGTCTGAAGGCTGCGTAAGATGCAGCTCTGCTGGTGTAAATCAGCTCTGCAATTTCCATGCAGCATCTTGGTCCTTTCACCAGTATCTTCCATTTCAGCCTGGAAACCTGCTTTCACCTCAGGTGTATGGGGCATCACTGCTGCTAACCCGGGCGGTCGCAGAGTGGTCGCTGGAGAGATCTGGAGATGGAAATAGAAGCAAATTGTGCTAAAGTGGTGTAAGGAGGCCAGAATCAGTGCAGAGATCTGTTTCTGAGAAAGCACCTTGCCTGTGAGACTTTCTCCCATGGGATGAACACGATGCTTGCTGCAAGGCAGCACATTCCTCTCCCTGCCTGGAGTGGTGGTGGCTGGGACTGAGTTTGGTTCCCTACTGGGGGACCCTAGCACCCATCCCTTTCATAGAAACACAGAACGGTTTGGGTGGGAAGGGACCTTAAAGCTCACCCAGTGCCCCCCCCTGCCCTGGGCAGGGACACTTCCCACCAGCCCAGGCTGCTCCAAGCCCCGTCCAACCTGGCCTTGAACCCCTCCAGGGATGGGGCAGCCACAGCTTCTCTGGGCAACCTGGGACAGGGACTCGCCACCCTCACAGCCAAGAATTTCTTCCCAGTATCTCACCTAAATCTCCCCTCTTTCATAGTAAACCCTTTCCCCTTGTCCCATGGCTCCCCTCCCTGATCCAGAGTCCTTCCCCAGCTTTCCTGGAGCCCCTTTAGGGACTGGAAGGTCTCCCCGGAGCCTTCTCTTCTCCAGGCTGAACCCCCCCAGCTCTCTCAGCCTGTCCCCACAGCAGAGGGGCTCCAGCCCCCCCAGCATCTCCGTGTCCCTCCTCTGGCCCCGCTCCAACAGCTCCGTCTCCTTCTGCTGTTGGTGCCCCAGCGCTGGGGGCAGCACTGCAGGGGGGTCCCCCCCAGCGGAGCAGGGGGGCAGAACCCCCCCCTCGCCCCCTGCCCTGTGGGGGTGCAGCCCGGGCTGCGGGGGGGTTCTGGGCTGCCAGCTCACGGGGGGACGGGACGGGACACGCGTTTTTGTCCCGATCCCCCTGAAATTGGCCCCGGGTCCCGCAAACTCCCCCCAGGCGGCCGCCAGGGGGCGGGCGGCACCGGGGAGCGGCAGGCGGGGAGCGGCGGTACCGGCACCGGGGGGGGCTCGGTGGGGACCCCCGAGTGCTGCCATGGCTTCACCCCCGGCGGGCCAGAACTGTGTGCCCCCAACCAGGGACTTTGCTGTTAAAGCTGCCTTTCCCTAGGGCTCCCCCCCCTCCCCCAAGAGCAGGACCCCCAGTGATTCCCCCTCTTATTTTTTGGGGTGGAAAAAATAAGAAATGGTGCAGGTGCAACCGAGCAGTGGCCATGGACATTGACTGCCACCAGCGGTGACCCAGCAGGATGCTGTGAGATGGGGTGACATGCTGCGGTTGCATGGGGTTAGGGGCAAAATAATAAGGGTGGCCGACTTTGTGTGGTGCGTCCAAACCAAAAGCCTCCCTCTGAGCTTGAAAAAGTGGAATTGAATAACTTTCCGTGCTCCATGAAAGAATTCCATAGTAAAACAGGGCCTGGTTGCTGTGGTTCTCCCCAGCTCTCCGCTGTGGGCTAGGAAAGGGCTCTGTGTACTGTTTGCTTTGTGTGTTTTCCCTTTACTTCCCCAGCGTGGCTGCAGTAAGGGGCTTGTATCCAAGGCCCGGTGAAGAGTGAGTCATGGCTGGGCAAGGAAAATAACTCCGAAGACTCGGGGGCGATCCTAACTGGACGGATCTTCTTTGCCTCTGTCTTTACTCCTGCAGGCTTTCCCCACGAGCCCCAGATTCCTATAGTCCCGGAAGAAGTCAAGATAGAGGAGGAGTTTACCATGATAGATGAGGATTGGGTTAGGGATCAGTTGAGTAATCTGGACATCCATAAATCGATGGGTCCAGATGGAATGCATCCAAGGGTGCTGAGGGAGCTGGCGGAGGTCATTGCTAGGCCACTCTCCAT
>VXBO01001537.1:37865-56556 GCA_013400135.1 Rhinoptilus africanus | reverse complement strand
AGAGTCCAGCGCAGAGCCACAAAGATGATGAAGGGAGTGGAACATCTCCCTTATGAGGAAAGGCTGAGGGAGCTGGGTCTCTTTAGTCTGGAGAAAAGGAGACTGAGGGGTGACCTCATCAATGTCTTCAAATACGTAAAGGGGGAGTGTCAGGAAGATGGAGAGAAGTTGTTTTCAGTGATGACCAGTGATAGGACAAGGAGTAATGGATGTAAATTGGAGCATAGGAGATTCAAGAGGGATATCAGGAGGAATTTTTTTACTGTGAGAGTGACAGAGCACTGGAACAGGCTGCCCAGAGAGGTTGTGGAGTCTCCTTCACTGGAGACATTCAAAACCCGCCTGGACGCGTTCCTGGGTGATGTGCTCTAGGTGACCCTGCTCTGGCAGGGGGGTTGGACTAGATGATCTTTCGAGGTCCCTTCCAACCCTATGATTCTATGATCTGCTGGTAGCACTGGTCCCAAAGGGTAGATCAACACCTTTTCCCTGTCTCGGGAAGGACAGGCAGACATCTGAGCCTGCCCCTTGATCATTGAGAGGTCTGTAAACAGCCTCTGCAAGGATTTTTGTGGAAATTCAAGTAAAAAGTTGAAAAAGCTGCCCGCAACCCTTTGATCTTAACATCAGATCTTGGAGACATTGGTGATTAGGAAAGTAAAGATCAGCCCTTCCTGGAGGGAAGGTAGAAGTTTGTTCTGCTCGAGCTGTTGGGCGCTGCAGGGGTTAAGTTACATTTTGCTTTGGGGAGGAAAGGAAGATCTCTTGAAGTAATTAACTTAAGATGCTGATGCTAATGAATGGGGCTTTCAAAGCTGGGGTTGGTGGGAATCCCCTGTTGAATCGATGACATTGGGGTCTTAGGAGTGATTCTGCAATTATTAGGCTGAAACGATGTTGAACATGAAGTTAATCCTGTTATCTCGCAAATATTGAACAAACTGCTTGCTCTGGATAACTCCGTAATGGGATTATTCTAGTCAGTCTGGCACCCTCGACACTCCCTATCTCAGGGCTTTTTCTTATTTTCCTGTTCAGGATGAAGTATTGATCAGCCTTCCTAGAGTTTGTTTTGGGAGGTGCTGGTGGGGCACTGGTTTCCAGTGGCGCTGGATTATTATTATTTTTTGGGGAAAAAAAATTAGTTTGATAATGAGCACCCTGTAGCCTTATGAAGCCCTTCACTCCTCCACGGCAAAGATCCCTTGAGCCCATCCCTAAATAAATGTTTAGGAAAAGAACTGAAGGACAAGTATGAAAGGAGACTTCCCTTTGTCATGCCTTCCTGGTATCGAGAGGTTGCAGTTGAGTTTGTTCCTGTGCAGGAGACTGTTCCCGGGCCATCATATTTGCGGAGTGTAATCATTTCTGGTTTGAAAGCGTCATTTTGCGTCCATGAGAGCCCATGGCAATTGTTCTAAAGAAAAGTAACTGGTGGGGTTTTTTAAAAGGAGTGCCTTGAGTTTGTTTTTAAATAAATTGCAAAGGTAACCCATGTCAGGAAGGCACAAGAACCAAACCGATCGTGTGGGGAGGAGAGAGAAAAGCTCTAAGGCATGTTCTGTCACTTGCCGATGTTTGTTACGGATGTGATTGCTTTTCCTGCTGGAGCTGCAGACCTCCCGCCTTTTAGTGCCCTGACCATCACGCAGGGTTTGTCCTCAGCTGCCACAATGGCATTGTCACTGCCAGGCCAAGGTCTGTCCTTGGCTGCAGTGGGGCAAAACACGGCGACTTAGGGTTCGGACAGAAATCAGATATTGCTGCCGATCATGCGAGAGGGAGAGACCTACAAACCCAGGTGAGAATTAGAGTTTCCAAGTCTGGGAAAACTTTTTTTTTTTTCCCCCCTCTGTAGACAGAGGCTCAATTAACAATGAAACAGGCCTTTTTCTTTCACCATCACTAGAGTAAGGAAGTAATTTCTACAACACCCACTAAACGAGCAGATGTTTTTGTGCCAAACCAGAAATTTCCATAAATACGGGAAAGTTCCATTAAAGGGTCAGGCAGCATTTCGTTTCCAAACTTTGATTATTTTTTTAAAATTACTTTTAAGGGTGATCTGAATCTCGGTAAGAAACTGGAGGAGTTGTTTTCTGTCAAGTTGTAGTCTTTTCTACTCCCTTACAAAGGTGAGAATTGCTTTGGAAGCTCAGAGGAGCTCCCTTAGGGCAGAAACGAGCTGCCTCCCAGAAGGCAGGGAGAGGACATGGGCTGGCGTAGCCAAGGGGCTACCTAGGGTTTCAGTTAGAGTGCCCAGGGGCCAGCTAGCCCTGCTGGTGACAAACTAACGGATTTAGGTGGAGTCCTTGCAGCCTGTAGTTTCAGGGGCCTTGCGGGAAGCCCTGGGATGGCGTTCGTACAGCAGGGGAGGGAGCGCCTTCTGCAGCTTGTTTAGGTGGGAATCCAGCTCCGGAACAAACTCCCTGTCTCAAACCTAAAGCGCATGGAGAAGGGGTTTCATGTTTATGTGTAAGCACGCTAAATTTTGTGCACCAATTCAAGTGCTTGCTCTAACCTATCCTTACTATAACTGCTGCTTGAAGAATACACTTACTGATTTTCGGCTTTTCATTGGTGCGGCTTTGAACGGCGTCTGATGGGAGGCACAGACCCCTGCAAAGTCAATCCAGAGGTGCCTCCTTTTCCCAGTGGCTTCTTTTTGCAGCCCTTAAAGACAGTTCTTGCTTGTTCCTCCTGCAAGCTGAAAACCCCTGCCTGAACTTGAGTTTTGGCGCTCCTAGTTTTTGTGTGCTGTGGATCTCGAGGTGGGAACTCTTTGATGGGGAGTGTGTACGGATACTTTGTGTGTAAGATCTTTCTCCCTAATGAGCAGCGTTGATCTCTTTCAGTGCTGGGAGGTGCGTTGGAAGCTCCTGGAGCGCTGGGATGTAGCATGGACCCAGCAGAAGCAGGGAGGTGATTGTCCCCCTGTGCTCAGCACTGGTGAGGCCACACCTGGAGTGTTGTGTCCTGTTTTGGGGCACCCCAATACGAGAGAGATATTGAGGTGCTGGAGCGAGCACAGAGGAGGNCTCCCCTCAGCCTCCTCTTCTCCAGGCTGAACAACCCCAGTTCCCTCAGTCGTTCCTCGTAAGGTTTGTCCTTCAGACCCCTCACCAGCCTTGAATTAGTGATAGAACAAGTGTTGGGAGATATGGTGTAGGGGAGAACTTTGTAAAGTGGGGTTGATGGTTGGACTTAATGATCCCAAGGGTCTTTTGCAACCTGAATGATTCTGTGGAGCTCCATGACCATTGATTCTTTGATCCAAGCCCCTATCTCAGGGTATTTAACATAGGTGTTAGCCTTACAAAGGCTGCCACGGGCAGGAGCGAGGTGAATCACGCTGCTCTGTCTGGCCCCTGGCTTGGGGGTTATCTGCATTGCAAGTGGAGGTGGGACTGCAGCTCACATGAGCGTTCCCGGGTTGGCTGTAAGCTCGTTAGCTTACATACTTGAAATAGTAGTGTGCTATAATTCTTCTGCTGCGAAATTTGTCTGAGAAGGTAAGTAAATATTTGAGTAGCTTGCCCTTGCAGGGCTCGTGGCTGTTGGGAGCAGGTGGCTGTTGGTACCTGACAGTCCCCGTGGACTGCAGGGGTCATGCTGGGCTGCAGTCAGACGCTGACAGGCAGAAACGTTCCCGTTCCAATTTAACCATGCTTCCTCTCAGCAACAGGGTCTGCGGCCCCACAGGCAGCCATGCCAAGCATGATAGATGGGAGCGTTGTTCGATAGCCTTGGAAAGGGGACTTGGCCACTGTTTTGTGGTATGGTGCTACTTATGAGGAACGACCGAGGGAACTGGGGTTGTTCAGCCTGGAGAAGAGGAGGCTGAGGGGAGCCCTCATCACCCTCTACAACTCCCTGAAAGGAGGGTGGTGAGAGATGGGGGCTGAGCTCTTCTCCCTGGGGACAAGGGATAGGACAAGAGGAAACGGGTTCAAGTTATGTCAGGGCAGGTTTAGATTAGGTATCAGGAAACATTTTTTCACTGAAAGGGTTATTAAACATTGGCACAGGCTGCCCAGGGAGGTGGTGGATTCCCCATCCCTGGAGGTGTTTAAGAAAAGGGTCGATGTGGTACTGAGGGACATGGTTTAGAAGGGGTTTTTGTCAGGGGAGGTTAATGGTTGGACTTGATGATCTTAAAGGTCCCTTCCAACCTCACCGATTCTATGATTCTACTTGCTTCTAAACAAGGTCGCTGCTGGTGGCCTACAAATGCAGGAGCAAGAGAATTAGGTGAAATGATGGGAAATGAGGATTCTGGGAATGCGTGAAGGGTCGCATCTACAAAATGGGGAGCAACTGTGGGAGAGACCGCGTCTCACAAGGTTACGATTAGCTGGACCTCCTGAACTGTGGGTGTTATCTCATCTCTTGACATTTCCTTTAATTATATGAAACGGCCTTGACACTGTAAACAATTGCCACGGCATTGTCCCTGCAGCTTGTGTGAGTCAATGTCATGCATAAACAGTGTTTGGTTTGGGGGATCTGATTTGCATATGTCTTGGGATGTAAGCTTACCTGTTTGCAATTATCACGTCTGCTTTTCGCGCCATATTCTGGGATGGCGCTTCACGCCGGTGTCTGTTACTGGCTTGGTTTCACAAGAGCTCTTGGTGCTGGCAGAAAACACGGGAGCATCAGGGCAGGGACCAAGATTTCAAGAGGAGCCTACAAGGGTTAAGTAGGGAGCTCATGTTTTCCTTTCAGGTCCTTTGGGCCTCCCTAACTGTGTCCTCAGTGAGCCAGTTCGAGAGGTGTAAGGAAGGGGGATGGTTCACAACCCATACACAAGTGTTGCTTTAATGGCTCTAGCAACAATCTTTTACTCAGCGGGTTTCAATCTTAAGCTTGGCTGCTGCGTGGAGACAGCGCGGTGGTTGAGCAATGGTAAATATTTGGAGAGTTGAGGTTCACTCAGTCATGCTGGTGGCTCTTGTCTGGGTGCGCCCCATGGTCTTGATGTGCCACCGTTTAGGGTGGTCCACGGTAGATCTATGAAACGTGTTTGGCTAGGATGAACTTCCTAAGCGTTATCTCATTCCTTAAATAGAGAATAAAGCTTGTATCAACATGAATCACAAAGTTGATAAACTGGAATGGTTCCTCTTGGAGCTGTCTTCTTGTATTGGGTAAATATTTATCCACATTGTTTCAAAAGGCATATTTGTGCAATAGATGGAGGTCAAACCTGTAATTACCTGTTAGATTCACTCGGGTAGAAATGGCTTGTAAAAACACAATACGCTTGAAGGAAGCTTTTAAACCTGATGTTTGTGTGTGAATCTAAAGTTATGGTTTAAAATTTCACGTTTTATGAGAGTTTTCATTTGCGTGAGTGCAAAAAGGTATTTTTTGGTACGGAATTTAAGTGCCTTAAGCCAAATCTATCTGCCGTTTCTTTTAATTTCTGAACCGTGGCAGGGAATCTGGGCTTCTCTTCCAAATATATCTGGTGGAGAAGATCAGAAGCTGAGATTGTGTGCCAAACTTGCCTTGCATTTTAATAAGGAGTTTCTAGCCTAGTCAATAATTAAGGCAGAGCAGGTGCGATGGGGAAGTTGGGTGTTCCCCAAAAGCTAAACCAAGGTGCTTTTGTAAGTCTCCCTGGGCAGAGCCAAGGGAGTGAAGGATCGTGGTAGGATGCCCTGGCGCTGCCTGGCCTTCGTGCAGTAATTTGGAAAAAACGTAACTTCAGACGGAGGAACTCTAGGTGTTGATGGCTGACTTGGCCGATGGGTACGGCGTGCCTGCAGCGAGCCCTTCAGGAAATGGCTCAAATCTTTTGCTGCAGTTTCATCTTCGGCTGTGAAGAGCCAGTGCACTTGCTGAGATTTTGGTGAAACATTAGAAAGACGCAGTAAGACTTGCACAGAGAAATCTTGCTGCCTTTCTTTTCAGCTAGCACGTGGGCAGGGAGGCTTTCGGCTCAAGATTGTAGTTTGTCATCTCAAAGGATTAGAGGTAGAAAGAGAAATCTGGGTTCGTTAGTCTTTTAATGAATCAGAGCGAAGCCTGTGGACCTTGACCTATACATTGCAGACTAGAGTTAAATATAGTGCTGCCTCTGAGGGTTAATTTCAATTTAATCTGAGAGGCTTAATATTGACTGCTATTCTTGCTCTTAACTTGCAATCTCCAGTATTGTGCTTGTCCCATCAATTTTATAGGTGGCATAGACAGATTTACCTCTGCCAAAGGACTCAGTTACTTTGAATAATATGCGTATTAAGCTGTAAAATCGGAGGTTTGTCCCGTGAGGTGGTTAACACAGAGGATGTGTCTGTCAAACACGTCTGTACTGCAGCCGCTCACTTGGGAAGAGCACTGCGTCCTTGTGCTGTGCCAGTCCTAAAAGCACGTGCCGGGTGGTGGTTTGAAAAGCGAGGGATGTATTTCTGAGGCGTGCTGAAGCTCTGCTAGTTCTGTCATTCTTTATCGCCAGTGTTTTGCGATGGGAAGCCTTAGGTGGTGTTCGTTTATGGGCTCTTCTCAGAGTATCTAATTCCTTTTGCTGAAGGAGAGAGTTAAACAAGAGTTAAGCTAAATGCCACACCTATTTCTTCCCTAAACAATGGAATAATTAATGTAATTTTCTTCTCTGTGCTTTTGATTAATGTGTTCCTAATAACATAGCTGTAAGTGGCAGATGGGTATCCTGCCTCCGAGTGCTTCACTGTTGGGAATATGCTGATGCTTTGCTGATGCCTGATGCTTTGCTGGAATGTGTCCTATATCTGTGCTTCCTTTGGCTTCTGACCAGTGGTTCTTTTAATGCTGCTTCAAGGTGCTCCAAAAAGTAGTTTGTCAGCTTTGGAGGTTCCCTTGCCTCAAGATGGCATAGCCGTGAATCACTGCGGTGGTGGAGTTAGCCAAGATGTGACTGAATCTTTAATTTTGTCGGGATTACATTCCTTTGCCTTCCCTCCCTAGTAAACAAGACAATACTGAGTGTCTGTTGTAATTATAGTGAATAGGAGGCATTGAAGGTGATGCGTTTTCAGTACCAGCTTTCTTCTTCTGCTGGAAAACAAGGCTGGGGGATGTTTGGCCTTGAGCTCCTCTTAGCCCCAAGACCTACTACACTGTTTTTCTTTAGCCTGGTCCTTGTGACAATTAAGCAACTTCCTTTTGTTCCAGCCACCCGCTGCCATCACGAGGCTTTCCAGGAGCATGTCCTCAGCTTTATTTTCCTTTTCTGAACGTGCTGTCAGGCAGCTCGTTGGCAGAGGCTGCTGCTGAGCCCGGAGCGATGCTCTACCTCCAGCTGTGCTCCATCCCAGGGCAACATATGGGCTGCTCTAGGACGTGGGTTGCTCACCTTCCCCACCACCAGCACATACATGGAGGCACCACACAGTCCCTGGTGGGGCAGATCTTCCTTTCCGAGACTGAGCCGCCGCTATCGCCGTGATGATGAATTGGTGGGGACAAGGAGATTGGAATGCTCTGGGAAATAGGAGTTTCCCCTCTTGGAAATGTCACAGGAAGCGCGGAGGAAATCATGTGCCTCAGGAGTGGTTACCTCACTTGTCTGTCTCATCCGAACCAGCGCTCTTTCATCAAAGCATACAGAACCTAAACAATGCGATGCCAGCTGGCTTATAAATAAACCATTTTCCATTTCCACACCGGGTATCGGGCTGACTTTTAATACCATGTGAGGAGAAAGGAAGAGCGTCACGTTGTGTTGGCCTGTGACCTTTCAGATTGACTGCCCGGCTTCCTACCCTCCTGCTTCCCCTTGGGCTGCTCTCCTACTTAATAACTCTTCCACATGGTCCCTTTCAGAGCACAGCCCAGAAATGGTCAGCTTTGTAGGTAACCAGAGCTGTTACTTTTTTTTTTTTTTTTTCGTATTCTCCTTGCTCTGCCAAAGCTGCAGAGGATTGCTAGCAAACAGATTGTGGTGAAACGCATCCAGACTTGTGGTGCTGCCACTTTTCCTCCTTCTCCCCGCCAACCCTCCTGGTGTTGGCAGGTACCATGGACCAGTGTTCGTATTTCAGGCGGGTGCAAAGATGATTAGGGGACTACAAAGGGCTACCAAGATGCTGAGGGGACTGGAACATCTCTCTGATGGAGAAAGGCTGAGGGATTTGGGTCTCTTCAGTCTGGAAAAAAGACGACTGAGGGGGGATCTCATCAACGCTGATAAATACTGACAGGGGGGTGTCAGGAGGATGGGGCCAGGCTCTTCTCAGTGGTGCCCAGGGACAGGACAAGGGGTAACGGGCACAAACTTGACCATGGGAAGTTCCACTTCAACCTGAGGAGGAACTTCTTTCCCTTGAGGGTGGCAGAGCCCTGGCCCAGGCTGCCCAGGGAGGTGGGGGAGTCTCCGTCTCTGGAGACATCCCAAACCCGCCTGGAGGCGTTCCTGTGCCCCCTGCTCTGGGTGACCCTGCTCTGGCCAGGGGTGGGACTGGGGGATCTCCAGAGGTCCCTTCCCACCCTGTGATTCTATGATTTTTGATGCATCTCCAGCAAGGAAAGAGTGTGGAACATCCTGTAGCTCCTGCTGACTCTTTTGCTGATGGGCTCTAAAGGCAAATGCCCAGTATCGCTGGTTTTTAAATAGACAGCTCCGTCTGCACGGATGGGATAATGCAGGAGTCCTTTTTAATGTTCCCGTGGCTGAATCATGGAACATAAATGTTTGAGTCACCGTAGATGAATGCAGCGTTTCACGTTGGTGTGAACTGAAATGTGAACAACAGTGCCTTTATTAGAGTAGCTAATATTTGTGCTCATTATGGGTTTCATTAGATTTTAAAGTGAAACAATCCAGAAGAGTCCCTTTTACTATGTATATAAACAGACTATTACCATTTGAATGCCGGGTTTTTAATGGGATGCTGGTCTGGATGGAGAGGAAATGAAACTTCAGAGGAAAGCGATGTACCTGACTTCTCGGGTGTTTACTGCCCGTAACCCGTCTTCTTGTTGTTTTATTTCAGCCATCTGACTCTCCTGAAATCCTGGAAAACTTCCATGTAACAGGCGTTTCTTGGTTACCGCATTTTTAGAAGAAAATACTGAAGGGTCTGTCAGCCACATCGCTTTTTGCTTTCCCATAGAAAGTTCTTCACTACTTCAAGCTCTTCCTTCTCAAAAAGGTCACCTGTCCCTGAGGAGTAAAGGCTTTACCTTGGTTTCTTCTGGTTGCTGCCATGTCAGGTGGCCCTTCTGCGTTATTAGGGAAATTTCAGGCGTTTGTTGCTTGAAACATGGATTTTCGGGGGGCTGTGCAGTTGTTTGGGGGCTGAGGTTTTGTTGCGCTGATGGTGGTAGAACTGAAGGAAGGAGCCTTAACGGGCGTTGAACCCAAGCGTGGGTGCTCTGTGCTCTCCGCAGGAGCTGGCGGGGAACGGGGAGAGGTTCTTTTTCCCACATTTTTGCCCGGCTATGCACTACGAATGCAAAGGGTTACTGAAGAGCATGGTAAGTACGGCTGCTCTTACGCTCTGTCCTTGGGCTGGAGCGAGATAGGAACATTTTTTCACATTGTGTTTGCTGGGGCAGAATTTGCACCTTTCTCTGTGGAGCTGGAACTGAAGGATGGATAGGCAGGTTTTTCTTCTGGCCAGGAGTCCACCTTGAAAATAATGATGTTGGTGTTACTTTTGGTTTGGATTTCTGCTCTTCTCTGTGTTTTGTCATCCCTCTTCGAGAGGGTCCAGAGGAGGCCTCGGAGATGCTGGGGGGGCTGGAGCCCCTCTGCTGTGGGGACAGGCTGAGAGAGCTGGGGGGGGTCAGCCTGGAGAAGAGAAGGCTCCGGGGAGGCCTTTCCTCCCCTTCCAGTCCCTCAAGGGGCATCAGGAAAGCTAGGGAGGGACTCTGGAGCAGGGAGGGGAGCCATGGGTTGAGGGGGAAGGGTTTTACACTGAAAGAGGGGAGATTTAGATGAGATGTGAGGAAGAAATCCTTGGCTGTGAGGGGGGTGAGCCCCTGGCCCAGGTTGTCCAGAGAAGCTGTGGCTGCCCCATCCCTGGAGGGGTTCAAGGCGAGGTTGGACGGGGCTTGGAGCAGCCGGGGCTGGTGGGAGGTGTCCCTGCCCAGGGCAGGGGGGGGCACTGGGGGGGCTTTAAGGTCCCTTCCAACTCTAACCATTCTGTGACTCTGGAGGGGTTTTGTTTCTTTCTACCCCAAAGAGGAGAGTTGTGGCTGGTATTTGAAGTCTAAACCCAGCTGTAATGTGAAATGCAGATTTGGAGCTCTGCTCCTTGAGCATCCCTGCAGGTTGGAAGCAAATATTAATGCTTCTGGTTCAAACTTTATTACAAGTGCCTCTGCCAAATAGTCTTGCTATTCTCTTTGTGCTGGTTTGTGAGGCCTGATCAACGATACGGAGATGTGAAAGTGCTTTATTGCACGATTATCTCTGCACAGCCCAGTGGGTTACTCCACGGTACCGAAGCCCGAGTAACTGTCGTGCGTGTGCTTGGGCTGCAGGTGCTGTGAATTTAGATGTACTAGTTTAAATCTCTTCCATTGAAATTTAAACTCATGGTTTGTGTTTTACTAATGCAGAAATAAGGGGTCAGGTACGTGATTGTGCTGCTGTGCTTTAACAGCCTCCCCTGCATCGTCTGTTCCGCAGCAGAGCTTTGTGCACTCTTAATTTACAGCATAAAATGCAATGGCTTTAATCTCCTTGGAAGTCAGGCAAGCCTAGATGCAGATTTTAGCGTTCTGGAGCATTCCCAGATGCAGGGATATTTTTTTCCAGACCTCCGTCCAAGCCGGACAGCTGATTTACAGACTTGGAGGAATCTTCCAGCCTCTATCTCCAAACTTTGCGGGTCCCTGCCAGATGGCAGCGTATTTAAATGGCCTGAAAATGGCTTTTCCTTTGTTTCAAAGCAGAGAGTCTTCAATGAGGTGGAGCATGCCTGTGAATAAGTATGGTAATTGCCCACAATGAAAATCAAAAGTACTTGGAAGACTGACAGCTCTGACTGACCAGACAGAAACGGGCTCGGAGATGTCTGGTGGTGGGAGGCAGGAGGAGAGCAACACTTTCGTGAATGTCCATATGTTCCGCGCGAGGGAGGAGAGTGCTATTTGCTCCTCCGCCTCCATGGGTCTGCTGAGCCCTTGCTCCTCCACCTGCTTGTGCTGTCCGTGGGGATCGTGGTTGTCTCTCAGCAGGCAGATGAAGGACAAATTAGGTGTGCTAAGGACCTGGGCGGTTAAGGACGAGTTGGGGCTGGTGGAAGGTGCGGAGGTGTCCTGCTTCCTCCCGTGTTTTCACAGCTGTGCTTCAGAGGGGAGGAGTGGACAATACAGGTGAGGGGGGGACCTGCTGGGAAGCAGCTCTGAAGAAAAGGGTCTGGGGGTCTTGGTAGACAGTAAATTATCCATGAGCCAGCAATGTGCCCTTGTCGCCAGGAAGGCCAGTGGAATTCTGGGCTGCAGAGGGAAGAGCGTGGCCAGCAGGTCACGGGGGGTCATTCTCCCCCTCTGTTCTGCACTGGGGAGGCCACAACTGCAATACTGGGTCCAGTTCTGGGCTCCCCAGTTCAAGAGAGACAGGGAACTGCTGGAGCGAGTCCAGCACAGGACAACAAAGATGAGGGAGGGATTGGAGCATCTCCCTTAGGAGGAAAGGCTGGGAGAGCTGGGACTCTTCAGCCTGGAGCAGAGAAGGCCGAGGGGAGACCAGATTGATGTTTACAAGGATCTCAAGGGTGTGTGGAAGGAGGATGGAGCCGGGCTCTTCTCAGTGGTTCCCGGTGACAGGACGAGGGATAACAGGCACAAGCTGGAACACGGGAAGTTCACATCAGATCTGAGAAAGAACTTCTTTGCGGTGAGTGTGCCAGAGCCCTGGGACAGGCTGCCCAGGGAGGGTGTGGAGTCCCCTTCTCTGGGGACTGTCAAGCCCCGTCTGGATGCAGCCCTGAGTGATGTGCTCTGGGCAATCCTGCTTTGGCAGGGGGTTGGACTGGATGAGCTCTAGAGGGCCCTTCCAACTCTGAAATTCCATGATTTCATGATTTTCCAAGGTGTCTGATGGCATGTCTAGAATGTTAGTGGAGGAACCAAAAGCATTGGCATCTTCCAGGTGTGTTTGTGGCTTAGGTGGAGTTTTACCAGATCTCCAAACTACCCCTTCCCTTTTCTAGGGTCTGTTGGCTGCAAAACTGCCTCCCACCGCAATGTGCTGTTGTGAACGCCAATCTCTGCCGCTGCGAAGCGTCTGTTCCCTTTGGGTGTCCGTTCTAACTGGCGCGTGGCAGCGATTGTTCCCAGCTGCCCCAGCCCAAATTAACAGTCTTGGATTTTGTTGTTTCCCAGAATAGCAGATTTTTTACTTTTGGGCCTGCCACAGTAGTGAGCTTGTCCTTGACTCTTCCCGGCTGCCTGAGTAATATTCAGCGATTTTTGAAGTACAGCGGCTGCTGGCCTGGCAGGGGCAGGGACCTTGAGGGCTGCAGCAGATTGTGGTGTGTTTAAAACTCCTTTTTCCTCCAGCCCTTCCTACAGTGGAGAGAACAAACCTGGATGTGTCAGATGGGTTCAAGTGCCTGATTACTCACTCTTGTGATGCTGCAGCAAATTCCTGTATGTTTTTGAAAATTGTTTTTCTTTTTCCCCTGAGTTGAGATTAAGCTTCTGGATGTTTAAAAGTTGTTTTTCTTTTTTTTTTTTTCCCCGCTCCTCTGTGGTGTGGTGTACAGGGGTTGGAAATGATCTGTAAATTCACTGAATTCCTAACACAAATTTTCATGAAAAATTAAAGAATCCAAGTGGGCGCATTTAAACTCTGGAGATCTTTTTTTATTGTGATGCAAATGCTGGGCGGGATCTTTGTTACCTTAACAGTCGAGATGTGATACACGAATAAAAAATAAACTCTTATTTTCCTTGTTAAATTTAAATTGAATGAGAAGACACACTCCCTGCTCCTACCTTCTTCCTGGTAACTTCAGCGGAGAGAGGATTTGATGTGAAATCATATTTTTATTAGACGTCTGGCTACGTGCATCTCAATTCAGGTGCTCTTCTTGACATTGCCTTTACTCTCAGGATAGTGCAGCTCCTACAAGTTAGAGTGCCACGCTTTCTCATCCACGGCCACCTTGGTCCGTATTTTACAGGCTCGGGTATGCTTGATCCCGTTTGGGAGGTGAAACCCCCTCTGCATTGGCGCGCCTGCTTTCTCTCTTGAGCAAAACACCCCGGTTTCCCCCCTCTCCCCGCTCCCAGCTTTTCTCTCTTCTCCCTAAACTTGATGCGGGGAAGGAGCGAGGCGTGTTGATAATTTGGATTATGCAGCTAAGTGGCTGGAGCGTGGCTGGCTGTCTCCTCCCCTTCCTGAGCTTTGGCCCTAGCCAGCTCGGCTCTGGAATGACAGGCATTCCTGCGTGAAGGGAGCTGGCACAGACGCCTATTTATGAGAATCAAGTGCCCGACCATGGGGTACGGGGAGAGCAGGACCTGCGCCGGTTCATCGGATACCCATGCCATTGCCTGAGAGTTGACAGCCGCCTCGCTCTCCGGGCTCTTTCCCAGTCTGAAGCGTGGATTTATCATTTTAAAGGACTAAAGTGCTCTCTCAGGGTAGACTTTTTTGTTTGTTTGTTTCTCCTCCTTTCCCACTCCCGCCTCCTCCCGGGGAGCTGCTTAGAAAAGAATCTAATGGGGCAGCCACACTTCTCGAGACCGGTAAATCCAGCTGCTTTTGGTGAGTAATGGAGGGCAAGGGAGACGGAGGAAACTTTGGGGCTGCGGTGGGGCAGGATTGTAGGTGAAACGGAGGAGTGGGGAGTAGTGGAATGCAGGGCTTGTGTAACCTGTGCCCGGCTTGGGAGCTGGGAAGAGAAACCAGAGAAATAACTCCATTTCCTTCCTTTTTCTTACTCATGTCCCACGCAATTGCTGTGCAACGCGTTCTGCTGATGTTTGGAGAGGCTCCGAGCTGCAGTTTTTAAGGATAGCCTCTGTCTTGTGGGGCCGGGTTGAGGGATACAAGCTTTGCAAAGTGCTTGGACAGCGGTAAAATTCACTGGAGTGGGGTTGGAGCCATCCCTGATAGCCTGCCTGGACCGAAGCTGCCCAAAATCGCCTCCTTGTGTGGGATGTCACCCAGCTTTTTAGGGCTCCTGTGGTAGTTGTGGGGGGAGTGGGGCTTGGCAGATCCCTTCCCGCTTGTTTTCTCTCTCTGCTCTGGGAGGTGTCTGAGTAACCGGCAGGCTGTACAAACACAACCGTGCTTTAAGTCCTGGACATAGCACCACTTCCAGAGCATCGTGTGTTTCCAGGTCTTTGCCCTGGGTGCTGTTCCCAGTGCTGGGACTGCCATGCCCTGACAATAAGAGAGGACTTTACACATTTCGCTGTTCCCTTTTATCTCATGCCGACTCGCTGTCAGCTCTCTGGGCTGAGTTGCTTACTCTCATCTGTAAAGTGGAATTATCTGGTTTTTAGAGAAACACTTGAGGACCTTGAGATACAGAGTATTATTTTTTTCATTCTTTTTCAGTTTTACAACTTGGAACCTACCAAGTATTTTTAAGGCTTGGATTAAACCAGTGATTCTCTCTTCCCCACCCCCAGTTCATTCCAGCTTGTCGTGTTCAAGAGCCGCTAAAAATAAGTGGTATTGAGAGAGAGTGGAAGTAAAACTTCAGTCAGCTTCGTAGCGTCGATGGAGATTAACAGCATCTTCTCCTTGGGTTTATGTGCTGTTAGAAACCGACCTCTTTAGTCTTGGACTCTTTCTCTAATCTAGTATCGGAGACGGTGGTAATTTTGGGGGGGAAGAGGGCTCACTTGGTGTAATGGCATTGTCCTTTGCTGGAGGCTGGAGCCCAGCAGACCTGGTGTTTCCTCCAGTGGTCATTTGCTGTCTGCAGTCTTTTCTGATGGCACAGCTTGTGTAGCTCCTACTGAATGAATTGTGAACTTGAAGAGATGGTTCTTGCATTAACTTTGGCAGGATGCTGCTGAAAATAAAAGTCTAGCGAGGATTATAGTGATTAGAAATGTACAAAACCCAGGGAAACCAAGGGCTGGGGCTGTTTGAGGCTGTTTTGTGACCACAGTCTTTTGCTGCTTTAAGGTCAGGATTCACATCTTGCCTTGACCATTCAGGAAACACACATGAAGTTTTTAAAGCTGTTATAGGAAGCTAGAAACATTTACCTAAAGTGCTTTTTTGATACTTTAACCTTAACAGCATTTCCCTCAAAAGACTCTTTGTTTGCTTTTTTTTTTTTTTGAGTTTGCTTGAAAGCTTTTTGGATTCTTAACAGCTCTGCCCGGCACAACAAAGCCGAAGAGGAGGGAGATGAATTATTCTCCGGCCTGTGCATCGACAGTGTTTTGGCAACGGAAGGGTTTGTTGCGGTCCCACAGCGTGAGCCGGTGAGGATCCCACGCAGGCTCGGTGTTGCTGTAGTCTTAGGTCCGGGCTGTCCCCCAAAACATGCCAAAGCTGCGAAACGCCGGGTGTCTAACAAGCAGCCATGTTCCCAGCAGAAGTTTCCCAATGCACCTTCTGGGCTTGTGCGATCGCAGAACTGCAGGTCTGTGCCTAACTTAGGAAAATAAAGGTGATTAAGCAGAAGTGTTCCCAGTTGCCGCCTGAAGTGCCAAATTTGTCCGAGTGCTTTTTAGCCCTCGGCTAAGCGTTTGCTGCAGAGGGAAGAGCGTGGCCAGCAGGTCACGGGGGGTCATTCTCCCCCTCTGTTCTGCACTGGGGAGGCCACAACTGCAATACTGGGTCCAGTTCTGGGCTCCCCAGTTCAAGACAGACGGGGAACTGCTGGAGTGAGTCCAGCGCAGGACAACAAAGATGAGGGAGGGATTGGAGCATCTCCCTTAGGAGGAAAGGCTGGGAGAGCTGGGACTCTTCAGCCTGGAGCAGAGAAGGCCGAGGGGAGACCAGATTGATGTTTACAAGGATCTCAAGGGTGTGTGGAAGGAGGATGGAGCCGGGCTCTTCTCAGTGGTTCCCGGTGACAGGACGAGGGGTGACGGGCACAAGCTGGAACACGGGAAGTTCCCATCGGATCTGAGAAAGAACTTCTTTCCTTTGAGGGTGGCAGAGCCCTGGGACAGGCTGCCCAGGGAGGGTGTGGAGTCCCCTTCCCTGGGGACTGTCCAGCCCGTCTGGATGCAGCCCTGAGTGATGTGCTCTGGGTAACCCTGCTTTGGCAGGGGGTTGGACTGGATGAGCTCTAGAGGGCCCTTCCCACTCTGACATTCTGTGATTTTGTGATTTGCACTGTCTTTTGCTGGAGCATAGTCTCGCTGCTGCAGTTCTGGCTGTCTGTGAGCCTCGGGACTATGACTGTGAGACGCAAATGCCCCGTGAGCTCCTGGAGAACAGAAACTCCTGGGATTTGTGGAAATCCTGTAGTAACTACTACGATAAGAGCTGGATCAGGTTCTGAGTGAGCTGGGCTTTGCAGATGGAAAGAATCTGGCTCGAGCTCATGATTTACACACTGTGCAAGCCCTGTGTCAGAGCAAAATACTGAGGCTTTCTTGATTCCTTTGGGAGGCTGTCTCCTAATTAAGATCGAATTTAACAGATCTTACACTTCTGAAAAGGACTGGGGCAAAGAGCCTCTTGTGGTGCAGGCAGTGGTGAGACCCATCTTCTTTTGGAGTTAGTCTGCTCCACCAGCTCTTGGATGCCTGCAGAGATATTTTGGGGAGAAAAGCAGCATATTTTCAGTCTTTTCTGAAGAAGTTGTGTCTGCAGTCCTGTCCTGGGGCTCCTGACCCTTCATCCTTAAAGGATTGTGCCATTTTCTTCATGAACCCTGGAAATCAGTCGTTTCCCTGCCAGGCATATAGCAATATAATACAAATTGTCATCATCTGGGATGAAATTCTTTGATTTCTTCACAGCCTTCAGCCTTGCTTTGTCAGGGTCTCGAACTTGAATCTTGAAGTGATTTTTTTTTTTTTTTTAAGCTTATGTAATGGTGTGCCAGTTAAAAAAAAAAAAAAAACTTCTCCATAGCTATGCCGACTTTTGATGGTGTGGGGCCGGAGTTAAAATGGTTTCACCAGGACTAATCCTGCGATGAGCTACGCTAGATGCAGCCTGGGTTTAATTATTGTTTTTTAATACTGTGCATCAGAGGTGCCGCTCTCTCGCATACTGTTGCAGGGATCTTCCCCGTGAGAGGTGACCCTTCATGAAATGCTTTTTTTGTTTATTCGTGTCAGTACCTGAAGTCTCTACTGTGCCTTTTTCAAGGCCGGTGGTGCGTTGGTGTCCAAAATGGTATTCTGGGGTTCAATCTTTGGAGATCGGCGTTGACTGTCTTTGGCTTTTCCTCCCTCGGACCACGGTGTGGCCATTAAAGCATTACATTTCTATGTCGGTATTTCCTAAAGGTCAGCTAGATGGCTGCTTGCTGTTGCGAGTGTCCCGTGTGGATGGCGACGATGTGAACATGTGTGGTATTTTTAATTGACCCCACGGATGCCGGCTCTGCGGGTTTGAGCCATTGAGAGCAGTGGTAGAAGTGAAAGCTTTACCGTCTTTAATAGGAATGACGGCCCCAAGCCTGCCAAAAGCTTTGGGAGCAGATGACACATGCAGCACCGCAGCCGCTTCCCGTCTGCATGATGAGCTCGGAGACCAACTGTGAATCTCCAGCTTCTTCCACTGAAACGGTTTCTCTTCTCTGGGGGAAAAAAAAAAAAAAAACAGCAATATTACAGCTCACCACCACCCGTGTTATTGCACAACAGTTTGCACCGAACACAAGGTGCAGTGGGAGAAGAGCGTTTTCCACCTGGGTTATAACAGCGTGAGATGAGTGGATGTGTGTAGCAGTCCGCAGGGGGAGGACTGGAAGGACCAGCTGGCCAGGCGTACTGGTGGAGAACGGCATCCCTGGCTCCTTGGCGCTGCTGGAGCTTTCTGCTGCCTTGTGTCTCCAGGCTGTGACAACTTGGTGACATTTCCCTAGACTATTTCAGTCTAAACATTTTGGGTTAACGCAAATCTGCTGTTTCAACAGCTCAAAGTCACCTGCTTGTTTTGACGGAACAGGATCAGGGTGTCTGAAGTGTTTTAGAGAGAAGATCTGAAATGGCAGCAGGCTCTGGGGGGGGTGCCAGGGGCATGACTACCTCCCCAGACCAGCTGGGTCCTGGGGAATTCTGTCTGAGGTTGAGTGCTCCAGGAGAAGTACCCACACTTGCCTAGGACGGTGTGCTGAGGTTGCAGTAGATGTTTTATTCTGGAGTTGTTCTCAACCAGGGCTCTGGTGCAGGTCGTGGCATTAAGCATGGTGTGCCGGTGCAAGGGTGGGCTCTGTGGGGCCCTCCCTGCTTCAGGGTCGCTTCTCGGAAGCGGGTAATTCATGGAGTCCTTGCAGAAAGGTTAAACGAGGTCTCGCTTTGGCATGGGGAAGCAACAGAGACCTGCTTATTGGTAAGCTCCTGACCTTCTAGTGAGGACTCTGCTGGGTTCACCTAGGCCTGCGTGACCTCGTTTAACCTTTCTAATAGATTTTAAAATAGAGTTTTCCAGCCTGGCACCGCAGTGGGGGTGAGGTTGGTCTCTTGGACGCGGACTTGCCATGCAGGTAAGCAGCTTTGGTGCCGAGCAAGGGACAGGTCGGGCGAGGGCATGAGCTTCCCGACACTTCTCAGCCCTTCCCTTCAAGTCCAGTTCCTCTTTTTTTTTTTTTTT